>JAGQAX010000020.1:2182058-2669558 GCA_019142605.1 Cephalopholis sonnerati
TTGGATTGAGGATGAAACCCGGAGGACAGGCTGGTGGAGGCTCCCAGGAGGCGGCAGAATTCTCTCCAGAAAGCAGAGGTGAACTGGGGGCCTCGGTCTGAGACCACGTCAGATGGGAGGCCGTGGAGCCGAAACACGTGCTGCAGGACCAGTTCAGCTGTTTCTTTGGCCGAGGGGAGCTTGGCCAGGGGCACGAAATGAGCCATCTTGGTGAAGCGGTCCACTACTGTCAGGATGGTGGTGTTAACTCCTGACAGTGGCAGCCCGGTGACGAAGTCTAAAGAGATGTGGGACCAGGGTCGGTGGGGCACAGGCAGAGGGTGCAGGTGCCCGGCAGGAGCCCGGCGCGGAGCCTTGTTCTGATTGCAGACTGGGCATGCATTCACAAAGTCTCTGATGTCGTCGTCCATGGAGGTTCACCAGAACCGCCGCTGCAGAACCTCCTTGGTGCGGAGTATTCCGGGATGACAGGTGAGTCGAGAAGCGTGGGCCCACTGCAGAACCTCAGACCTTAGCTGCCGGGGAACGAATAGGCGGTCTTGGGGGCAGGAGCTGGGCCCCAGCTGGTCCTCCAATGCAGCTCTCACCCGCTCCTCCACCTCCCAGGTGAGAGAGGCCACCAGATGAGAAGCGGGAAGGATGTTGTCAGGACTGGAGGGGCCCTCCTCCCCGACCATGAATTGTCGGGACAGGGCATCAGGTTTTGCGTTGCGGGAGCCTGGCCGGTAGGAGAGGGTAAAACTGAACCTGGCGAAGAACAGAGCCCACCGGGCCTGACGGGAGTTCAGTCTCTTTGCTGAGCGGATGTACTCCAGATTCTTGTGGTCAGTCCAGACAAGGAAGGGGGTCTTGGTTCCCTCCAACCAGTGGCGCCACTCCTCCAATGCCAGCTACACCGCCAATAGTTCTCGGTTCCCGATGTCATAATTCATCTCCGCTGGGGACAGGCGCCTGGAGAAGAAGGCACAAGGGTGTAGTTTCTGGTCCTTGGCAGAACGCTGAGAGAGCACGGCCCCCACCCCCACATCAGAGGCGTCGACTTCCACGACGAACTGTCTCTCGGGGTCAGGGATCAGGAGAATGGGGGCCGAGGTGAAACGCCCTTTCAGGAGCTGGAACGCCTCCTCAGCGGCCGAAGTCCAGCAGAAAGGGACCTTGGAGGAAGTGAGGGCGGTGAGAGGTGCTGCCACCGTGCTGTAGCCCCGGATGAACCTTCTGTAGAAGTTGGCGAATCCTAAAAAGCGTTGCAGCTGCTTGCGAGAGTCAGGGACAGGCCAGGAGGTGACAGCTGAGACCTTAGCGGGGTCCATCTCCATGCGGTCCCGGCCAATGATGTAACCCAGGAAGGAGACAGAGGAGGCATGGAACTTACATTTCTCGGCCTTGACAAACAGGGAGTTCTCTAGCAGGCGTTGCAGCACCGTCTGGACGTGGAGAATATGTTCCTGCTTGGACCGGGAGAAGATCAGGATATCGTCCAGGTAGACGAACACGAACTTGTTGAGCATGTCTCTCAGCACATCGTTGATGAGGGCTTGGAACACAGCCGGAGCATTGGTGAGCCCAAATGGCATCACCAGATATTCGTAATGTCCTGTAGGGGTGTTGAAGGCCGTCTTCCACTCATCCCCCTCTCGGACCCGCACCAGATGGTAGGCGTTGTGGAGATCCAGCTTGGTGTAGACGGTGGCCCCTTGGAGCAGCTCGAAAGCTGAGGCAATGAGGGGGAGAGGATAGCGATTCTTCACCGTGATGTCGTTCAGACCTCGGTAGTCGATGCACGGCCTCAGAGACCCATCCTTCTTGTCGACGAAGAAAAACCCTGCCCCAGCAGGTGACGAGGAGGGTCGAATGATTCCGGCGGCCAGGGCATCGCTGATGTAGGTCTCCATGGCCTCCCTTTCAGGTGCGGACAGCGAGTAGAGGCGGCCCTTGGGGGGTACAGAGCCGGGAAGGAGGTCGATGGCGCAGTCGTAGGGCCGATGTGGGGGTAGAGAGGTGGCCCTCGCCTTACTGAACACCTCCCGGAAATCGTGGTAGAGGGCACCATGGAGAGATCAGGGATGGAACAGGGGCTGGCAGACGGCGTGGGGGCCCCCGCCGGTCTGAGGCAGATCTGCTGACAGGAGGGACTCCAACCCAGGAAGGACCCCGTGGACCAGTCTATATGGGGGTTGTGGCGTCGAAGCCAGGGGTAGCCGAGGATGAGGGGAAGATTGGGAGACCTCAGGATATGAAACCGGATGGTTTCATGGTGTGTGCCGGACAGGAGCATAGAGATGGGGGCAGTCTGATGGGTGACAGTTCCCAGGAGATGACCATCCAGAGCGCTGGCCGGCATGGGGCAAGGGAGAGGATCTCGGCTGATGTCCAGTTGACGGGCGAGTTCCTCGTCCATCAGGTTGACATCTGCCCCAGAGTCGATGAAGGTGGCGAGGGTGTGGGACCCCCCTACCAACAGGAGCTGGACGTGAAACAGAGGTCGTGGGCTAGGGGCAGAGTTCTGGGACCGGCTCAGCAGAATGCCCCCTTCTACTGCTGAGCCCCCCCCTTTTGCTGGACACTGGGAGACAAAATGGCCGGCTTGGCCACAGTAGAGGCAGAGATTTCTCCGGCGTCGTCGTTCTCGTTCCTCCGGCGTTAGGCTGGTTCGCCCCACCTGCATGGGCTCCACCCCCCCATGCATAGGTTCAGAAGGGGGGACAGGAGTGGCTGGGACCCTATGTGGACGGGCAGAAGGCCGGTGATCACCTCTCTCACGGCGTTGTTCCCTCCTCCTCGCCTGTATCCGCCTGTCCAGCCTCGTAGTCAGCTCAATGAGTCCGTCCAGGGAATTGGGGAGGTCGAACGGAACCAGCTCATCCTTCACGTAAGGAGCCAGCCCGTTTAGGAAGGCGTCACATTGGGCAGCAGCATTCTAGTCACTGAGACGAGCCCGGGTTCTGAAGTCTATGGCATAGTCAGAAACTGTCCGATCCCCCTGCCTCTGACTCATGAGTCCCCCTGCTGCATCAGGACCCAGAGAAACGGGTCCGAACACCTTGCGAAGCTCCTCAGAGAAGGCTTGGAAAGTGGCGCAGGCGGGCGTGCCTCTCTCCCACTCCGCCGTTCCCCACAGACGTGCTCTACCAGTGAGGTGATTGATGGCGAAGGCGACTCTAGCCCCCTCTGTGGCGAAAGTATGGGGTTGCAGGGCAAACAGGATTGAGCAGTTCGTCAAAAAAGGATTGCAACCCTCAGGATCCCCATCGTAGCGCTCTGGCGCCCCCACCCGGGGCTCAGATGTGGAGCTTGATGCTGGCCCAGGGGTGGGAACAGGAGGGGCTGGAACTGGGACAGAAGCAGCGTGTTGCGCCATGGAAGCTGCCATCTGCTGTACCTGGGCGGCTAGCGAGGTTAGCGCTCGTTCCAGGGATGACGCTGACTGACGAGCCTCCGCCGCGTTGGAGGCTAACAGAGCCTCATGCTGCTGAAGCATTCCCTCCACCCGGGCTAGGCGAGACTGAGGGGAAGTGGGGTCTGCTGGGTCCATTTCTGGCCAGATTGTACTGAAACGGGTGTTGTTTGGACCCAAATGCAGTACACAGGCGCATAGGAACAGTTGGTAATGACGTTTATTAGCACCACAGCAAACAGGGTACGCAGCAGGCAGAATTATCACAGAATGAAGTTTGTTCTTCGGGCTGAGAGCCCTCGCACAGTCTCTGGGGCTCAGAGGAGGGAAAGAGATGTAACTTACTTCAGCCGAAGAAGACAAGTAGGACGCTCTGCAGTCTGGAGAGCTGGCTGCACGTGCTGTGAGGCCGGCGAGGAGTGAGCTGAAGAGAGGTCGGAGACAGGCGGGGGGGTCGTAGCCAGGTGAGCAGTCAGCGAAGACAGAGGCACCGTTGAGGAGCAGGCAGTGGAGGAGACGAGGCCAGGCGGAAGAGTCAAAACCAGACGAGCAGGCAGATACCAGAAACACTGAGGCAGAGCACGAGGTCAGGGACAGAAGGCAGGTGAGTTTACCGGGAGGTAGACGAGGATGGCAGGTCAGGGACAGGCTGAGTCAACACCAGGAGATCAGACAGGGAATGAACGCTGGAAAGTCTCTCATAACGTGGAAGAACAATCTGGCAAGGAGTGAAGGTGCTGGAGAGACTATATGCAGGCCTGATTGGCATGAGCTGCAGCTGTGTGGGCAGGTGAGCAGAGTTGGGCTGATGAGGTGGGAGTGGCTGACAGGTAGAGTGGATCAGAGGGAGGGAGAGTGGAAAAATACTGAGGCAGTGTGACAGGAGGGGAATGAGAGGCAGGGACTGTGACAATATCAGTGGTGGCTAAATTTACATCATAAAATTTGTCATATTTTAGCGAGGCAGTAACTTATAAAAGGAACATTTAATTGAAGCTGTTTTTCAACCACACTAATGCCATAGAACCACAGCAAAAAAACACCTCAAAGATTTTCAGATGGGTTTAAACACCTGAATGGCACTCTGTCAGAAGACTCCACTTGCAAAATCTGCGATGGGACTGAGCTGAGCTGTCAAGTGACGGTGTATATCTCAAAATAGCTGTCAATCAAAACGGGATTCAGTCTTTCGACTGATCCTCCAATCATCATGCGGAAGCTCAGCGTCCGACCCAGCTGAGGCCCGCCCACAGCACCATTCACCTCCAGAGACGCTGAGCGTCCGGGGGCGGAACAAAATCGTGGCATTTATCCAATAACTGTTGAGTTTCGAGGCAATGAAAAAAACTGTTCCATGCAGTCCCATTGAAGTGCATGGACGCTCAGCTTCTACGGGCAAATGCATTGACCATAGACCTTATAAGAAAACAGCGCTACGGGAATGTATGAGAAGTTAACAACATGGAGTCAGTCGATTTGTGATAAGTAGCTGATTCTGAACGAACTCGTCTTCAAGATGAAGGTGTTCTAACGCATTTGTAGTCAATGAAATGTTAACAAAACTGTACATATTTGACCATTTAATTTTTGACATTTTAGGGGAAGCTGAGCTTCCCTTGTAGTCTTAGAGAAATTGCCTCTGAGATATACATATACATATATGTATGCATTCATGGGTACATGCACGGATAAAGATGAACTACATGCTGGTGGGCAGTGAGTGAGAACAAAAATATGTTTTTTATTTTTCAGAGTAAAACAAAAAAGATGTGCAGTACATTTGTAATATTTTGACACCGTAATCACTATTATCAAGCCACAATTTCTTTAATTTTGAAAATCAATGACACAAGTCAAACATTTGTCACCCACGTGGAGGATTCAAGCCATGAAACTTTGCAGTCCATGGATGAGGTGGCATCATCAAGTTAAAGACACCCAAAGAGGTTCCTTTAGGGGTTTTATGGTGGTGGAAAGAGCATGCTAAAATGTTTCCTAATCTGGCAGTGATTGAATGTTTTCACCATCCCAGCATCGAGTGCAGACAGTGAAAGAGAATTTTCCTGTACTGAATTTGTAATTCCAGAATGAAGAATTCAGCTTAATGTGAATGACTGTAGCCTGTGTGTGTTTAATCAAGGGTGCAGGTCGGATTGCAGGACTTTCATTAACTGGTGTGGACAGATGCGGCTTTGACTAGGACATAACAACGTATAGTGGGTCGGTTTTGGTACTGAGCTGTATGGGTATAGCAGGTTTTCAAAAATGGACCCCTGCAAGTATCTGGCCTAGGCACTCTGTACATGCTCCACAGTTTCCGCCCTGGGCTTTGACCTGGAAGTCGAAGAGCATTAAATGTGTAACAGAAGAAGAAGCTGGTTGAAATCTACATCTGGATCCCTGCATTTTTGGATGGACAAGGAGACACAGTGTGCCGCTAGCTAACTGTAGCTGACTTGTTTGTCGATTGTTTGGTCTGTGATGTAATAGGTCAACCAGATAAAGGTCCAATACTAACAAAGTGAAAGGAGGCATTTCGCCACATATTGTAGTCTGACATATTTTGGTCAATAAATCAATTCCCCTCCTGTGCTTGTATACTGGGACAAGGACAGTAGTCCAATTAAATGGTCTATTTGAGCTATAACTGCAGCTCCACTTAATTGTGTGTGTAAATGTACTGAGTGTGAACAGTTAACTCTCATATTGTGGCAGACTACAGTCCCTCCTGAGGAAAATTTGATATGGCACAATTGTTTTTACATCACATACAACAAACTATCATTACAGCAGAGTATGACTGTATTGTCACATAGCTTTTTATCGCATTTCATTTCTTTATTCACAGTGTTAACAACCATCTCAACGCTGTGTACTGAACCGGCAAGTGCAACTTCACTCAGGAGCATTTGGCATCCCATGTTCCATGGTGAATGATATTGTTCACATGGTGGCAAACAAAATAATCAGGCTCAGAAACTGAGTCATCTGCTTTCCACCACATGATGAGCTTCAAAGCATTGGTGCCAGCTTTGAACATCTCATTGGATCTGCAGCATTCACCAGAATTGTGGACAGCAGTGCTTGCTGTCACATAAGAATCAAGCCCCAAAGTGCAGATACTCAATGCTACATCAACAGGAAGTTGTTTTATTGTCCTCAGATGCAGGCAGTGTGTGACCAACTGTGTCAGTTTTTGGACATGTTTGTGGGTTGTGCCAGAGTTCTTAAAAACTGCCCTGTGTTTGTTGAAAGAGTGGACCCACTCTTCTTGTATTCTAGGGGATAGTGGATATCTCTGTATGTTGCAACCCTTAGCACTCATAACACCTTACAGGGAGCCCGTGAAAAGTGCAGTGGTGGCACGATTCAACAGGCACTATGTAAAGGCCTGTTCTGTCATGCAGAGGGCATTTGGCAATCGATATTCAATTCAGTTCCATTTGAAAAGCCCAATATCACAAATCACAATTTGCCTCAGAGGGCTTTACAGCATACGACATCCCTCTGTCCTTTCGACCCTCACAGCAGATAAGGAAAAACTCAAAAATTCTTTAACAGGGAAAAAAATATCCTTCAGGCTCTGGGAGTGCACACTACTTTTGGCGTGAAGGTCATTGCTTGTTGTGCCATTTTGCACAACTTCTGCCTCAGAGTTGGAGACACATTTGAGCATGTGGAAGAGCTGCTGGGGCCAGATGATGGAGGTGGTCAGCTTCAGCCAGACTTGCAGTGCGGGAAACAGCTGCATGTGCACATCGCTGCTGCTCTTACAGCTCGAAACACACATGACTGTTATTAAAGAGACATCTTACAGTCAAAATGCATTCACACATACACACACAAGTTTCATTCTGTGCAAACTGTTTCAATTGCTATTGCTAATAGTGTTTAGGTCTTTGATCTGTAAGTTTTCCATAACGTTGTTAAACCCTTTGGAAAGTTAAGGAACTGTTGATATGTTAGAATTTGCTTTGTAGATACTCGTTTTTAATCAGTCAGTTCTCATGAATCTTTGAAAAATTGATTACTATTGAAAATAAACACATTACTCTCTGTCAAGTTTTTATTACATTTTCTCAACAATCCTCTCTAATGAATTTAACAGCCTTTCCTCCTTGGCCTTGTCCCTTGACCCTCTCCTCTTCCCTCTACTATGCCCTCTCCGTCAGTTCTAGGATGATGCCATGGTATTGCCTTTTCGGTGGCCCTGGCCCTAGCTTCTTTCACCCTGACACACTCTCTAGTTCAGATGGCACTGAATCAGGGGACACTGGTTCAGAAATGGAAGGGTCCTCTCCTCAGGCTGAGGCAATGAGGCACAGAGGCTGAACAGATAGCATGCCATCTGTTGCCTCACCCATGAGAGAGAAACTTTTCTGTGTTCCAGCAATGGGCTCTCCTAATCCGGGGCCACTCCCTGTCAGTGGCCTCCTAAACCTCTGCACACACTGCATTTTATATAGCATATGTGTAGTGCACAATTAATGTAATGTTTATATCAAATGCTTAATAAAAACCCTCAAGGGAGCAATACCTGATCTTTCATCTATGTTTTCATTGTAGTTTAAAAATCCAAACCTTGTATGTCTTTTTTAAAAGGCAGACAAGCCCATCTTTTTCAGTGCAGCTCTACAAAACGTGATAAGTTGATGGATTTTTTTTATCTCATCAACAATGATAATAGATGGCAATATAGTCAAAAGATATAGGTGTAATTTTATGAGTACACTTCAAAATAGGATATTCTCACAAGAATTTGACATAACATACATGAAATTTGCCACATTGTTGTCAGTCCCTGAAGAGATTAGAATAAATTGACCATAGAATCCGCCAGGAATGAGTCCTAAAACCTGGATATGAGTTAGCATTTTTGCATGCCTGGTTTCCTCGTCTCAAAGTAACTGGGTTTTTTGAATGGGTTTTTGGTTAGATGATTGAAATAAGATCTGTGGCTAATCAATCAATCAATCAATTTTTATTTATAAAGCCCAATATCACAAATCACAATTTGCCTCAGAGGGCTTTACAGCATACAACATCCCTCTGTCCTTTGGACCCTCACAGTGAATAAGGAAAAACTCCCCCAAAAAAACCCTTTAACGGGGAAAAAAAAAATGGTAGAAACCTCAGGAAGAGCAACTGAAGGAGGGATCCCTCTTCCAGGACGGACAGACGAGCAATAGATGTTGTACAGAACAGATCAATATAATGAATTAACAGTAATCCATATGACACAATGAGACATAAAGAGAAACAGATATTATATTAATAATATGATTATATATGTATGTGACAATAATGATATGTGGCAAATAGTCCAGGTATGACTAATAGTAACAGCAGCAGTGGGAGGCATCAGGCAGGACCATGGCAGCAGCACAACCACGACACACCACCCAGGCACAGCTGCGGTACGAGTTAACCTGCGAGACATTGGAGCACAAAGGCTCCGGAGAACAAGCCGAGTTAGTGACATGCAGTAGACCCGGGTTAGAGAGATGCATTAACAGGACATGAATACGAGCAAGGGAGAGAGAGAGTGAGAAGGAGAGAAGGGGCTCTGTGTATTATAGGAGGTCCCCCGGCAGACTAGGCCTATGTCAGCCTAACTAGGGGCTGGTCCAAGACAAGCCTGAGCCAGCCCTAACTATAAGCTTTATCAAAAAGGAAAGTCTTAAGTCTAGTCTTAAAAGTGGAGATGGTGTCTGCCTCCCGGACCGAAACAGGAAGGTGATTCCACAAAAGAGGAGCCTGATAGCTGAAGGCTCTGGCTCCTGTTCTACTTTTGGAGACTTTAGGGACCACGAGTAACCCTGCATTCTCAGAGCGCAGTGTTCTGGTGGGATAATAGGGCACTATGAGCTCTCTGAGATATGATGGAGCCTGATTATTTAGAGCTTTGTAGGTTAGGAGAGGGATTTTTTTAATTCAATTCTGGATTTAACAGGGAGCCAGTGCAGAGAAGCTAAAACAGGAGAAATATGATCTCGTTTCTTAGTTCCTGTCAGTACACGTGCCGCCGCGTTCTGGATTAGCTGGAGAGTTTTCAGGCACTTATTAGAGCTACCTGATAATAGAGAATTACAGTAATCCAGCCTCGAGGTAACAAACGCGTGGACCAATTTTTCAGCATCTTTCATGTCAATTACTGTACAGAAGAGGGTTAGCTAATGTTAGCAAGCTGGGTTAATAATTGTGATTTGTACTGTAATGGTGTAACATTACCATACACAACGTTGAATGATCCTTGGAAGCAATGAAATTCAGCTTTTTAAAGAAGTGAGCTACGTAAAAATACACTTATATGGTCTTGTTCCATGAGAGGCACTGTTCTGGTACACCTCGATTTCGCAGAAAAGTGTCAAATCACAAAGGGAGTATATGGGTGCACCTCCTCCTGAGACCAAATATCACATTATAATGTGGAACTTTTAATGTCTTAACAATGTAAATTATCACATTATAACGTAAAACTTTTCATGTTTTTACCATATAAATTATCACGTTATAACATGAAACTTTTCACATTCTTACAATATAAATGATCACATTGTAACGTGAAACTTTTCACGTTTTTACAATATAAATTATCTCGTTATAACGTGAAACGTTTCACGTGATACAGATCCATTTTTTTCCTGGTGTGGCAGCAATACGCATCCGTAGAACTGTGTTTTTATTGTGTAGCGTGATTATTTTTGCATGCAGTGTTGTCTTTTCCTATCGTTCCTGAAAGCAACGGACACTGACCAAACCCGGACTGCAAACAGCAACAGGTGCAACGCGCAGACAGGTGGAAGGAGAAAAGCGCAAGCACACTGCAGAGCAGCAGGGACGTAGCGACCTCGCACAACCAGCTAAGACTGCAGCGACCTGACAAAACACACGGCCTGGATGACGAAGACACCGGAGCCTGAAGCGCAGCAGCCTGTACCCGTTTGGCGAGAATACTCCAGCCTAGGTCGGTAGGTTGGCTACCGCCCAGGAAGTATTTTTTAACCTTGTGTGCAGGAGTACTGGAGGGCCGGGAGCGGGGCCAGGCAAGGGGGTGAGATTTGGAGCTGTTGTGTGTCTCCACAGTACTGGTTCTGGTTTGTTTATTCCTCCAGTTCGAACGGAGCAGCGGAGGAGGTGCTGCGGGAGGTGGACGGTTGGGAGCTGCCACGGAACAGGGACGAATTGGCTGCAGCTGCGGCCGCTGGCATCCCACGTGTGCTAGTGACTGCACCGAAAGAGGACACGACGAAGGACTGCCAGAGGGGTATTGCAAGGTCCTAATGGAGTTTTTTAGGCATCATCTATTTTTTTTTTTGTTTACCAGCGTGATTTTATTGTAATAAATCGGTTAACATTTACCCATGGTCTTGTTTTTTTTTTTTTTTTAAACTCAGCTCACCCCTGATTTCAAAGAATCTGTAGGCTTTTTTTTTTTTAAGAGTCTTAGGGATCTGTAAAACCATAGGTGGCGTTGTCGGTCTTTTAATCTATTTTGAAGTCATTTTTAAATTAGTTATTCTTAAATTGTTCTTAATCTATGTTTATGTGTTATTTTTATTTAAAGGGTCGAGCTGTAGATTTGAATTGACCCCAGGCCATGCAACATAAAACTTGAGTTAATAGCTCGGGGTATTAATTGCTTAAATCCCTTAACTCAACAAGTGTGTAATTGGGACAGGCTTTTTATTTCCTTTCATACAAAACTGTTGCTCAACAAAGATAGGAAACACAATGAAATGGTTCATTTACACCAGTATGAATATTACTTGGATAAAAAATTAGGCTTCAAATAAAATTAATTATGAATCATTCATCTGATCTAGCTCCGAGAGAGAGTGCATCAGAGAAAGAAAGTTATGACACTGGTTTAAACAACACCCGAGGATTACAGCACTTTAAGATTATGGCACCTGGCATACCAAGCTAAGAATCTAATCAAGCTAACAATATGTAGCATCTCCATATTCACAAAAGCTTAAACATTCACCTAATGTTAGCTTCAGTGGGT
This sequence comes from Cephalopholis sonnerati, assembly GCA_019142605.1. Lineage (NCBI taxonomy): Eukaryota > Metazoa > Chordata > Actinopteri > Perciformes > Serranidae > Cephalopholis > Cephalopholis sonnerati. Next base: position 2,193,464 of record JAGQAX010000020.1, read on the forward strand.
AGCCAACAACCCATCTTACACATACACTGAACAAAAATATAAACGCAACACTTTTGTTTTTGCTCCCATTTTTCATGAGCTGAACTCAAAGTTCTAAAAGATTTTTTTATATACAAAAAAGATCATTTCTCTCAAATATTGTTGACAAATCTGTCTAAATCTGTGTTAGTGAGCACTTCTCCTTTGCCGAGATAATCCATCCCACCTCACAGGTGTGGCATATCAAGATTCTGATTAGACAGCATGAATATTGCACAGGTGTGCCTTAGGCTGGCCACAATAAAGTGGCCACTCTGAAATGTGCAGTTTTGCTTTATTGGGGGGGTCAGAAAACCAGTCAGTATCTGGTGTGACCACCATTTGCCTCACGCAGTGCAACACATCTCCTTTGCATAGAGTTGATCAGGTTGTTGATTGTGGCCTGTGGAATGCTGGTCCACTCCTCTTCAATGGCTGTGCGAAGTTGCTGGATATTGGGAGGAACTGGACCACGCTGTCGTATACGCCGATCCAGAGCATCTCAATCATGCTCAGTGGGTGACATGTCCGGTGTGTATGCTGGCCATGCAAGAACTGGGATGTATTCAGCTTCCAGGAATTGTGTACAGATCCTTGTAACATGGGGCCGTGCATTATCATGCTGCAACATGAGGTGATGGTCGTGGATGAATGGCACAACAATGGGCCTCAGGATCTCGTCACGGTATCTCTGTACATTCAAAATGCCATCAATAAAATGCACTTGTGTTCGTTGTCCATAACATACGCCTGCCCATACCATAACCCCACCGCCACCATGGGCCATTCGATCCACAACGTTGACATCAGCGAACCGCTCACCCACACGACGCCACACACGCTGTCTGCCATCTGCCCTGAACAGTGAAAACCGGGATTCATCCGTGAAGAGAACACCTCTCCAACGTGCCAGACGCCATCGAATGTGAGCATTTGCCCACTCAAGTCGGTTACGACGACAAACTGCAGTCAGGTCGAGACCCCGATGAGGACGACGAGCGTGCAGATGAGCTTCCCTGAGACGGTTTCTGACAGTTTGTGCAGAAATTCTTTGGTTATGCAAACCGATTGTGGCAGCAGCTGTCCGGGTGGCTGGTCTCAGACGATCTTGGAGGTGAACATGCGGGATGTGGAGGTCCTGGGCTGGTGTGGTTACAGGTAGTCTGCGGTTGTGAGGCTGGTTGGATGTACTGCCAAATTGTCTGAAACACCTTTGGAGACGGCCTATGGTAGAGAAATAAACATTCAATTCACGGGCAACAGCTCTGGTGGACATTCCTGCAGTCAGCATGCCAACTGCACGCTCCCTCAAAACTTGCGACATCTGTGGCATTGTGCTGTGTGATAAAACTGCACATTTCAGAGTGGCCTTTTATTGTGGCCAGCCTAAGGCACACCTGTGCAATAATCATGCTGTTTAATCAGCATCTTGATATGCCACACCTGTGAGGTGGGATGGGTTATCTCGGCAAAGGAGAAGTGCTCACTAACACAGATTTAGACAGATTTGTCAACAATATTTGAGAGAAATGGTCTTTTGTGTATATAAAAAAAGTTTTAGAACTTTGAGTTCAGCTCATGAAAAATGGGAGCAAAAACAAAAGTGTTGCGTTTATATTTTTGTTCAGTGTATAAAGAACACTTTAGAAAAATGACCTGCTTGGCAACAAGACCGGGTGTCTAATTGAGAATCTATACCCACACCCGGCTAGTAGAAGTCACTGGATGTTTAATTGGGACTGGGCTTTTAATTGAAGTTTTATGGTATATTATGGGCTGTTAGTATGAATGAATGAATGATCTTTATTGTCATTACACATGTTACAGAGCAACGAAATTTGTTTCAGTTTCAGCCCGTCCAAACAGGAGCGGGAGAACTGTGGCTCGCCATACGAACGGCGCCCCATTAGTAGGGTGCACAGCTGAAAAGATTTGCGGTAATTTAATCCCTTAGAACAAACAAAATATTTTGCCAGCGCTGTGATAACATACAACATTGGCATGCTATGGTTAATAGATATGCAGACATATAGGATATATAGATATATGTTTATAGGATATAGGATTTTGTTTTGCCTGAGTCATCGGCTCTTATCCACACCAATGTCATGCAGCTCTAAAAAAGGAGGCCTTGTTAATATAATTATTGTTACTATTACTTAGGTGCTCCATTAAATGCTTTGTCAAGCTAAGGACAGCAGTGATAGGGGCATGGGAGAGACTTTTAAACCGACGACCAATCAAGCTGAGGGCCAAACTCTTTTCTGACACTTTGTACAGAGCAGCTGTTTATTGTTAGTAGAGGCTGAGATAAACACAAAGAATCTGTTTCCTCTTGATTCTTTGTTTTTCCCACACACAAAACTCGTCTGTTTCTTATCTTCTGTGCTTTTTTTTTGTTTTTCCCCCTTGGGTTAGTGTTGTGCCCTGAGCTCCTCCTCCTCAAAGCCATTAAGGTTTGCTTTCCTCTCTCCCTCTCCCTACATATGCCACTTTTTACTACTACTCCACTTGTCTGGAGGAAGAAGACAGTCTGGCTGACACTGTGTTCAGTGTGTGAGGAGAAAAAGAATGACCTGAGGAAGGACAGACGGGACAAAAATCTAAGTAAGGAAAGGACTGCAACAAATAGAAACTAAGGGGAAAGGAGAAATACTGGACTATCACGGCAAAAGTAAGATTCCTCTACTTTGCAAAGAACTTTCTATAGGAAAACAAGTCAGACACTAGCTGTGGTTTGTAGTGTGGATATACCATGAAAGATATTGGCATCAGATGCTTCTCACTGTTGCTGTGCTCTGACATACAGCTGACCTGCACACACACATGCACACACAAGGAAAACATTCCACTTTAACTGTCATACATCTCAAAAAATGTAGAACAAATCTTTTTCAGATGTCAGGCCTTAAAGGCCCTATGCTTACACTCTGGGGGTGACAGCCTGTAGAGACAACAAGACCAAAATAGACAGCAGCCTGTCTCTGTTCTACATCATCAGCTTTTGTTGAATCACTGAGCAGTTTTTATACAGGAGTAATAGAACTGAATACAGCAGGTCCTTTAAAATCACATTCATAAATTCAATCATTGGAGTCTATGTGACAGTAAGTCTTGTGAACAGATGCTGTTGTGTAAGATAATAATGAATGCTTTTGCTTTGTGGGATTACAGCACAGCTTTGGCTTGGCACCAACAGCACTGTGCCAAAGGGCTCTCCCTCAGTTTCTTGTCAACAACCACAGATCATTCCTTTCAGGAACTGGTGATTTTGACATCAATACATCGATTTTACTATCAGAATTTTGCATAATGAATCCAATGTTCATGAGTTGAAAGGCAGAAACAGCAGACAGTGCGTGCAACAAGATATGCATCAACAAAATGTGATACAGCTTAATGTCTGCATTTGCTTTTCATTACTGGTGGGTGGGTGCATTTCTCCTGAGCATCTGGTTCGCACATGAACTGGACACTATGTTCAATTCTAAAAGGACACATTTGCAGAAAACACAATACTTGTATATAATTAAAAATTTAAATAAACTGGTTTAATTGGAAATTCCTGCAGTAATGTTACTGTAAAAACTGCTATGGTGTTCTAGTACTTAAAGACATAAAGGATGCTTGCTGTCATGTAGAATAGATAGAATCTCATTAGAGCCACTATTTTCTGGGGCAGCTGTGGCTCAAAGGTAGAGCTGGTTGTCCACCAATCCAACGATTAGCGGTATGATCGTCCAGTCTGCATGTCGAAGTATCTTTGAGCAAGATACTTAACCCCATATTGCTCCCGATCATGCTTCCATTGGTGTGTGAGTGTGTTTAAAAACTGAGTAGCAGGTGGCACCTTGTATGGTAGCCCCAGCCACCAGTGTGTGAATGGGTGAATCTGACTGTAAAAAGTGCATTGAGCAGTCAGATGTCTAGAAAAGCACTATACAAATGCACGTCCATTTACCATTTACCATTCTCCCAGACAGACAACTAGGATTTTTACCAGGTTCATTGTCATCCTTGATTTATCCATCTCACTGTTAAGAAGCAGAGAAATAACTTATGAAAGCCTGAATTCTTTCTTAATCTGCAACATGTCAACAACTGATCTGAGTTCAGACTGTTTACTTACAGCACAGCTACACTCACAGATAACTGAGCCTCCTACCTGCCTTTCAAACAGCATCAAACCATAAATCTTTTAGAATCTGAATGGAGGGGAGTCCTGCAGAGATCAGCTGTGAAGTCCGGTGGCCGGTGGCTGCTTGCTCTGCTGCCATTTAGCAGCAAGCGCCTGTCACTCATGCAGCATTTTAAGGTATTTACAAGCATGGCCGTTATTGGCTTTTAATGTCTGATAGTCCACTACTAACAGTTTTTGTGAACGAAATTAACACTGCTTCCAACAAGGATGGGAGCCACACTATGACAGTAATGAAACCTAATTACAGTGATTCCCATACCTTGATTTATTTGTGCCTTCACCGGGAGGACAGTGGATGGCAGCTTCAGAGACCCAAGCATCGAGGGGTCTCATATCCGTTTTCCACCAACATGCAACCGGCTCCCACACCTCATTTTGAATGGTTCGGAGCATTTCAATCAAAACTAAATTGGCAAGCACCCTGAAAAGTTGGTTCCCAGCTGGAACCAAAAATTTGCAGTTTTTTCTTGACCTTAATGGAGAATCTTGATGACATCAGTGGGTATGTCATATCTGTGACTACTGGTTAGAAAGAGAGGTTGGGAAGGCAATAATAGAGACGCTGAGTAAGTAATCAAACAGAAAAGAAGCATGCAGTGGTCTTATTAGTCAGGCTGTTCTCACAAATTTTTCGTATATTTTTATATAAAAGCAAGGAACCCAATTCGTACATATTCCATGCATTTTGAAAGGCTGCAGTCACATGACCAATGCGCTGATGGCAGTAAACAAGGAAGCAGTCCCAAGCACTTGTAAAGAAGCAGCATGGGGTGGTGGGTCACAAAGAACCAATCTTTCACCTGGGACTTTCCCCTGGAGTCGCATGCGAACTTTGAGTGAACTTTGAGTCATTCTAAGGTACGTCCTCACCATGTTTTTTTTTCCCTAAACCTAACCCCAGTAACTTAACTTGCCTAAACCTAATCTCTGTAACTTAACTTGCCAAAACCTAAAGACACCCAACCATGTTTCTTTTCCTTAACCTAACCACAGTAACTTTTATTGACTAATGCCTTGTTTCCTTGTATGTGACTGGTGTTTGTAGATCTATAAATACCGTATATGGATGATGCCCCCTAGTGTCCACTGCAAGAAAGTACATTTCTTTATGGATGGCTGGCTGTAGCCATGGCGGAGAGGCTATTTTTGGCCTTTTTTGGTATCAAGTCATTTGGAATATGCTCCAGGAACATTACCAGGACCAAAACAGGATTAATATTGCATGGCAACAAAAAATTAAGGATGTTTGCCTGCTAAGTACGTGGCATGTTTTGTGAAATAGGTCATTAAAAAGACATATGAATGAGTCATTTACCTGCAATGCTATGTTAGCTAACCTGTTGGCTATACTATAACCTGTTTTTAGCTAATTGTGCCTGCTCACTTTTCGCTTAAAATACATGAAAACAGCTGTATTGCTCATGAATTGATTATTTTGACAGGTCTTTACCCACCAGCACATTGTTAAATTGGAATATATGGTATTAGTACATTTCCCATCTACTCAAGCATGTAAAATATACTATTCCTGTTCAGATTTGGTTCAGATTACTTAGAAATGTTATGTTCATCAGTCATAGGATAGGAAACTACATGGCAATTTGTAATTACAAAAAATTTAATGTAATGTGATAGATTTTGATTACGTTGGGATTACTTTTTACTTTGTAAACTGATCACATAATCTTGATTACATGTGATCTGTCACTATCCACCCCTCATTCATGCTTGTTTTCTGTTAGCCCAGGAAAATAAATATCATACAATCAGTATTTTTATTGTAGTCTGGAGTATTCTGAAATTGCACTGATTATTTCAAATGGCAACAACCTAATTTCCATATACCCTGTGTGTATCTTGTGCTTTTGCAGAAAAAGACTGTTGCAAGAATTGGGTAGACGTGCATGAACATTATGCCAGGGAGAAGAGGGAGGCAGGCAAAACTACAGCCAGTGCTGCCAGCCACAGGAGGCCCTGGTGTGATGCAGCAATTATACATTTTTTGTACCTATCTATTTCCTCAAGGCCAACATCCTCTAATATGCCATTGCCACAACAAGGGGAGAGTCAGAGGGAGAGAGACATTGATGCTGGAAGTTAGAGTGTAAATGAGAGAGAGCTGGATAGTGAGAATGTGCAGGAGTTGCAAGAGAGTCAGAGGGAGTGTGAGACGGACTCAGCAGATGATAGTGTGCATGAAAGGTCGGGTGAATTGACAGAGAGGGTGGGAGACAGTGTGGGTGGCAGAGCGGGTGTTGTGAGAAAGAGGGCAAATGCAAGGGCTAAGAGAGCAGATGGACAGTGGTGCTCTGGGCAGGAAGAGGAGGGCAGGAAGAGCAGAGGTCATCAGCAGCTTTGAAGCAAACCTGATGCTGGCCTTGAAAAAAACTGCAACCCCAGCTGCTGCTTCTACTCCCGCCACTGTTGCTGTCCAGGATGAGGATGACCACTTCCTGCTCAGCCTTCTGACATCTCTGAGGTGACTGGATATGAGAAAGATGGCAGCTATGAAATTCCAAATCTATCCATCCATGAAAGTAAGCAATGGTTACAATTGACCTGTTAATTCTTATTGGGGTTATTGGCCTTTATCAGTCATTTCTCGTTACTCTTTTCAAAAGTAGTAGGATTACTTTACTTATTACTCCCTGCCAACAGTAATTCGTCACACAATTCGTTATATTACTTTTCCGTCACACCCCATGAAATTAATATTTGTGTTTCTCTCTAAATTTGAGATGTGTGCCTTTGTGTGAATATCAGGGTAACTGCCGTTAAGTGTAGGTAATGCTAGATAGCTTCTATTTACCTGGGGGCTTTCTGTTGCCTGTGACCGGTATTTTCCCAAGGGTCTGCCTCAAAGACAGAGAGGCACTCATGGAGCAACAATTCATCCACAACATATCCAGCCACAAGCTTCATCACTTATTTGTAGCTGCAGCTGTCCACGATTGAAATCCAGTTTTGGTTATTTAGCCAGTGCAGGGCTACAGCCGACCTCCTTTGGTGGGGTGTCTTTCCTGGAGCTTTAAGATGTTGTGCTGTTGTTTGTAATACTCAAGATGTTTCAGACTGGAGGTTTGAGGACAGGTTTTTCACAGTGGAAAGAGTTTTTGTCAATTACCTGTAGCAACAGTGGTCTTGTCAGCTTTTCTCCCGACAAAATCAAAGTAATGGGAATATTTACAGCCGCTAAGGCAAGCGTTTCCAACAAGCTTGTTACTTTATGACAAGAATGTGCGGCACGACAATTACTCAAATGAGTCCACTGATGTGACTGTTGTATTTCAAGTCAGTAGTTATGTGATAACAAAAGTAACGCTGTAACAAGTTGTTTGGTTTTGGAGTAATTGTAATATTATTACTGAAATTTCATTAGCAATTAGTTACACTACTCGTTACTGGAAAAAGTAATGTGGTTACCGCCCAACACTGAACATGACAGACCCATCCCTTTAACCTGGTTGTTCAGCATTTCTGTAATTTTCTTTTTTCAGGACATGTCTCCAGTGATAGCTGGCCTGTTCACCTGTTAGTTATTTACAATTGTGAAAGTTTTGACAAAAAAACTGGTACTGGTAGTCCAGCTCTCATGATATAGAGCTATAGAGTTATATGCAGTTTATTTTTATACAGTTATATTTTTTCATTATATAAATAAACTGTACAAATTAAAATTGTGTATGATTTAATTCCTTTCACTTTAATAAGACAGATAAATATATGTTACCAGTGCTCATAGAGCAATTGATATGACAAGATAGGCACAAACAAGGAGTAAAAAACGTAATCAGACAGCTTATATGCTCAAATGAAAAAAAAAAATACCCCCAGCTGGGCACACTGATCTTTTTTTTACCTGACAGCTCAACACAGTGAAAATATGGGTTCAGAAAAGTATATACATTTATTTGGGTTTTTTAGTGACAGCTCATGGAAATTTTGCTCTTTAGTGAGTTGAATGGCCCTGAAAGGGCCCTTTTGTTTGTGTAAACAGTACAGGGTCGGTTACACCACTGAATGCTGCTGAGGAAACCTCGCCAGCTTCAGAGTTTAAATATGAGGTAAACCTCTCCCTCTGCTGCATCACCACCCTGGTGGAATTGTTGGATCCCAGACACCAGGTCCTTTCAATGTGCAAACTTAATTAAAACCCAATTAATTAGCTCCTCTCTTTTATATTTAGCATGCAAAGTAAAGTTAAAGAAGTGATAACATAAAAAAATAGTTATTAATATTTGAACGCTGGAAACAAATCTAATCTTTGAATAAACAACAAGCTATTAACATTACGAACAAAAATTCCCATTCCTGTTTCTGTTCTACCATATTTCCTGTAGTACCTCCAGACTACCAATATCCTACCAGCGGTGGAAGCTGAGGAAACAGTTTCGAGCATTTTGACCAGAAACCATGCAAGCCTCACTTTGCACCTCTGACACACAATGAAGGTCCATCTATCCTGGCACATCCTGCATCAGCCTTTCACTGACTGATAGGAGGGTGGTCTCATGTCTCATGTCATCCACAGGCCTGGGGACTTTGGGCTGTTGATTACTCGTGGTGGCATATTGTCCTCATTTCTGTTGGAGAGCTGTCCTTCAAACACTGGTGTTTCTGATCCAATTCTGCCAGTGGAGAAACAATGGGTTATTGACAGCAATGTCAACCATCTACCAAAATATGCTGGAGTGTTGTACTCAGATGCAGTCATAGGGCATGGCACGCTTATCTTCCACTTTTCCTCTTTAGTGTAGCATTGCACTTGGCCTACAGGGTTGACAGAAGCACAGGAGCTCACTCTGGTGACTGTTTTGTTGTCTGCCAATTTAAACCATAGCGAACTTTGCATCATTGTCTACACAAAAGTCAAAGCTGCCTCTGCTTCTTAATAGGATATCTGCAACCCATCAAGCAGCAGAGGTGTTCGTTCGTCATTTATAAAGAACGGCAAGTTCTGAATGAAAACTAAGGTGTATTGGCTAAGTAACTTTGCTAACTGTGTAGTTAAATCAATGATGTAAGTGTAAACTCACTGTTAACGTTACATTGCAAACACGGTTATCTGTTGCGTCCACCGCAGGTTTACTCCCTTACTCATACTTTTGTTTTTAAGTGATAGTTGGGGATTTTTTTAAGCAGGGTTGTATGAGGTACTTACACATAATGTTAGTCAGTGTATCACACACAGTAGACAGCGGTCAGCAGCTAAACATATTTTAGCCACCTAAAAAGAGCCAAACCTAATAAAATCAATGTTAGTTTAAATGTACACTATATTAAGAATATGTATACCGTTTGACATTGCCGTCAGACAGCCCATTCTGTCAAAGAGCAATTTTACCGCAGCACGTAGACCAGCAACTCCCGTGTGTGCTGGTCTATGTGTTGCGAGGTAAAATTGCAGTTTTTGTCAAAGGACTCCGGTGTGCTGGAGAGAGTGAATTAACAAGCGATATAACTTCAGTTTCCTGACAGAATGGGCTGTCTGACGGCAAGGTAAAGCAATGAAAATATTCTTTGTATGGTATACACTTAGATAGATAGATAGATAGATAGATGGACAGATAGATAGATAGATAGATAGATAGATAGATAGTACTTTATTGATCCAAACTGGGAAATTCTTGTCTCACAGCAGCAAGGTATCAAACAGTATGCGGACATTAGAATATAGAAATATAAAATATATACAAAAATGAGTAGTACTAAAATTTTAAATATACAAGAAATATACAGGAATGAAATAAAAGAAAAATATCAAATTGCAGGAGTAAAAAGATCAAATTATATACATAACACATGCAGTCAGAAGTGAGGTAGAGGTTGTAAAAAAATGTGCAAAATAGCTACAAGTGTGCAATTGGTTATTAGCAGCACTGCAAACAAATGGTTGTAACCTAACTATTATGCTATAGAGGAGAGGCTGTAGAGAGCTGTGAGTGCTCTCTGTCAGACAGAAGTGAGGTGTTAAATAGCGCTATGGCTTGGGGGAGGAATGATTTTCTGTATTGTGACAGTGAAGCTGTATCAGTCTGTTGGAGAAAGAGCTCCGCTGTCTGTCCAGTATGTGGTGAAGAGGGTGGTCAGGATTATCCATGATGGATAACAAATCGTTCAATGTCCTCCTTTCCACCACTGCTTCGAATGAGTCGCGTTTGCAGCCAATCACAGAGCCAGCCTTCTTAATGAGCTCCTTAAGTCTGTTGGTCTCACCGGCTCCGATGCTGCTCCCCCAGCAGACTACAGCAAAGTAAAGTGCACTGGCTACAACAGACTGAAAGAAGTTCTTTAACATCTTGCTGCACACAATGAAAGATCTCAGCTTCCTCAGGAAATAGAGTCTGCTCATCCCCTTCTTGTAGACAGCATCAGTGTTGGCCTTCCAATTCAATCTGTTGTCTATGTGGTACTTGTAGTCCTCAACCATGCTGATGTCCTCTCCCCTTATGAATGGGGGTCCTCTTCCTTCTGAAGTCGATCACCAACTCCCTAGTCTTGGCCACGTTCAGCGACAGGTGGTTTCTTCCAGCCCACTCCACAAAATCATCCACCAATGCTCTATGCTTCTCCTCCCGTCCATCACTTATACCCCCAACCACGGCAGAGTTGTCAGTCAGCATACTGATGAAATGTTGGAAATGTTTTGTCCAGTGTGGCATGATTGAAATCCCCAGTAATAACCACCAAGCATTTGGGTGCATGATTTTGGAGCCTTGCGACTGTTGAGTGAATGAATTGTCACTTGCTACCTCTGCATCAACGTTCTTTCATGTGCACATGTCCCGGATTACACCAGCTCTCACTCACATACAGTGCAGTCCCTCCTTCTTTCTTCTTAACACTCCATGAAACATCTCTGTCTGCCCGTACAGTCCTGAAGCCGGGTACCGCCATGCTGTGGTCCGGGATATGCGAGTGCAGCCATATCTCCGTAAAACACATAATGCTGCACTCACGGTATGCCCTCTGGGTCTTAATCAGCTTGGCGAGTTCGTCCGTTTTATTTCCCAGCGACCTCACATTCCCCAAGATGATCGCTGGGACGGCAGGTCTATATTTCCTCCTCTTCTCTCTCCATCTGGCTTCAGCTCTGCAACCCCGGCGTCTCCTCTGCAGCTCATCCGGGATTTCAGGCCGCGATCAGCTGTTCTCGCGTGTAAACAATACTTTCGCCTCTCACGATATGGCTCTCCGTTACAAAGAGTAACAAAAGTAACAGAAGAGCCAAGAGAAAAGTTACAAAACTAAGCAAAGCCATTGCCCCTTAGTTACTGGTCCTTTATATGACAGAAAACACACAAACAAGACAAATGGATAACGAAAAAGACGAAAAGTCAAAGCACACGACGGGAGCTGCTGCAACAGGCTGCCACCAAGCACGGTGCCATCTTGCATTGCATAAACTGACATTGATTCTATTAGGTTTGCCTCTTTTAGGTGGCTAAAATACGTTTAGCCGCTGACCACGTCCACAGCAATGTGAAGCCTATCTCCCTTGCTAGTGGCTGTGTCTGCTTCTCTGTACTGGGAGTGCACTGACTGCCATCTACTGTGTGTAGTCCCTCATACAACCCCACTCTCCCGAACTATCCCTTCAACCCGAAAGAAGTTTTACAAAACATGACCACTGCTGCAGTATGCTACAGCAGCGACAGTAACGAAATGATTACAGCACACACACACACACAGTTAATATTAACACAATGTTAAGATTGATATTAATGAGTAATAAAGAGTAGTTTCTAATACAATTCATGTGTGGCTATAAGGGATTTTCTGACATCTGTTTAATATGCTTACCTCTTACAGATTTGAAGAATACCAGATGAACAAAAGCATCACAAATGAACCACAACAGCCTTCAATCTCGTAATTCCTGGACAATCGTGTAGGGCATTACAGCATGAGTCATCCACAGCAGAAGGCTATCACCAGCGCAATATTGTTCGACTTGATTATTGATTGCAACTTGCCCCTGTCTATTGTGGAAAACAAGTTTTTTGGCACTTTCTGACAGTACTTGACAGTAAGTACAACCCAGTGTATTGCAGAACATTGACATCAAAAATACAGAGCCTCACTGAAGAGAGACGTTCAAAATGAAAAACTCAATTAAGCAACACTGACCATGTTTCAGTCACTGTGGACATTTGGTCTGACCGAAAGATGAGGGGATTCCTTGGTATCACTGTGCACTGGATTGAGAGAAAGGCAGAGAGGATACAGCTAAAGTCCAATCTCTTGGCCTGCAACCGCTTAAAAGGCTCACACACAGCTGAAAGAATGTGACCAACTTGAGGCAATATGTGATGAATACAACATTAAAGATAAACTGGACTGCATTATTGGTGACAATGCTGCTAATATGCAAAAAGCATTCACTGTGTGCTTCCCCAGAAAACAAGAGGATGATGATGACGGAGATCATCTTGATGACCCTGAGCTCTGGTATGACTTAACCCTGGAAGATCAGCAAACAGTAGATACTGCTATGGCAAAGAAACAGCACTTGCACTGTTCTGCGCACACTCTTCAGCTGGTGGTGGGAGAGGGTTTGAAGGAAACAAAAGTGGTATCTCCTTCTCTTTCAAAGTTAACAAAACTCAACTCACTGCTGTACACAAGCACAACATTCAAAGATGTGTTTGAGGCTGAATTTAGGGAACAGAAAGGCATCCCTGCTGCAGTCAACACAAGATGGAGCTCAACACTGAGGCAAGTGAAGGAAGTGCAATCATTTAAAGCTCTGTGCTGTTCTAGAAAAGGCTGGGCACAAAGAGTTGTCATTCACAGCACAGGAGTGGAATCTGTTGAAGGAGTTGGTGGACATCTTGAAGCCATTTGGAGAAGCAACTGATTTGACACAGGGGGAGAAGTTGTCACAATCAGTGCTGTCTTGTCCCTCAATCACCACCTTGAGAAGCTGAAGCCTCAAGTCCATTTCCTGAGTCTCCTGGCATCCCTGATCAAAAGATTTCTTGGAATCTTCATCAATGTGAAAATGACCAGGGCACAAGATGGGATCACTGCCCCCTTTTCGGATCCAGTCTACCTCACAGCAGCTGCCTTGGATCCAGACTTTTCTCTGTTGTGGGTGGAGCCCCATGTGCTGGTCAATCGTGATTTTAAGGCAGAAGTGGCGCAACGAGTTAAAGGTAAATGTTACTGAGTCTAATGTAACTTTTTTCCTCATAATCAGATCTAATTGACTGCAACACTAATTACGTATTTCAGTCTAACACACTGCATCACCAACACAAATGATAATAAGGGCTCTTTTGTTTCTGCTATTGTTTTTACATGTTTTGCCAGAATTGATCCCGCAAGATGCTGCAGAAACTGAGCAACCTGTGCCTCTTGTTGATGACGAAGAGCAAGAGGACCTTAGAGAAGGAGAAGGGCTGTTTGCTGCATACTATAAGAGGCAGAAGAAGGATGTTGGGACCACTTCAGCACTACAGCTAAATCACTACCTTGACATAGCCGAAAGACAGAACGCTCTTTTGTTCTGGGCATTGAACATGAAGACTCTTCCCTCACTGTTCCGAGTGGCCATCAGAGTCTTGGCAGCACCTGCCTCCAGTGCTCCAGTGGACAATATAATATAATATAATATAATACAATAACAATATGAGATTAGATAAAAACAAGATAGGACAGAAACTGCTGTGGATCTAGTTAAAGTGCAGTATGCTATGGAAATACAATGTTAGCACTTTTTGTACAAATAATTATAGTTGCACCTGTTTTTTCAAATGTGTTTATTCTGTGAAGAAGTAGTTTAAAAAGAAGAAGAATATTCTTTCAAAATATGAGTTAAATGTGAAATGGTTCTGGTTAGTAGTGCAATTAGGAAGTGCGATGTCAGCACTATTTTTACAGTTGCACTAGTTTTGATAAATAAATACAGATTTTAAAAGCATACATGATCTGTGTAAATATATTATTTCTCTGTGGTCAAAAGGACTCGAAAGGACTCAGAACTCAAACTGTAGGACTTGGGACTTGACTTGAGACTTGTCAGTCTTGACTTGGGACTTGACTCAGGACTTGCCTGTCCTGACTTGGGACTAGACTCGGGACTTGAGGGCAAAGACTTGAGACTTACTTGTGACTTGATCCCACTTCTGTCAAGCAGTTCTTCTGAATGGTACCCAAAATTCCAGGGCCCATATACTCTATTAGCTGAGTTATCAAACTCAATGATGTGGTTTTGCACAGCTACAGAATAACATTTTCACCTAACCCCAACTCTTTGTTTGGAGTTTAAATAGCACCATCAAACATAGACTTCCCTGTATAAACCATGAAGTCATACACAAATTTCTAAGATGGCGGCGCGTGTAGACGCAGCGACCCGGTGCTCTTCTTCAGTTAGCAGCGACACACTGAGAAGGACTTACACCCGAACTGAACTTTTAAGCCTGAAACAACACTGGACCGGCTGGATCCCCCCAGAAGGGTTCGACTCATTCCCGGAGAGGATACGCCGGTGAGAGCAGACAGAATGGAGGCGACGGCGGCGCTGCGAAAGACGCCGGAAATGAGGCAAACGAGCCAGAGAGCTAGGCTAACCGTGACTCCGCATAAACCAGCGGTTCCAAGCTTCTTTCTCGCCAACGTCCGTTCCCTGGTTAACAAGATGGATGAGATGAAACTACGGGATGTTAACAACTGGATAGATCATGGTGATAACAGAGACCTGGCTGCATGAAAACATCCCAGACCTAGCCGTGGAGCTAGCAGGACGTACAATCTTCCGGGCGGACTGCACATCGGACTCCGGTAAGAGGAGAGGAGGAGGTGTGTGCGTCTATATTAACAACAGTTGGTGCACAGACACTGCCGTTATTGAGAAACACTGCTGTCCAGACCTGGAGTTTCTTATGTTGAAGTGCAGACCTTTTTATTTGCCCAGGGAAATAACCCAAGTGTTTGTAACTGCTGTGTATATCCACCCGCGAGCTAATGCTAATGTAGCTATGAACAGGCTGCATGACAACATCACCAGGCAACAGAACAAACACCCAGAGGGCTTCTTCATCGTGGCTGGAGACTTTAATCACACCAACTTAAAGGCTGTGCTCCCCAGATTTTAGAATGTTGACATTCAAACAAGGAAGGGCAGAACACTAGACCAGGTCTACACCAACATCTCTGGAGCCTACAGAGCCCGCCACTCCCCCCACCTCGGACACTCAGACCATCTTTCCCTGTTCCTGACACCAGCTTACAAGCCCCTCATCTGCAGGTCTAAGCCACAGTACAAGTCAGTGCAGTGCTGGACTGAGGAGGCCACACTATCATTGCAGGACTGTTTTGAGGACACCATATGGGAGCTCTTTGAAGACCCAGACATTGAACTCCACACCTCCTCCATACTATCATACATCAGTTTATGCATGGATAATGTAACATCAAGGAAACAGGTGAAAACATTTCCCAACCAAAAACCATGGTTTACCGCCAATATCAGAGCACTACTCCAGGCCAGGGATTCAGCACTAAGGTCAAGGGACAGGGAAGCCTACAGGAAGGCTAGAGCGGACCTGAACAGAGGCATCAAGGCTGCTAAAACAAAGTACAGAGAGCAGATAGAGGCCAACTTCAGGGAGAACAACCCCTGCTCCATGTGGAAAGGCATACAGAATATAACAGATTACAAACAATGCCACAACAACCCCCCCTCCACCGACACTTCTCTCCCAGACCAGCTTAACACCTTTTTCTCCCGCTTTGAAGAGGACAACAGACAGGCAGAGGACACACAACTGACATCATCAGAGCATGACCAGCCCCCCACCATCCAACAACATCAGGTACTGCAAGTCCTGCATGGCATCGACACCAGTAAAGCACCAGGACCAGATGGAGTACCAAGGAGGGTGCTGAATCATGTGCTCTCCAGCTTGCTGCAGTATTGACTAACATCTTCAACTGTTCACTGCAGTAAGCCACAGTCCCCACCTGCCTGAAAACTGCCACCATAATCCCTGTGCCCAAATCCTCTGCCATCACAGGGTTGAATGATTACCGGCCTGTGGCCCTGACACCGGTGATCATGAAATGTATGGAGAGACTGATGTTACAGCATGTCAAGGCCCACATCTCACCTGGCTTTCATCAGTTCGCCTACAGGTCCAACAGATCCACAGATGACGCCCTCTCCGTCGCCCTCCACACCGCTCTTTGCCACATTGAAAACCCCAACACATATATCAGGATGCTGTTTGTTGATTTCAGCTCGGCATTTAACTCCATCAGCCCCAGCAGACTCATCAACAAACTGCAGACACTACAACTTGGAACCTCCCTCTCACTGTGGATCAAGGACTTCCTGACTAACAGACCCCAGCATGTCAGAAAGGGCACCTCCACATCCTCCACCATCGTCCTCAATACTGGTGTTCCTCAGGGCTGTGTGCTGAGTCCAGTCTTGTACACACTGTACACTTATGACTGTGTCGCTAC
The DNA here is from genome assembly GCA_019142605.1 of Cephalopholis sonnerati. Classification (NCBI taxonomy): domain Eukaryota; kingdom Metazoa; phylum Chordata; class Actinopteri; order Perciformes; family Serranidae; genus Cephalopholis; species Cephalopholis sonnerati. Next base: position 2,210,157 of record JAGQAX010000020.1, read on the forward strand.
TCACGGCTCCAACACCCTCATCAAATTTGCGGATGATACAACCGTTGTGTTATGTATGGTGATAAAGGGAGGAGGTCCAAGCACTGGCGGCCTGGTGCAGTGACAACCACCTCAATCTCAACACCAAGAAGACAAAAGAAGTCATTATTGACTTCCGGAAGTCGAGGACCACACTGCACTCAGGCCTGAGCATCAATGGGGAGGAAGTGGAACGGGTCACCAGCTTTAAGTTTCTTGGCCTGCACATCTCGGAGGACCTGGGCTGGACTGTGAACACCACCCACATCATCAAAAAGGCCCAGCAGCGTCTCTTCTTTCTGAGAACACTGAGGAGGAACAAACTCCCTCCACCTCTGCTGAAAAACTTTTACCACTGCACAATAGAGAGTGTGCTCACCTATGGCTGTATGGTGTGGTATGCCAGCTGCACTGCATCTGAAAAGAAACAGCTGCAGCGGGTCATCAAGACGGCTGAGTGGATCATTGGCTCCCCACTTCCACGCCTAGAGGAGATCTATTTCAGCCATCTCCTCTGACGGACCACAAAGATTCGGGATGACCCCGCCCACCCAGGACACTCTCTATTCACCAGCCTTCCCTCTGGCAGACTCAGAGTCATGAGAGCCCGCACCAACAGACTGAAACACAGCTTCTTCCCCATGGCTGTGAAGAGACTGCTGCAAGAACCATGACCCCCCCCCCAGTATATTTTATGACAAGGATATTGTAGCAAGAGAGTGCCAAACGAAATTTCATTGTATTTATTGCAAATACAATAAAGCTTCTTATCTTATCTTCTTATCTTATCAAAGCCAGACACACCGGCTCGCACAAAGGTCTTGAACCCCCATTTCTTGGGTTTGCTGACTAGATACTACTGCAGACATCCAGCTTTTTTTGCCTTTGTAAGGAACCATCATCTCATCAATTGAGAATTGGTTCTCACTCTCAGTGTCATTACACTTGCTCCGTATGTGGTCAAGTTCAGGCCTTATTTTCAGCAGGTGATCTTTACTGGTGTCTTAGCTCATGTTATCTTGAAAGTGGAGCATCCTGGATAAACATTTGTACCTCTTGAGTGGCATGACATCTGCTACTCTGATATATTTTCTATCTGTTGCCCAGTTTTCCACTGCACCACAGGATACAGAAACCATCATAAAACAGATTGTATGCTTCTGGTTTACAGAGTTAATGCATAAATACTGAGCTAACATGATCAACAGATATAAATAGTAAATTTACCAGAGCAAAACCTCAGGGAAACCTGTAATCCAGTGTTAATTTTGTTAACGAAAACTATGATGAAAAAAAATAGTCAACAACCCCTTTTCCATGACGAAAATGGGATGATGATGAGCTGAAAATAGATCTTGATAATAAATAAGACAAAATCTATGTTTTTATTTCAATTGACAAGACAAGACAAGACGAGACAAGATGAAAATATTAGCTGTCTGACTTTGAAAGCTGAGAATGGCCATGCATGCAATTATCTTAAGTGACAGGCTGGCAAACTCCAGCAACTAGTCTGCCCCAGGATGTTTCTCTAGCCAGCAAAAACACTCACACCTGAGCAGCGTCAGCCATTGGTGTGATTTGTGAGCTGTAATTCAGCAGTAAATAATCAGCCGTGTGTGTCTGATTGTTGATTGTAGATGGTGGAGCTGGTGAATGGATTTGTGGAGGTTGTTAGTTGCTGCGTTGGATGATAGCAGTTAGCTCTGCTCATTAGCCTCTGAACGGCAGTGGAGCAAGTAGCCCCTGGCTGCTGGACTTCACAGCTGATCCCCACAGGACTCCACTCAGTCTGGACTGGATAAGGTTTAATGGCTGATGCTGTTTGACAGGCAGGTAGGAGGCTCAGTTATCTGTGAGTGTAGCTGTGCTGTAAGTAAACAGTCTGAACTAAGATCAGTTTTCTCTGACAGAGATGAAAGTGTAGTGTTAGTCACCAACTCTGTGCGAGGACATGAGTTTAAATCTCCAGACTAAAATGTTGCAGATTAAGAAGACTTATCTGACCTTATCTGCTGTGAAGGTCCAGGGACAGAGGGATGTTGTATGCTGTAAAGCCCTCTGAGGCAAACTGTGACTTGTGATATTGGACTTTATAAATAAAACTGAATTGAACTGATCTGACAAATGTACTATATGGCATCATCAGTGTCTTTACATGATCAGATTGTTCCCTCCAGACATATATCTGCTGAAACTGTCCCATTGTTCATTAACCATATCATTTTTCCAATTTAATCTTCCCAGCAATTTTCACACGCAGTAGTTTCCATCATTTGACCTATCCACATATTCAGTGCTGGAGTTTGAGGCTCCTTCCAATACCTTAGAATTATCCGAACACAGGCTGTAAGGCCAGTTTTCAAGATCCTAAATACATATTTATTTAAATTTGACACTCATCATCATCATCAACATGTTTGTTTATTCACACATCAGGGAATTTCTTCAAAAGTGTTGAGCTCAACACACACGACTGTGAAATGGGTCACCCCAGGAAAGCTGAATTAAGCTTATAAGAGGGGGCCCACACACACACATGAACAACAGATACACAAAAACAATGAACATGAAGACAACAACAATATACAGTGGTCCCAGAAACTATCTCTGCAGCAGTCATACAGATCCAAAGTTAGAGTACCTGAGCAAAGATAAACACAACAAATCGGCACCAAAAATTATAGGGTTCCCATAACATAGACTAATATGAGTTCAGCTTGAGACAAACACATAATCAAATTTCAATTTTATATGGCAACGTACATTATCAAAGTCTGAATACAGAAGTATAGCAGAAACCATGCTATAACAGAGTTTTGTCATCAAGTAGACATAGTCTTAGCTAACTGGGCAGTTCACATTCTAACTATTTACCAATATAATCCAGAATGGTCCTCCACAAGGACCCTAGGATGTTCCCGCAATGCATGCATATATGTGCCACGGTCTTTTCTGCATTTCCAACATAGATTGTCTTTAAGTAGGCCCATTCTATTGAGTCTCTTTGGAGTGTGATAATATCTGTGAATTCTTTTATATTGGATAAATTTGCCTCATGCTTCTCTGATATATTCCCCGGCACTGGAAAGAATCCCCTTTTATGTTTTTTTTTTTATAAAGAAAATCTCTGCACACCTGAGTGTGTGACAGGTGCGTTGGAGGGAAATTCAACTTGAAAAACAATTAAAGGGACTCCCGCACACTGTCTCGCTTTCTGCTGGTTTATTTAATATACAACGTTTCGGTCTGGACGACCTTCATCAGGTATATCATGTTTTTTTTTTGTATGTTTTTTTTTTATCCAATTTACAATACTGGTCTTTCTGCCATATCATCTTTAGATTACCTTAACCTTTGTTTTTTATTAAAAGACATAATTCATACCACTTTGATGCTTTGTCCAAGGAAGCATCCTTGACTTTGAGAGGCACTGACTGTCACTTTGCACTTAGAGGCTTTCAGACTTTTCCTCAATAGACTGGCAGTATATCTTAGTTGGTTATATTAATATCTGTCTTTGTTTTCCCATGTTCAGTTGTGATGAGTTTGTTTTCTTGGTTTGTGGTTTGGGGTTTTTTCTTGTTGCATTTAGTAATGTTTAGTGTTAAGTGCTTCCTGTTTTATTTTCTTATACACACCTTGTGTTATGTCTTGCTTACTTCCTGTCTTTGTTTACAGTATTTAACGAGTCCTTATCTTCAGGAGTTGTTCCTCCAATTTTTAAATCAGCACTTGTTCAGCCCCTTTTAAAAAAATCTAACCTCGATGCAGACAATCTGAATAATGTTAGACCCATGTCCATATTACCATTTCTTGCTAAAGTACTGTAGAAAGTAGTATACTCTCAGTTATTGTCCTCTATTAATGAACACTTACTTTTGAGAAGTTTTAGTCTGGTTTTCAAAGTCATTATACTACAGAAACTGCACTTTTGAATATTTTAAAGGATATTAGGATGAATTCAGATGGTGCTTGTTGTACTGTTTTGGTGTTGTCCATTTTATCTTCTGCTTTTGACACTGTAGATCATGGCATATTCATTGATCGACTGGAGAACATGGTAGGCATGTCTGGGGATGCTTTAGCCTGGTTTAGGTCTTACCTAAGTAATAGAACCTTCTCTATATCAACTGGGAATGCTTTCTATAGCCACGCTAATATCACCTGGTCCATCAAGAGTCCAATCTTGACCTTTTACTGTTTAGTATCTACATGTTACCACTGGGTCAAGTCATCTGAAATTTCAGTATTTCTTTTCATTTTTTACAAACAACACACAAATCTATTTATCTGTAAATCCAGCAGACCGTTCCTCAATTACCTCTCTCATAGACTGTCTAGTCCTGAATGGCTTATAACTTCTTAATGCTTAACAGTGACAAAACTGAAGTGATGGTGTTTGGATCCAAAACACAGAGACTCCTCTGTTGGGGTACCTAGCACACAGATCTGGTACTAAAAGGTGGAGCTGTGAACACTGCAGTCCATTGACTGGTAAATAGAGGATGGTCACTTTTGCTCAGAGCTAAGTTGTGGCTGGTTTTGAGGCTTATGCAACCACTGTTCATATCGTGGAGGATTTTACATATATTAGTAAACTGTAAACTATAAACTGAAATTATGTTTTCTGCCTCTCGCAGCAGTTTTAGGCTGAGAAAAAGAAAATGGTAAATGGACCTGCATTAATACAGTGCTTTTCTACTCTGACCACTCAAAGCGCTGTTTACACTACGAGTCACATTCACCCATTCACACACACATTCATACACTGGTGGCCGAGGCTACCATACAAGGTGCCAGCTGCTACTCAGTTTTTTTTAACACACTCTCACACTGATGGAAGCATGATCGGGAGTTCATCAGTTCAGTATCTAGCTTAAGGATAATTGACATGCAGGCTGGAGGAGCCAGGGATCGAACCACTGATCTTCTGATTAGTGGACGACCCCCCTCTACCTCTAAGCCATAGCCAGAGGTGCCTTATCACGTAAAGTACAAATATCCTAATCCTCATTTGAAAAAAGAAAAAAGTGTTGTTGGAGCGTCGTCCCTGTGCGCTCTGGTAACACTTAACCCCTGCGCCTGCCTTAGAAGGACTAAATGCACAAACCCGCTATATTGAAATATCCCATGGTGAGACTCTCACTGCAGCCTATTCTATTTTGTTCTGAAAATGTTAACGTGCAACCCCGTCCTGTGGACGATGAATAAGGTGCAGACTGATAAAGTAGGAAATACAATGAGTGCTGGACAGAGCAGTGAGTGACAACAGTCCCGCCCACATTAATGAGTACTGTTTGAGGTGGAAACGCTAAGCAGACCTAGAGTCTAGGTACCATGTCTGAAGGGTTTCTTTTGGTTACAAAGGTACTATACTTAAAGTGTTTGGTGGAAACGGGGCTCATCTTGATTACTGTAACTCATCATTTGCCGTGCTGCCCTGAAAATCAATCAACTGCCTCCAACTTGTCCAAAATACTGCAGCTAGGGTTCTTACAAGCACAGAACTCCCGTGAGATGGTACATTGTAGAGACATGAAATTTTCACCAGTGACTTGAAGTGTGCAAATGGTGCTGTTGGACTGTGGCTCATCCTACAATTCAACAGTGACTATGTGAGAGTCAAGTCCTGCGTGTTCTTTTAATGAAGCAATGGGAGAAGATATTCGGTCTCAGTTAATATGTTTATTAAGCAGTAAAGGAATAAAGTTACAGAGCTCTGGGTCCGATCTTCCTGTCCCTGACAAACAACAAAAGCGTGTCAGTTCATGAAGTCTGACTCACTATCTCCTGACCCAGTATTCTAGCGTAACAAGCGTCATAGTGGATGCAAGGTGACGTCCTCTTCTGATTGGTTCCCGCAGAACATGATCACCTCGTGGTGATCTTTCTCCTTCGGCATGCTTTCTGTTTTGTGAGAGACAAAAACAGAACAGTTTCCCACACTCCTGCACCTGTGCTATCTAAGCTAGGCACTCGGTGTTCTCTCTACCAGATAAGGTTATAATCAACTGCTGAAGTTACAATAGAGTAACTATAGTCATATCTCACACCATGTTCCTCCCTCCTCTTGCACTTTTCCACTCTAGAAGACAGGCGCCTTTTGTTTAGGTAAATCCTCACAGTAGTTTACATTATATATGACACATAATCTTACACAGAAAGGCACATTATATTCCAAGAGTCTGCTGCAGCTACAAGCGGTTACTGTGACCCATATCTTGCGCAGCTCTACTCCTTCATATGTATTTTCCATCCTGCAAAACAAGCACATTTTAGTCTGCTGAAGCATCACACATTTCTTCATTTCATATGACACGATTTCACACAATAGAACATATTATATTCCAAGAGTGCTCATAATATGAAAATGCCAATGGGCCACATGGGAGCGCTATAATTAAGGTCAAGGAAAATTTGCATTTGAAAGGCCACCACCCTTGCACCGTATGTCAGATTGACTTGAAACTCGACATGCATGGTCAGGTGAAGGAGTTCTATGAAATCCTCAAAAGAACTTCAAGGTCATCCCACTAGATTGTCCACCATATATGATTTTTTGCAAAAAGTAAGTAAGCAAAAAGTTGATATCTCATAATCAGCCAGAGATATTTGTACTAAATTTCAGGACATTTCATGTTCCATACTTCACAAAATCATAATATATTTCAGTATATTCCGGCACGCAACCTGTCCAGGGTGTACCCTGCCTCTTGCCCAGTGTCAGCTGGAATAGGCTCCAGCCCCCCCGCAACCCTCAAGAGGATAAGCGGTTAAAAAATGGATGGATGGATGGATATTCCAGTACATCCACTAGAGGAAAATGCAAAATTAATTAACATCTATTTCTCCAAAGGTCTGCACCCAAATGCAACCACAGTTGACACACTTACTCTTTGGACACTAGATGTCACATGTTCCAAATGGTGTTCAGATCGGTTTAATGGTTAGCTCACAGTGATATCTTGTTGTAATGTGTACTGTATGCACAACATTTTCTATTTCAACTAATTTTTAACCAAATGTCACCAACATATTTGACAATATACTTGAAAGCAGAATGACGTGCGTTTTTTTTTTTTTTTCAGAATTTTATCACCAACACTTTAACTGTTACTGATATCTCACAGTGTTTTAAAGATACTGACTAATTAATTCAAGGGGGCGTGGCACAGCAAATGATTCCACAAAGTTTGGACCAGTCATCACAAACCTTGCGAGCAATGTCTGAACAGGTACCAGGCACATATCCTGAAAGTTTCATTCAAATTGACCATTAGGGGGCACCACAAATACAAAAAATGGCCATGCAGTAACACAAATCAGACTAGAAATCAGAAATTGATGGTCCAATCATTACAAAACTTGCAGGGCATGTTAAATAGTAATTATGAAACGTGTATTATTTTAAAATCGGTCAATAAGGGGGGGGTCAGAAGTGCCAAACAAGTGCAAAATTTGGCCATAAATCTATGAGGGTTTTTTCAAATGTCACCAAACTTGGTGGACATTTTTAATCAAGCCATTAAAGCACGTCACCAAAATGTTCCTGCAGTTGATCAATAGATTGTGATAGTGCTTCTAAAGAAGAGTGTGACCTCGTAAAAATTTGGACATAAATACATGACTATCTGTCTGATTGTCATAAAACCTGTTGGTAATCTTTAATGCAGGTGTCCTGAACTGTAAACGGTCTTGATTCTACCTTGCTTTCAAGTTTGAAATGTCAGTGCTGGCTTGAACCCCCGAAATTGCCACTTGCAGCTAGTGCTGGGCACTATGACCAAAAATTTATATCACGGTATTTTTCAAACTTATATTGGTTTCACGGTATATGACGGTATTTTTTTTTTCATGCTCGATTGGGTGTTAACCACATTTTTTTAATGATTTAGAGAAAAAATACTGCAGTAAATTGGCTTAGAATGGCCTATTTTACTGTCATGAGGAGTGAATATTGTAGAAACACATTAATGTCCACACAAGTATTGATACAGGTTTGCATGGCCCTACAAAATGATGCTGTTTACAAAGAGGTGGTACTCATGATTCTAATGAAGTGAAGGAATCAATACGAATGCGTCTCTGAGTGTCATCTGACTCGTCTTTTCTCTTGCAGTGCCACTGCCAACGTTACCTGCAAACGTGGAGGACGCAGATCTTAGTTTCATGCATTCTTGATATTTCAAGACATGTTTGTGCCTGAGGTGGTGAAGCATATTGCTCGTGTTGCCTCCTGCGGCTACAACTTTAGCCCGTCATTTGCAGAGAATTGTTGTTTGATCGACGGCGGATTTTTTAAAGCCGAAGAACTTCCAAACAACAGACGGCTCTTCTTCTGTGTCATTTTCTACTTGTTCTGTAACTTCAGTTTTGGAACTTTTTTGTTTTTATCCATTTTCTTAACAGCTCACCGTTGTGCCATCACATCACCTTGCTTAGTGCAACTACAAAACAGTCCCCTCCCAAACAATGTCCCACGGCGCTACATTCCGCCACTCGGCTTTCTCAACGTGGTGTACGCTACATACTCACCAGTATTGGGGTATATGAAAAATTCATATCATAAAAAAAAAAAAAATACACTGGTATTCGGTATGAGCCGGTATACCGCCCAGCACTACTTGCAGCTATATTTTGTTTCTGTTTTTAGCCACATTGAACCTACTCCAATCTTGTAATTGCACTTTGAATTTTGTTTTTATGTCTGTAAAGCACTTTGTAAACTTGTTTTTGAAAAGCACTAAATAAACAGTAAGAGGGTTTATTATTATTATTATTATTATTGTTGTTGTCATTATCAGTAGTAGTAGTATTATAAGGAATGAAAGGAAGACCTTAAAAGTTTGGACACACCTTCTCATTCAATGCGTTTTCTTTATTTTCATGACTATTTACATTGTAGATTCTCACTGAAGGCATCAAAACTATGAATGAACACATGTGGAGTTATGCACTTAACAAAAAAAGGTGAAATAACTGAAAACATGTTTTATATTCTAGTTTCTTCAAAATAGCCACCCTTTGCCCTGATTACTGCTTTGCACACTCTTGGCATTCTCTCGATGAGCTTCAAGAGGGTTAATTAGTGGAATTTCTCGCTTTATCAATGGGGTTGGGACCATCAGTTGTGTTGTGCAGAAGTCAGGTTAATACACGGCCGACAGCCCTATTGGACAACTGTTAAAATTCATATTATGGCAAGAACCAATCAGCTAACTAAAGAAAAACGAGTGGCCATCATTACTTTCAGAAATGAAGGTCAGTCAGTCCGGAAAATTGCAAAAACTTTAAATGTGTCCCCAAGTGGAGTCGCAAAAACCATCAAGCGCTACAACCAAACTGGCACACATGAGGACCGACCCAGGAAAGGAAGACCAAGAGTCACCTCTGCTTCTGAGGATAAGTTCATCCGAGTCACCAGCCTCAGAAATCGCAAGTTAACAGCAGCTCAGATCAGAGACCAGATGAATGCCACACAGAGTTCTAGCAGCAGACCCATCTCTAGAACAACTGTTAAGAGGAGACTGCGCGAATCAGGCCTTCATGGTCAAATAGCTGCTAGGAAACCACTGCTAAGGAGAGGCAACAAGCACAAGAGATTTGTTTGGGCCAAGAAACACAAGGAATGGACATTAGACCAGTGGAAATCTGTGCTTTGGTTTGATGAGTCCAAATTTGAGATCTTTGGTTCCAACCGCCGTGTCTTTGTGAGATGCAGAAAAGGTGAATGGATGGATTCCACATGCCTGGTTCCCACTGTGAAGCATGGAGGAGGAGGTGTGATGGTGTGGGGGTGTTTTGCTGGTGACACTGTTGGGGATTTATTCAAAATTGAAGGCACACTGAACCAGCATGGCTACCACAGCATCCGGCAACGACATGCCATCCCATCCGGTTTGCGTTTAGTTGGACGATCATTTATTTTTCAACAGGACAATGACCCCAAACACACCTCCAGGCTGTGTAAGGGCTATTTGACCAAGAAGGAGAGTGATGGAGTGCTGCGGCAGATGACCTGGCCTCCACAGTCACCGGACCTGAACCCAATCGAGATGGTTTGGGGTGAGCTGGACCGCAGAGTGAAGACAAAGGGGCCAACAAGTGCTAAACACCTCTGGGAACTCCTTCAAGATTGTTGGAAAACCATTTCAGGTGACTACCTCTTGAAGCTCATCGAGAGAATGCCAAGAGTGTGCAAAGCAGTAATCAGAGCAAAGGGTGGCTATTTTGAAGAAACTAGAATATAAAACATGTCTTCAGTTATTTCACCTTTTTTTGCTAAGTACATAACTCCACATTTGTTCATCCATAGTTTTGATGCCTTCAGTGAGAATCTACAATGTAAATAGTCATGAAAATAAAGCAAACGCATTGAATGAGAAGGTGTGTCCAAACTTTTGGCCTGTACTGTATGTGCACTGTGTAGATTCTATATTTAAAATGCATGTATATCTTTTGTGTAATACATTAAAATGTTAAAGCTCATTTCAGCTTGTCGCATAAAGATAATCTATAAACACTGTAAATTAAGCTATGCTGTTTTCCACCATTTGTGATTTTGGCACATCTGTGTTAATTTCAGAATTACAAAATAGAAAAAGAAGTCAAATCAATATCTAAACTTTGCTTATATTTCTGACTTAAACTCAACAATGTTAGGTTTCTGTGTATATTGTGTGTGAGGGAACACTGTTTTTTTGTATTGTAGATGACCACAGCCTGTGTGATGGCCCTCCTGCTCCTCTGGGCCTGTCCAGTGAACCCCTACCGGACCCCCTATGATGAAAGAAAAGATCCAGATCCTGGTCAGGACCAAATGTACACAAAGAACTACCATCAAGATGCCAGGTACCTTTCAACCCAGTCTGCATGGTGCATACATCTACAGTTCTATCTATACAAAATGAAGAGGACACAAATTGAGCATAGCGTTAGTTGAGGGAGGACATGATGTCAAGCTCAGCTCACATTCCAGCCACATCAGTTGATGTCAAACAGCCCAGGTAATTGATCGATCAGCTGATTGATAGAAGGGAGTCGTTCTCTTGGCTGCTTACCATCTGCCTGCCGCTGTTTGACCGTGACACAAACCTTCAAAATAAAAGCCTGTGCTAAAGATGACGATATGATCGATGTTTCCACTTTGCATGGACGTGATTGGATTGTTGATCATTAAATCGATGTATCGATCCAGATCGATGGATCGTTACACCCCTATTGGCAACCACTGTATGAATGTGTGTGTGGATGGGTGAATATAACACGTACTGTAAAAGTACTGAGTGGTTAGAAGACTGAAAGGCACTATACCAATACAAATCCACTTACCAATACCATTTACTTTGTGTAAAGGAGTAGGGCAGTGAGGCAGTGTCAAAGATGTTGTGACCCAGGAGAAGAGACTCTCCATCAGTACCCACAATACCCACAGTACCAGATAGTGCCACTGATCAACATCACTCTGCTCAAAGGTAAGATCAAGCACATATCTGTTTAAAATGTCTATCTTTGCTTTTACACAAATGGACTTGTGCTGGTTTGTGAAAGCTTATACTGACGTGTAGAGCAGTTTGAATTACCCTGCTGATGGTGACAGCCTTTAAGCCTTATCTCTTTCAATGCTCAATAACATCACTGTTTTGTATCATAAATCTTTATAGAGACAATATTCAAACTGTACCAACACACTATTAAAGCTGCACTCAAACCAACGTAATAATAATGATAATAATAATAATGCCTTTGATTTAATTGTCCCAGAGTAATTTTACAGATAGTGCCCCTTGGCTGCAGGCTGGTACTGTGCTTTCTGGCTGTGCCAATGTGAATGGGTCATCTGACTGTAAAAATGTATTCATTAATTTTCCATAACTGCTTATCCTGGTACAGGGTTATGGGGGGACTGGAGCCTAACCCAGCTGATGTTAAGTGAGAGGAGGGGTACACCCTGGACAGGTCACCACCCTATCATAATCCTGACACATGGATACCGACAACCACACTCACATTCACACCTTAACCTAACCTTCATGTCGTTGGGCTGTGGGAGGAAGCGGGAGAAAAGTCACAGGAAGAACATGCAAACAGAAGGATCCCCACTAGCCAGCAGGTTAAACCCTGATACCCTCTTGCTGTAAGGCAACAGTGCTAACCACTGCACCACTGTGCCACCCGCAATCTTGTTTAAAGATTATGAACAATTATATGTAATTAAAATAGTTAGTACTGGGTTTTGCAACCATCTAGGAGAATTTAACAATTTCATCTGAAAATAAAGCAAAAAATACACCCATACATGCAGGAGACTGTAAGGTGCTTTCAAATTCATTCATTCATTAATGCAGCTAATTTTTTTTTTAAATAAAAAGGCTGTGGACCATTTACTATTCAACAGTATGTAAAATTCAACTGTATGTAAACTGCATACTGTTTCTGGTGAAATGTATATGATATATATCAGTGACGGCTGCTGGTCTTTCAAACAGGGGAAGCTCACTTTAAGTTTACATCATAAAATTTGTCATATTGTAGCGAGGCAGTAACTTATAAAAGGAACATTTAATTGAAGTGGTTTTTCAACCACACTCATACCATAGAACCATAGCAAAACACACCAAGATTTTCAGATGGGTTTAAACACCTGAACGGCACTCTGTCAGAAGAAATATTGCAAATATCTGCATGGGACTGAGCTCGAAATGCAATGATGCCGGTGTGTATTTCAAATGTGCTGTCAATCACAAAGGGGTTCAGCCTTTTAGACAATTCCTCCAATCATCATGCATACACCGAGCATCCTCTCCCGCCTACCATTCCATTAGGTCCCACGGAAGCTAAACCTCCCTGGAAGTGACGATTTTGTCGCATTTATCCAATGACCATCTCGTTTTGCTGCATGAAAAAAACCTGCTCAGCACTGTCTCATAGGAATGCTTGGAGGCTCCGCGTCCACCGTGCTGACGTTAGAACGTATGACAGGGAGGTCACGTTTGAAAACTGGTGACAAACAGCTGACATTTGAGCATTATAGTCATGATGTTAAACACATCATAGCCCATGTTTAATGCAATGTAATTCTTACTTTAATGTAAATTCAATAGTGCATATTTGACCATTTCTTCAATGACATTTTAGGGGAAGTTCAGCCTCCCTTGTCTCAGAGCAATCGCCCCTGATATATATATATATATATTGATAAAGTATATAAAATAAATATATCTATATATCTATACATCTACCAGTCTACGCTCCACAATTTGGTCCGAGTCCCTATGGACTGAGCTACTGCTGCCCATTATTTATATATATAAATATATATATATGTACACACACACACATATATATATATATATATATATATATATATATATATATATATATGCGGTGGTGGTAGTGTGTCTTGGTTATGGCGTTCCATGTATGCTCTTCCTGCCTGCATCTTACATCCTGCTATTATGTGCTGAACTGTCAGGAGCATGTTTGCACAGCCTGCACCTTGGGTCCTGTCTGGTGCGTAGATCCCTGCTTCTATTGATCTTGTACTAAGTGCCTGTTCCTGTGCTGCCATGATTAGTGCTTCTGTTCTATCTTTCAGTCCAGTCTTTTTCCGGCCACTTCTTCTTCTTCAAGGGCTTGTCCTCCCATGATAGTTCATCGTCCTCTTCTGCATTCTCAGGTTTCTGCTGCCTGAGGTGTTCACTTAGCAGCTTATCTTTGGAGGCCATCTTCCTGATGTATTCCTGGATCTTGGTTGTTTCGTCCTAGACAGTGGCTCTGATACTCATGAGTCCCCTGCCTGCCTCTTTCCACTTAGTGTACAGTCTCAGGGTGCTGGACATGGGATGAAACCCTCTATGCATTGTGAGAAGCTTCCTTGTCTTGATACCTTGTCTTGTCTTGTCCTTACCTTGTCTTGTCTTGACACCATCCAACCACACTTATCTAGTCTGAATGACATTCCAATGTCATTGTTGCAGATCCTGGTGAGGTGGATCAGTGAGTCAGTGTCTCACTCACTCCTGGCATACAGCCTCACTTCAAAACCAATATCCCTAGCCACCCTTTGTGATGAGTTGGCTGAGGCCTATGCAGAACAGGTAGCAGGGACAGTGCATCACCTTGGTATATGCTGCACTTGACTTCCTAAAACAGTGTGATTAGGGTGAGTGTGTAGTGATGGGTGGGGACTGGAATTAGACAGGACAGAAGAAGAACCTCATTTACATTCCTCCACTTTCCTATCACAGGTCATCACAGAATCAGCTGTAGTAGATATGTGGAGGATCAAACATCCCCAGGGCAGGCACTTTACATGGATTAAGGTGTCAGACGGCCAGATGAGTGCAGCCAGGTTGGATAGGGTTTATATATCACAGAGTTTCACTAACAGACTGTTGAACAGCTACATTTACCCTGTAGTTTCACTGACCATCACTTAGTCACTTTAGATGTCCATGTCTCATCGACCATGAAGAGCAGCTCATACTGGCACTTTAACACCAGGCTGCTTCAGGACAACAATTTCTGTCAGAAGTTTAAGACATTCTGAGGAATTTGGAGGGAAAAGAAGGGGGACTTTACATCTTTGAGTCAGTGGTGGGATGTGGAGGAGGAGCTTACTGCTGCTGTGGGTCAGATGGCTCCTGGTAGAGCTCCTGGACTGGATGGGCTGCCTGTGGACCTTTACCAGCGTTGTTTGGGAGCTGACCTGTGGCAGGTGGTGCAGGAGTGCTCTCAGTCAGGACTGTTACCTGCTTCCTGTTGCCATGCAGTTCTCTCACTTCTGCCAAAAAAGGAAGATTTGGCTCTTCTTAAGAACTGGAGACCAGTGGCTCTGCTGTGTGCAGACTATAAACTCCTCTCAAAAGTGCTTTCAAACAGGCTGAAAAACTTTATGGACGTATTAATTCACAGGAACCAGTCATATTGTGTACTGGACAGATCCATCATGGGCAATCTCTTCCTCATGATGGACAAAATTGATTTTGGGGTCATTTCATTACATCAAGAAAAAGCTTTTGACCGAGCTGACCATAGTTTTCTTTTCTCCACTTTGAGAACTTTTGGTTTTGGAGAGGGTTTTATGTCTTTGTTGAGGTTGTTCTATAAGAATGCCTTTTGCTTGGTGAAGGTGGGTGGTGGGCTGAGCTGTCCAGTGCAGGTTCAGAGAGTCATTAGGCAGGGGTGTCCCCTCTCTGGATTGCTGTACTCCTTAGCCATTGAACCACTGTTAAGCAGGTTGAGATTGAAGCTGTCAGGTGTTATGCTACCAGGTTTGCCACAGCGGCCCTCGTTGGTGGTATCTGCCTATACGGATGACATCAATGTTTTTGTGAGAGACCAGAAGGATGTGGCTCTGCTGGTTGGCAGTTTGGAGTTATATGAGGGGGCATCTTCAGCAATGTTAAACTGGGGGAAGAGTGAGGGTTTGCTGGTTGGGCAGTGGACAGATAGGCAGATTCCTCTGCTACCAGGAAATCTCAGCTGGGCGCGGCAGGGCATGAAGGTACACTGCCTGTCTGCTGCTGAGGAGAACTGGACATTTCGGACTGGACAGACACCTCTTCCTGCTCCAGCCCCAGTCCATAGGCTTGACTGGTTTGACACCTTTTTACCAGTCTGTTTTACAGGCATAGCAGCATCCTTTCGTTACACCGAAAGGCTGTGGGGACACCTGGGATGTTGGTCTTTGAAGAGCTCCTCTTTGGAACCAGTTTAATTTCCTCTCAGGTCCTGTCATCTGTGATCTGAGATCCAGACTGAGAGAGGCCGGCATAGTGAAGCTGGGTCAGCAAAGTAAGCAGCAAAGAAAAGATCCACACACGCATTGATTGATTACCTTTCAGGATTGGCCAAGCTAGCTATCTGGAAAACGAGACAAAACTGTGTGAGGGGTCAGGGGTCACAAGATGTAGTCAGGATGTTGAAGGGGATGCTGGCAGCTCGGCTCAGGGTGGAGTTTGTTTTTTTTTTAATGTTTTTTTCAACATCTGGGGGGTTCCCGGAGGTGTTTTCTTCTGTGCGGTAGAGCTCCTTGGTTCTCAATTTCTGATACAGTCCCGGTGTGGTCCTGATACAGTTCTGATGTGGTTTTCCAGGTTTTTTCTGTATATTTTTTGCTGCTGTAGTTTTTTTAAAGTCTATTTTTGTAGTTTGTAGTTTCTGAAAAACGGCTGTGTAAACAGGAGTAACCATGGAATAGAGGTCCATTTTGAAATAAAAAATCTCTCTCTCTCTCTCTCTCTCTTTCTCCATATGAGAGAGATATGTACAGTACAGGCCAAAAGTTTGGACACACCTTCTCATTCAATGCGTTTGCTTTATTTTCATGACTATTTACATTGTAGATTCTCACTGAAGGTATCAAAACTATGGATGAACAAATGTGGAGTTATGTACTTAACAAAAAAAGGTGAAATAACTGAAAACATGTTTTATATTCTAGTTTCTTCAAAATAGCCACCCTTTGCTCTGATTACTGCTTTGCACACTCTTGGCATTCTCTCGATGAGCTTCAAGAGGTAGTCACCTGAAATGGTTTTCCAACAGTCTTGAAGGAGTTCCCAGAGGTGTTTAGCACTTGTTGGCCCCTTTGTCTTCACTCTGCGGTCCAGCTCACCCCAAACCATCTCGATTGGGTTCAGGTCCGGTGACTGTGGAGGCCAGGTCATCTGCCGCAGCACTTCATCACTCTCCTTCTTGGTCAAATAGCCCTTACACAGCCTGGAGGTGTGTTTGGGGTCATTGTCCTGTTGAAAAATAAATGATCGTCCAACTAAACGCAAACCGGATGGGATGGCATGTCGCTGCAGGATGCTGTGGTAGCCATGCTGGTTCAGTGTGCCTTCAATTTTGAATAAATCCCCAACAGTGTCACCAGCAAAACACCCCCACACCATCACACCTCCTCCTCCATGCTTCACAGTGGGAACCAGGCATGCGGAATCCATCCGTTCACCTTTTCTGCGTCTTACAAAGACACGGCGGTTGGAACCAAAGATCTCAAATTTGGACTCATCAGACCAAAGCACAGATTTCCACTGGTCTAATGTCCATTCCTTGTGTTTCTTGGCCCAAACAAATCTCTTGTGCTTGTTGCCTCTCCTTAGCAGTGGTTTCCTAGCAGCTATTTGACCATGAAGGCCTGATTCGCGCAGTCTCCTCTTAACAGTTGTTCTAGAGATGGGTCTGCTGCTAGAACTCTGTGTGGCATTCATCTGGTCTCTGATCTGAGCTGCTGTTAACTTGCGATTTCTGAGGCTGGTGACTCGGATGAACTTATCCTCAGAAGCAGAGGTGACTCTTGGTCTTCCTTTCCTGGGTCGGTCCTCATGTGTGCCAGTTTGGTTGTAGCGCTTGATGGTTTTTGCGACTCCACTTGGGGACACATTTAAAGTTTTTGCAATTTTCCGGACTGACTGACCTTCATTTCTGAAAGTAATGATGGCCACTCGTTTTTCTTTAGTTAGCTGATTGGTTCTTGCCATAATATGAATTTTAACAGTTGTCCAATAGGGCTGTCGGCTGTGTATTAACCTGACTTCTGCACAACACAACTGATGGTCCCAACCCCACTGATAAAGCAAGAAATTCCACTAATTAACCCTGATAAGGCACACCTGTGAAGTGAAAACCATTTCAGGTGACTACCTCTTGAAGCTCATCGAGAGAATGCCAAGAGTGTGCAAAGCAGTAATCAGAGCAAAGGGTGGCTATTTTGAAGAAACTAGAATATAAAACATGTTTTCAGTTATTTCACCTTTTTTTTGTTAAGTACATAACTCCACGTGTTCATTCATAGTTTTGATGCCTTCAGTGAGAATCTACAATGTAAATAGTCATGAAAATAAAGAAAACGCATTGAATGAGAAGGTGTGTCCAAACTTTTGGCCTGTACTGTACATATATATATTTAATGATAGGCCAGTTAGAGTGGCAGCAAGTCTAGGCAGCTCCTGTTTTTAAGTTATTTTTGAGTGTGTTTTTTCTTTTTTTAATGATTGTTAATTTTTCAAATGTGATGAGTAAAGTCATGTACACTGCATGAAAAGAGGGATTTCCGTCAGTATGCCGCACTGTAGATTGTGGCTCAGAGGTAGAGCGGGTCGTCCACCAATCGGAAGATCAGCAGTTCAATCCCTGGCTCCTCCAGCCTGCATGTCGAAGTATCCTTGAGCAAGACACTGAACCCCAAATTGCTCCCGATGATGCTTCCATCGGTGTGTGAGTGTGTTAAAAAACTGAGTAGCAGGTGGCACCTTGTATGGTAGCCTCGGCCACTAGTGTATGAATGTGTGTGTGAATGGGTGAATGTGACTCGTAGTGTAAAAAGCGCTTTGAGTGGTCAGACGACTAGAAAGGTGCTATACAAATGCAGGTCCATTTACCATTTAGATTGCCGTGGAATTTCAGGTTTACGGCTGCGCGCGGCAATTTACAGGCAACACAGAAAACTGCCGGAAACTGTCGTAAATTGTCGTGGGCCTTGCTTGGCAGTCCCCCCCTCCCCTAATTCTAGGGGATGCTTTAACATGTAAATGAACATGCTGTGAGCTATAGAAATGCAAACCAGGGGAGCAGGGGGAGTTTCACTCCCCACACAGAGGTGACATTTTTCTAAAAGGTATTAACTTCATTAATCTTTGGTATAAATAGATGAGGCTTAGTGTAGCCTAATTATAGACTCTTAAATTTTAGCTTGAATTGATTTATTTCATGAAAGTATGCTAGATTAATTACTGTGTATGGTCATTAGCAATGGTCAATGTTAAATAAAAAAGATACACAAAACTATTTATTTCAACAATTAGTTCTAATCAGGCTTTGCCAAAAAGGTCAAAGGTGCATTCCATGCAAAAACGTCACAGTCTCCTAGAGCTCAACCACTGTGCATAGTGGCATGACTGCAGTGACCTCTTCCGTAAACAATGATCATGTGATTGGAGGAGCCCGTCTAGCCCTCGTCCAATCACGTGCGAGCTCGGCATGATTCAAACGGAAGACCTCGCAAGACGAGCATATCAACATCATGTTTTTACTCCTGTACATTCAGACAGTCTCTTCCATGTTGCGTGTTTTTCGCTGCTTTGCTGTGTCGTGAACTACAATGTCTGGCTAGCGTCTCTCCTTCAACACCCGGAAACTCCTCAGCATGGACGAAGACACTGCTGAACGCTATCAGTGGGCTGTCTGCCAGCTTGCTGTGTTTGCTGCCGATATGACTCAGCAGTTCACCACAGTAAACTCGTGTGGAGGAGACTAACTAACAAGAGAAGACGGGTGCACAATCCCCAAACGGCGGTGAGAATATATTCGGTGACTGCTAGCTAAGCTAAAAGTAAAAGAACAAATGAAGAACCAGAACCAGTCTAAGTTTGGTTATTAAAGTGTATTTTTTTGGTCTTGTAATTTACAGGAAGCAGTACACCGTCTCCACAACTCGGAGACAAATTGTATGCACTACGAACCGGAGCGAGGGTAAGTTTAAAGAATATGCTTTCATTCTGCTGTATGAGGAAACGTTCAGATATGTTCTTGACCGATCTTAACCGTCCATTTTGTTTTTCACAGACTGACCTCGCCTCATAACGAGGCCGTGACCTCCTATTTACTGAGAGCGCTGTCTGCAAGTCTGGATTCACTTGATGCGGATAATGACGCCATTGTGTGTAGGTGACTTTTACTGTTTTCCTTTTTTACTTTTTACTGTGACTTTTAGATCAGACTCGTTGGTCAGTGTGACTATTTTTCAGGTGCATTAATAAATGTGTTGTGTCAATATGCAGTGCATTGCGCAGTACTTATTGTTTTTACTGATTGTTTTTACAGCTGCTGGAAGCAAGACAGAGTGTCCTGGCAGAGGACGAGGCAGACCTATGGAAGTGCGCCACCGTAGACATGATGTCTGATGAGGAAGACGGCACACTTGACGGGGTGTCTGGGTGGATTGTGCGACCTCCGTCGTTCCGCAGCAGGAGCTGAATGAACTCGGTGCCACGCTGCAGTCAGATTGGAGGCGAAGGGGTAGGAAGGGTAGAAGGGTAGCACCACAGACGTCTGCAAGATGGAGCACATGCAGAACATGCAGACAGATGCCGTACAGCTCCGAGGCGGCGAATAATAGACAGTTGATGGCGCTGTAGGATTTTGATTTGTTGTTGAAATCTCCTATTTGTACTTGTACATAGTTGTGTGTTATAAATAAAGCTCTTTCTTTGAATAAACATGTTCCTCGCAAATGTTCCTTTACTCAATAAATTCATTCATGTCCTTGATGGTAATAATAGTGTAGCCCATAGGATAACAATGACATGAATATACATTATTGTAATTATTATAAGTATTATTTTTTAATTTTTTTAAAAATATTTTATTATTGTAGGGGAGGGATTTACATTTATAATGACCCAGGGTGACCAATAGCGATAGATCAGCCAACCAATCACGAATGATTTTTCTTGTTTTAAAGTAGTGGTTTCATCCAATCCTGGAGTGAGGAATGTCAAGCCAGACGTGGCTCGCTGCTATTCACATGCTAATTAGAGCCATTAGCACCTCCCGGGAGGTCTCCACATACGTCATGGGTCCGTATTCAACAATATGTGGCACCCGTAAACGCCACGTTCGCAGCCTGTAAATTGTCGGAAACTGCCGAAAACGAGTGAGATTTCCGGGCGTTTATGGGGACGAAAATCCCACTTTTCATGCAGTGGTACACGAGGGACGATCTTCTGGCTCTGAGAGAAACCACTTATGGAGGTAAACACCCGATACTGGCCAAGCTGAGGAAGCCGTTTTGAGGCTGCAGAGCAGAAGCGAAGTTAAAGGCTAGGAGGTGGAGATACAAGCCTTTCCTGTTGTCGGTAATGATGGAAAATGTAAATTCCCTATCCAAAAATGTGATGAACTGCTGGCACTGGTGAGGAGCTGACGACTCTACAGGGAGTGTAGTCTTTGTAGAGTGTATGAATCTACCCGGCTTCTCTACTGTGTGAGCAGACAGAGACACAAAGGCGAGCAGCAAAAACGGAGGTAGGGGACTGATCCTACTTGTGAACAATAAATGGTGTCATCCTGGACATATCACGGTGAAGGACAAGATCTGCTGTCAGGATATTGAACTGTTGGCAGTCAGTCTTAGACTATATTATGTGCCTGGGGAGTTTTCACACATTGTCGCCATTACTGTGTATATTCCACCGTGGGCAGCAACAGCAGTGGCATGTGACGTCATCTATGAAACTGTTGCTAGGATTCAGACCCAGCACCCTAGTGCATTCATTGCAATAATGGGGGATTTAACAACACTACTCTCCCCTCCCATCTGACTGGGCTTGTTCAGTATGTGGACTGTCCCACCAGGGAGTATAAGACACTGGATTTATTTTATGGAAGTGCCAAGGACACCTGCCATGCCTCTGCCCTACCACCTCTTGGCAGATCAAATCATAATCTGGACTCTCTCCAGCCCATATACAAACCCTGTGTATTAAAGGTGCCTGTTACCACCCGCTCAGTCAGAAAGTGGTCCCTGGAGACCAGTGAATCTCTCAGGGACTGTTTTGAGTGTACAGACTGGACTGTACTACTGGAGCCACAGGACAACAACATGGACATGGACAGGAGGGTGGCTATTGTAACAGAATATATTAGCTTCTGTAGGGACACTGTGATGCCAGTTAAGACTGTACGCTGCTTACCCAAAAATAAACCCTGGGTCAACAATAACATCTAACAGCTCCTCAACCAGAAAAAGCTGGTGTTCAAGCAAGAGGACAAGGAGATGCTCAGGGAGGTTCAGCATGAGTTGAAGGGGAGACTGAGACAGGCAAAGGTGGACTACAAACAAAAGATGGAAAGTAAGCTGCAGCAGAACAACATCAGAGAGGTGTGGAAGGGAATGAAGAACATCACAGGCTATTCAAAGAAGAACAACCAGGTTATGGATGGTGATGTGGACAAAGCCAACAACTTCAACTGTTCTTTAACAGGTTTGATGGAGGGGACAGTGTTCACCCTTCCCCTGCATCCATCCCCCTTCCACAGTGTCACCTGCTGTTGCTCCTGCTCCACTGTCACCTAGAAGTAGCCCCTCTCACACTACTGCAGCAACAGCTACAACATCTACCACCCACAGCCAACTACCACTGTCCTTTACAGCAGATGAGGTGAGGGTGGAGCTCAGAAGACTGCATACAGGCAAAGCTGCGGGCCCAGATGGAGTGTGTCCAAGGCTCCTGAAAGACTGTGCAGCACAGCTGGCGGAGCCCTTTCAGTGGCTCTTCAACAGGAGTCTTCAAACAGGCAAAGTTCTGGTGCAGTGGAAAACATCTTGTCTTGTATTGGTGCCTAAAATGGGGCGTCTGGCTGAGTTAACTGACAATCAACCAGTGGCCTCAACATCACACATTATGAAGACCCTGGAGCGCCCGGTCCTCCGTTTCCCAAAGTCAGAGGTCACTGATGTGGTAGTTTGCCTATCAGGAGCACATGGGAGTGGAAGATGCTGTTCTTTATAAGCTGCATCGGGCCTCCATCTACTTGGAGGAGCCAGGATGTTGTGTGAGGATCCTTTTCCTTAATTTCTCAAGTGCATTTAATACCATCCAGCCCTCCATACTCAGAGACCGGTTGGAGGGGATTGGAGTAGATCGCTTCCTGACCTGGATAAAAGACTACCTGACAGAGCAGGCCTCAGTATGTCAGGCTTGGAAGCTGTGTCTCTGGGATGGTCAGGAGCAGCACTGGTGCTCCACAGGGAACTGTTTTAGCACTGTTCCTGTTCACACTCTACACAGCGGACTTTAAATACAACTCAGAGTCCTGCCACATACAAAAATACTCTGACGATGCAGCTATTGTGGCTTGCATGAGGAGCGATCAGGAACTGGAGCACAGGGACCTTGTGGATGCCTTCAGGGACTGGTGCAGTAAGTGCTGTCTCCACCTGAACACAGCCCAAAACAAAGAGATAGTGGTGGATTTCAGAAGAAAGAGGTCAATCCATCAACCAGTCCCCATACAGGGGGAGGACATTGAAGTGGTGCACACCAAGCTGGACTGGTCCTCTAATACTGATGCCCTCAACAGGAAGGGGCAGAGCTGCCTGTTCTTCCTGCGGACACTGAAGTCCTTTGATGTGTGTGTTGAGATGTTGACCATGTTCTATCACACAGTGGTGGCCAGTGCACTTCTCTATGCTGCAGTGTGTTGGGAAAGCAGCTTGACAGACAAAAACACTGAGCGTTTGGACAAGCTGGTTAAAAAAGCTGGCTCAGTGTTTGGCAGGAGACTGGACCCACTAAGAACTGTGGTGGAGAGGGGCACATTTAACAAACTGAAAGCTATAATGGACAATAGCAGACACCCTCTCCACAGCCTCCTGGAGCAACAGAGGAGCAGCAGCAGTCAGCTCATCTCACTGTGTTGCAGAACAGAGCGTTTCAGGAGATCCTTTGTCCCCATGGCAATAAGACTGTTTCACACCTCCTGAATCCAGTCACACACACATCTACACGCATCACACTATAACTAGCTGGATTATGAAATGGACGATTTTATTCTTATAAACTTAATCTCTATTTGTGCACTTATTATAATGTATTTTATTTTGTTTTTTGTCTTTTATGAGCTGCTAGACAGCTGAATTCCCCTTTAGGATAAGTAAAGTTCTTTCTATTCTACTCTACTCAGCTAAACTCAATTCAATTCAGTTTTATTTTATATATAAAGCCCAATATCACAAATCACAATTTACTTCAGAGGGCTTTACAGCATACAACATGACGTCCCTCTGTCCTTGGACCCTCACAGTGGATAAGAAACCCCCCCCCCCCCCCCCCCCCCCCAAAAAAAACCCTTGTAATTAAAGAAAGCAACCCCTCACATCTCACGAAACGTACACAACTTAACCCAACATTGTTTATTTTTAATCTTATTAAAAAATATATATATATACCTTTATATCTATATCTATCTATATATCTATATCTATATATATATATATCTATATATATATATATATATATATATCTATATATATATATATACTAGAAGGGTGATATTAGTCATTGAAAGCACCTAGATGTATTCATGGAATATAGCTTATATAAAACGAAGTTTGATGTTGTATGGGGTCTGTGGGGTGGGAGTGGGATTGTCTGCATGGATTATTATGTTTACAAATCAACATAAAAACTGGGGTGTACACAAACACCCAGGTAGGTATGAAAATGAGCCCAAAATTGTTAGAAACAAAACTTTGCCTTTAATGAACTTAGCTCAGTTTGACATGCTTGTATAAAAGGCTCTAAACATAGTTTATATTGCTGCGACAGCTTTGTGAATGACAACATGTTCATATTAGACATAACTAGATTATTATGATGCAATGGTGTTACTCATACACTACCTAAACCCATGGAAGCTTGTAAATACATGAATTCATTGAACTTTCACCATTTTAGCAACTTCATTCTTAAGGTCATCACCGAAAAGGTCAGCATGATGAACCCACCATTGAGAACACTGGGTCACGGCTGCTCTTATGTAAAGTAGGTCTGCAATACTTGAAATGAAAATATTTTTAATTCCTTCTATTCAGTATTTAAACTGAAAACATAAAATAAACTCATTTGAGTCATCATGTCTCGAGTCATTTATTTTTTTGTCAAGTCAAGTGGCAAGTCATCAAAAGAGTAACTCAAGTTGACTTGAGTCCAGATCACAATGACTACTCTACAAGGTGGCACCAGTGTGTGTTTAAGTGCTTTGGGTGGTCAAAGGTCACTAGGACAGAGTAGTCAATCAATCAATCAATCAATCAATTTTATTTATAAAGCCCAATATCACAAATCACAATTTGCCTCAAAGGGCTTTACAGCATACAACATCCCTCTGTCCTTTGGACTCTCACAGCGGATAAGGAAAAACTCCCCCCAAAAAACCCTTCAACAGGGGAAAAAAATGGTAGAAACCTCAGGAAGAATTTGAATTTGAATTTGAATTTGAATTTGAATTTATTAATGGATAGCCTCTTGAGATGCAACATCTCATTTTCGAGGGGGTCCAGGAGACACATACAGAATTATAAAACATAAAAGACAACATTCGCAACATACATAACGATGAGACAATACTAAGACATACAGACATTACAACACATTACAAAACAATACAGCACAATACAGTACAATAAAGACAATACAATGCGTTGAAACAAAATACAGACAACTCGCTCAACCTCACCCATCCCACCAACAAAACTCAGATAATACAGTATGAGACACCAACAATGGATTGGTAAGTAATTTAAAGACATGAGCAGTTTGTTTTGAGATGGTTGAAAAGGGATGACTTGAAACAGTGGAAGGAGGAGATTGATCTGAGAGAGAGTGGGAGATTGTTCCAGTCATATGGAGCTTTGAATCTAAATGCTTTACAGCCAATTTCTTTGGAGATGTTGGGTACGGAATAGAAGGGATATTGCATGTTTCTCAGAGGATATGATGATCTGAAGGGAATCAAAAGTGATTTTAAATAAGTAGGACAGTTAAATTAAATACATTTAAAAATAAAAAGAACCCAGTGAAAATGTCTTATGAATTTGGGCTGTAGCCAGTTAAGTGAATCATACAGATGGCAGTGGTGGGTTCTGAAGGGACATCTCAAAACAAACCTACATAATGAATTAAAAACAACATTAAGTGGCTTGAGGTTGGTATCAGAGGTGTTTTGATAAATGATATCGGCATAGTCTATGATGGGTAATAGCAGCTGGGTGATAATCCTTTTTCTGATCGGGAGTGTAAAGCAGTTGATTGAATGATATAGTGAAGACAGACAGCTATATGTTCTTTTTAAAATATAGTCAATATGGGGTTTGAATGAGAGTTCAGGGTCAATCCAGAGTCCAAGATATTTGAATGAATCAACTTTATGGAGAGGAGAACCGTCAACAAAATGAATGGGCAGATGATGGTGATATGGGTGATTGTGACGTGAACCAAAAATCATGCTACAGGACTTCTTTTGATTAAGTACAAGTCTGTTGTTATAGAGCCAGTGTTGAACAGAGTTAAAATCAAGCTGTAGGGAATGTTGGATATGAGATATACTGGAGTTGGAAATGTAAATAACAGTATCGTCCGCATAAAGATGAACGAGACCATTATTACATAAATGAGGTAGATTATTAATAAAAATGGAAAAGAGGAGTGGTCCCAGGGTAGAACCCTGTGGAACACCTTTATCAACAACCAAATAATCAGACTGAAAACCATGAAAAGAAACAAACTGACGTCTATTGTGGAGATATGCATTAAACCATAATACTGCTTGTTGACTTAAACCAATAGAAAACAATTTGTCCAGAAGTAGATAGTGGTCAACCATATCAAAAGCTTTGGATAAGTCAATGAAAATTGCACCTGTGAGTTGGCCTTTATCGAAGGAGGAGAATATGTCATTTGTAAATTTTAAAAGAGCTGTTGTGGTGGAGAAATTTGATCTAAAGCCAGATTGGAATGGAGATAAAATATTGAATTGATTGACATACTGTGATAGTTGATTAAAAATAAGTTTCTCATATATTTTGGCAGTGACACAAATAATTGATATTGGACGGTAGTTATTGACATCAGATGGATCTCCTGATTTGAAAACAGGTGTAACTCTTGCAGATTTCCATGCAGAGGGAATTGAACATGTTGATAAAGATAAATTAAACAGGTCAGCAAGTGGATACATGATAACATGAGCTGCAAGTTTAAAAAACTTAGCTTCCAGACCATCAGGGCCAGGGCTGCTATTTTCATTCAAACTTGATAATGCATAAAAAACTTCAGCAGGTTGAATTTTGTTAAAGGAAAATTAATTATTATAAGTAGTTGAGTTATCATATGTTAAGTGGCTGGCCGTATTATAGGGAGGAAATTGTTGAGAAACACAGACGCTTGAGAAATGTTGATTGAAAGAATTGGCGATACGGAGGGGATCAAAAATATATTCATTATTATATTTAATCTGATTTGTAACATTTTTATTATCTCTGTTCAGAACACGATTCAGCTGCTTCCAAAATTGCCTGGGGTTATGAAAATCATGCAAAAGACTCTCTTGATAATAGTTAGATTTAGCATTTCTTGTTTTTGTTTTACATTGATTTCGCAGATATCTGTAAGTTTCCCAGTCTGAGGGATGTTTAGACGACCGGTACTTAGCCCACGCTTTATCACGCTGTTTAAAGAGACTGAGAAGGTTTGAGTTTATCCAGGGTAAATGTCTGCCTTTGACTCTGATTATTTTAGTAGGAGCATGTTTATCTATGACTTTGGTGAGTTCAGAACTAAAAAAATCCCAGGGGGACCTCCTATAATACACTGAGCCCCTTCTCTCCTTCTCACTCTCTCTCTCCCTTGCTAGTATTCATGTCCTGTTACTGCATCTCCCTAACTCGGCTCTACTGCATGTCACTAACTCAGCGTGTTCTCCGGAGCCCTTGTGCTCCACTGTCTCGCAGGTTAACTTATACCACAGCTGTGCCTGGGTGGTGTGTCGTGGTTGTGCTGCTGCCGTGGTCCTGCCTGATTCCTCCCACTGCTGCTGTTACTATTAGTCATACCTGTACTATTATACACATACGCTGTGAGGGTCCTAAGGACAGAGGGATGTTGTATGCTGTAAAGCCCTCTGAGGCAAATTGTGATTTGTGATACTGGGCTTTATAAATAATAATTGATTGATTGATTGAGACCGCTCAGCACGTCAGACCACTCCATTTACCCTCTGCTTTCAGGAACGGCACAGCTCACTTTTTAGACAAAAATGACAGGGACTTTTCTGAAAGAAATGTAAATAATAAAAATAAATAATTTTTGATCCGTGTTGTCGACAATTTTTTTTCTTTATCTTCTGCCCATAATGGTCCAGAAAAACTCAATGTAAAGGCCAAAATGTTCTTAACCATTGCTCAGTATGTTATTTAAATAAACATCTATGACATTCAATTTTTGTTTTTCTTTTGCATTTATGGTCATAGAACTATTTAGAATTATTCTTGTAACCCAGTATATTCTGGAAAAATAAAGACTAATATACAAGGAGATCAGGAAAATCAAAAACAGGACCTCTAGTATTTAAACATGTTCTAGTAGAAACTCAAAGTAAAAGTATGACCAAAGTGATTTATTGGAAAGGCCTCATCATTACAGATTGTATACAAACTAATTCACACAGGGAAGCATGAATTAAAGTGTTGGTGGTTTCACCCCATTATATCCTTACCCATAACTTTTTCTGCTACTCCTAGGTGAGAAAGGTGATACTGGTAAACGAGGACCTAATGGTAAATCAGGCAGAGCTGGGCAGACAGGTCCTCCAGGTTCCAATGGAATAAAGGGCAGCAAAGGCAGCATAGGCCTCCCGGGTGAGGCCTGCAAGTCCTACTTTGCAGCCTTTTCTGTTGCCCGCATGAAGGGTCTACACTCCAATGATTATTACCAAACCCTGGTATTTGACAAGGAGCTGGTCAACCTCTACGGTCACTTCAATATGTTTACTGGTAAGTTCTACTGCTATGTGCCTGGCATCTACTACTTCAGTCTGAACGTGCATACATGGAACCAAAAGGAGACGTATCTACACGTGATGCACAATGAGCGGGAGGTCGTGATCCTCTATGCCCAGCCCAGTGACCGCTCCATCATGCAGAGCCAAAGCCTGATGCTGGAACTTGAGAGACAGGACCAGGTCTGGGTCAGACTCTTTAAAGGCGAGAGGGAGAACGCCATCTTCAGTGACGAATTTGACACTTACATCACATTTAACGGACACCTGATTAAGGCCAAAAATGAGTTGTAGGTAGGAGTCTGGACAAGTGTTAGTTGGCGCCTAAAAAGGTTTTATCTATGGAAAAAATGGTCTACAGGTCCCTCAGCGTAATATTATTATAAAACCTCAGGTCATATAGACAAAGATTTACAGAAAACCAGCTTACAGAAACCTAGCTCACCTAAAAACTTCAAATTAAGTCATTCAGTGGCACAGTAACTTGTACATTACAGTAATTACCAGGGAAATGATATTCTGCACTCAGCTGCCTCAGGGTGTTTATGCAAGTCTGTGTCCACTATCATCTTCTTTTGCACCCTCCAGTCTAACATCACTACTGCAGGCTATCCACCTTATTCCTAGCCCCCATGATACCTTGTGTGAATTTTGGGTGGCAAATTCCGGCGTTGAACCGAGACCGGCAATTTCCAATGGTAACAGTTTGTTTACAGTACTCTATTCTTCTTTCCAAGAGCAATTGGGAAATAAAACGTGGAACACACCACCTGTTATAGCTCAAATGGGATTATGTGATCACACCTCTGCGATTTCTGACAGCCATCTCAAAGCATTGTTTTCTTTCCTTTTCAAACGAGCAAACTAGAAATTAGCGTGCCTTGCTCCATTAAAATATTGTTAACTTTAATGTGGCCTGTGCTAGCTTAAAGGAGAAGTCCAGTATTTTGCACTTTGAGCCCCATTCCTGGGTTGTTTATGACGAAATAGAGTGGTTAAGACCTAAATCTTGACGATTGCTCCTTCTCTGACAGTTTGAGAGAATGTGGCTTTCCCCTGCCTGGCTTAACAACGCTGTCTATGGCCATGTGTAAATCTGTCCTAAAACCACCTTAAACGTTCATTTTCAAAGCCATGAAACTCACCAAGTGGTCAGTGGTGTTCGTCGATGTTCCGATATAAAAATCGTAGCAAACTGTAGTTTCCATCCATGTTTTCGCTATTCATCTCGAACGTGGAACTGTTTATTTAGCTGCCTCACACCCGTGTGTAAACTTCTGCTTGATCGTTCGTTTGACCCTGAAGCGTTATACAATCCAGCCCACTTGATGGCGATAATGCTCCTTTACGTAAGTGTCGCCAACAGGCAGTAAACCATTGCAATGTAATGGGACGCAGAAAGAAGCAGAAGAAAAAGGTTGGCGTTGTGTTCAAAGGCATCGTACTGCGAAGGTTGTTTATAAGCGAGTAATAATTGGCAGGTTTTGTGCAGTCAGCGGCTGCGGGAGAATTCCTCTGAAGAGGAGGAGCGCACACAGCACTGTCGAGCCAGCACTTTCGCTGAGCTAAAAGACTACAATGACTACAACCTTGTCGTAAACAACCCCCTTTCTGTTTCCGGTGGTGGATTACTACCAACGGACAATGAGGCTTCCTATAGAAAATCAATGCATGGACAAAATGTCAAATTAATCATCACGGAAACCACAGTTTGCTACGACTTTTATGTCGGAACATCGCCGAACACCACTGACCACTCGGTGAGTTTCATGGCTTTTAAAAGAAATGTTTAAGGTGGTTTTAGGACAGATTTACACATGGCCATAGACAGCATTGTTAAGCCAGACAGGGGAAAGCCAAATTCTCTCAAATTGTCAGAGAAGGAGCAATCGTCAAGATTTTGGTCTTAACCACTCTATTTCATCATAAACAACCCAGGAATGGGGCTCAAAGTGCAAAATACTGGACTTCTCCTTTAAGGTAAACATCTGCTCCTTCTAAAGATGATTTCTAATTTCTGATGACTTGAGATGAGCGATACTAACACATTTGGCAAACATTTAATATAATTCAGTATTAACTGTAGCTCCATGTAAAGTGAAAAAATGTGATATTTCCCAGCTAATCATAATCAGCTTATCAGCTAATAATATCATGTACTGAGGTTGAGTGATGGACCTGTCAGTCTAGGTGTCAATCTCTACTGCAAATCCTGATTTAATACTTTTCCACTACGTCTCGTGAAACTCTTGTGGTTTTATTTCTCTTTTCAATAGTACGTCTGGCTACAGGGATAATCCCTTTTTGTTCTGGTTACATGTTCAACACACAGTTGCTGTGGACGAAAATTTAGCTTAGACTGGTTGTTAGTCATTACAGACACACACAGTGCAACAGGTACCTAAGCTCCACAAAGACATTTTAGTAAAGGCCAAGTTAACATTAAATATTTGTTAAATAAATAAATCAGTATTTGCTAAAATGAAGGCAAATGACTTTCGAAAAGAATCATCATTGGTGGTTAGCCACCAAGAGTAGCCACTAGGACTAACCACAGGAAGTTGCACCCATAATCATTTCTACAGTAGTGCCCTCAGGAATAAGGTGGATAGTCTGCAATATCTCTGTGACCATCACATAACCCCCACTCATATTAGTCAAGGACCACTTTGCTTTAGAAATACGTTTTTAGCATCGCACTTCATGTCAAACTATTCTCCTGTATGTCTCTTACAGTACAGCTCTGCTCTGCTGACATGTTGCTAGCAGCTGCATTAATAATTTAAAATAGTTTCAAATCCTCCACATCACTGCTGTCACATTTAAATATTTTTATCCTTTTAAATTAAATTAAATTAAATTAAATTTTATTTATAAAGCTCAATATCAAAAAACACAATTTGCTGCAGAGGGCCTTTACAGCAAAAGACCCCCCCCCCCCCCCCCCCCCCCCCCCCCCCGACCCCCCCAATAGAAAGCAACTGAGGAGGGATCCCACGAGTTAACAAATACATAAACCAATTTTTCTGCATCTATTTGCGACAGGATATGCCTAGTTTTCTGGCTTTTATGCAGATGAAATAATGCAGCTATTGAGGTTTGTTTTTTATGGGAATTAAAAGACAAATCTTGATCAAATACTACTCTAAGGTTCCTTGCAGTTGAGCTAGCAGCCAGAGCAATGCCATCTACAGACACTGTATCTTTAGATAGAGTTTCTGAGGTGTTGTCTGAATTTAACATGAGGAAATTGCAGCTCTTCCATGTTTTTATGTCCTTAACACATGTGTGAAGTGTCAGTTGATCTGTTTCTTTTGACTTGATTTATAGATATAATCACATATTATCTGCATAACAATGGAAACTTACAGAGGGATTTCTGATTATGTTACCTAAGGGAAGCATATATAAAGTCAACAGATTTGGCCCTAGCACAGAACATTGTGAAACTCCATATCTAACTTTCGTATGCATAGATGACTCACCATGAACATTAACAAACTGAAATCGATCAGATAAATAGGATTTAAGCTAGCTTAGCACAGAGCCTTTAAGGCCAATTTTTTTGTCCACCGATTTCCAACAGCAAAACCCGAAGCTGTATTATTTTCAAAGTCTTATTTTTATGCTTTAGTAACTTTTTGTGATACGCAGCCATTATGGCAATTTTACCATCATAGAGTATGGTCATGATGAAATCTCTCTCTCTCTCACACACACACACACACACACACACACACACACACGCACACACACCTCATGATGAACAGGAGGCAAGGCCAGTTAAGAGAGCTTAGTAAATGTGACTTATAACACTTGTACAAGACAGACAGTTTTCTTCATTTATTATATTTTTTTCATGATCTGTTATTCACTCCATTAACTTTTATTATGGAGACAATTAAAGTCAAGGAGAGTCTGTCTGTTAGCAAGAAACACTTACTACATTGGTGATCACTCCTGAGCTTCGGGTTGATGGGTTTCATAATTTAAAATTTTCCTGTAACATTTCACCTAAAAATAATTTCCAGTGTTAATAAGATGTCTTATCATATTCTGTGTTATTGAATAATTAATTCACAATCAGGATATCAATAAATACAGATGCAAATAATTAATAAATAACATATGCATTCTTTGTCCCTGGGTATAAATACAGGATGCAGGTTGTTATTTATGTGCAGGTGCTTGTTAAGCAGAGAAAAAAACACTGCTGCTTTGCCACTGATAATTGTGTGTCTTTATATATATTATATTATTTTATGTGTTGCAGACACAAACTCCATCAAAAGTCTCTACCACTGGTAATAAAGCCAACTGACAGCAAATCCAGCTGTGAGCAGCTGCCGCTGTCATTAGAAATGGACGTCGCTTCATGTGATGGTTCTGAGAAAACAACATCCCATTTCTCAGAATACATATTTCCTTTTTCCTCTTTCCTCCCATGGTTTCCTTGCATCTCTCCATGTATCCCTGGTGTAAAGGACTAATACGCAAGGAAAAGGCGCAAGATACAGTCTTAGTTTCAATTTCATCAATAAAAACCAAGTTATGAATATTATGTTCCATTTCTGCGAATATATCACCCCAAATTCTACACACTAGACCTTTTTTTGGTTGTCATCCTTGATGTTACCATTATATATTATATATGGGTATTTAGTAATGTTGTTGATTGATTCAGTTCCAGATGGTGACATTTGAGTGTAAAGTATTTGAATTCTACATATTGTGTTATAAATATGCATAGTGACTGTCTTCTACAGGTTGAAACCTGGCTATTGCGATTAGATTTTGCTATTGGCTGATGAGGGACCAAGTGGTGGCTGCAGTTATTCATCACCAGCCTGCTCTTTAAGTAGATACACTGGCCTGACATATTTTAGGTATAAGTATTTTCTCAAAACTTATACGGTTAATTCAATGACAATGTACAGTTGCTTTTTGTGTTTCTTGCTCTATTCCTCTATTGCTCTTGTATTTTGTGATATGGGGTATACAGATACATGATAAATAAAGGGATAAACCAACACATAGTGTTGTAAAAGCTGTTGTTTAACCATGAGCCTCAGCTTTAGTACTACTTAAAAGGGATTTAAAGTAAATGTAACTCTACTGAAGTGATGAACAGCATACTTCCAAATGTAATTCCCTTATTTATTGTTTTGATGTAAATAACTATAAAATTATATATATATATATATAATTTTATAGTTATTTAATGTATACACACATTAGCAGATTTTTATTCTGGATCACCCTTGAAAACTGTAATATATTTCATTTTTTTCCCTGCTCTAACATCACAACAAAGTCAAAGGCATGTGATAATGTCAGGCAGAAATAAATATCCTGAAGCTTTTGGGAAACAGCATTTCAATACTGTAAAATATTTCCAGGTACTGTACCTCAAACACATAAATTATAATTTCTGTGTTACGTACCTTTGCTTCTCGGGCTGCTCCCTTTGAGTAGCCCTGTACAGCTGTGTGCTGATCACTATCATTTTTTGAAATGCCACAGACTGTGTGCCCACTGAGACGGTTTGTGGTGGGTCTGTTTGGCATCCTACATCAGGTAGACTGGCTGTAGTGGAGAGCTGTTGGGCACCAGGGCCCTGCTGTACAAAGGAAAGACAAAAGAAAATTAAGTAACTTAAACTGATATTGCACCAGAGCAGTCAACGTCTAATGCTAAACAGTGTTGTTCCCTGTATAATCAGCAGTAAAGTTACACATACCTATTCCAACACATGCAGAGACATTAGCGAGGTATGTTGAGTCTAAAGCCAGGGTTTTCAGTGTCACGAAGGTGGCTCTCTTTTAACCTGGCTAGATCACCATGGTAACTTATGCTTAGCTCATAACCTGGTCCCGACCAGGTTATATTCAGAGTTTAATCTTAAAATCAGCGATAAAAGCGCCGCTGTTTCACAATATAGCGCGTTTGGAGCTGGCGTAACCTTTACTTTGAAAGTCCAGTGGAGCTGGATCAGAACCGAGCATTTGTACGGAGGGAGAGATCGCACTGATCCGCTGGTGTTTACTTTCTCTCTGAGCGTCTCCGCCTACAGATGTTTAGCTGAGGGAATACGCCACTCACTGTTGAGCCGAGCGTCAGGAGGACACTGAAACAAGCTGTGCGCTCGCAGCATTACAGATAATCAGATAGCTAATCAGTAAAGGTAATCATTTCTCCTTGATGTGGCCATGAATAAATTAATTTCAGTGTTTCGCCTGTTATATGGCAGTGTTGCCCAAACACAAACTTAAATAGGTCTATGCTATTTTCACAGTTAAAAAGGTCTTTGTTGTCATTGTACAGAGACAATAGGCTATGAGATTTACTTGTACAGCACCTAAAAAGTTCCCTGTATATTCATACGCACACCCAGCCTCACTTTCAATAAAACACACTTGCATTCTATAATTGCGATCAGTAAAATATATGAAAACAATATAAAACACAATTCAAAAATGACAGTTGTTGCTCTAGTTTATTTTGTTTAAATGGATAAAGCTTCGTATTTAAAAGTACCGCAATGTTCAGCTGTCAGGAATTAAAATCAGCCTCCTCTCTTTACTTATTAATTATCATATTTTCAGCAACAGTGTTGCTTTTGGCTGTGATCACGCTTTTTTATATCGCTCATACTCTCTCCATTAAAACAACCTGCTCCTCTTGGCTGAAATCAGCGACCATGTGCGGAAGTAGAATCATATGACGCCAAACACCTCTTTTTATCAAGAGTACTTTCCTGCAGTCGTGGGCAGGTGCGTGATTACGGCTCGCGCGCCGGGATGGCGTCTCCATGAGAACACATTGGAGTTACTCTGCGATATGATGAGTAAAACTTAAATTTTTTGAACACTTACTCTCACCCGAGGGCCTGATATGCCTACCTGAACTGATACAAGTAAAGATTGAGCAAAGACAGACGTATTTCCACCGCTCCACCGGCTGCAGCTGATTGAACGGTTGATTGAACACGAGACCGGACCAAACTTTTTTACCTGCATCGACCTCTGTACTGCACCTGTTGTTCGGATCATTGAACGCTTTGATAGACATGAAAAAGAATCTCCTTCATGATAACATGCATTCATATGCACGAAAAGTAGTGGAGGACCAGCTGGAAGTTATGGATAAGCTACTGCATTCAGAGGGGCCACCTTCAGAGTCCTCTCCCGAAACGCCAAATACGAGACCTCCATCTCAGAAATCAAAGACGCTGATTAGTGAGGAAGACGAGGAGGATGAGCAGTCTGTGCTCAACTCGCGCTTGCTGTCAGCCATGGAACGAGTTGAGAGGATGCAAGAAGAATCCCTCAAACGGCTACGGTCTCTAGAAATAACTGTTAAAGGCAACACAGACACTTTGAAAAGCGTCACAGACTCCCTTGAGTTTTTGGGGAAACAGGTTGAGGATGTAACAAAAAAAGCTGACAATCTCCAGACCAGAGTTGAATTTCTGGAGAAAGAAAATACAGTGCTCCGCGAAAAATGCAACGACCTGGACGCCTACAAGAGGAGATGGAACCAGGGATCCCGAGCACACCGGAGAAAACGTCAAGAAGGTCGTCATCGACCTCTTTAGCCAGATATTTCCCCCGACATCGGTGAGCAGTTGCCTCTCTCTGTGGACATCGCGCACAGGCTGGGCCCCCGCTCCGGAGAGACTCGCTCCAGCCGCCGGATCGTCGTCCAGTTCCTGTCACGGTCCCACAGGGACAAGATATGGAAGGACGCCAGAACATCCGGCTTACTCAAAGAAAGGAACATAAAAATAATGGAGGACCTGACGCAAGAAGTTAAAGACGCGAGGAACAAGCTGTGGCCGCTGGTGGAGCAGTCGAGAAAGGAGGGGAGGAGAGCAGGCTTCAGAGGTGCTTCGGCACTTATTGACGGTAAAAAAAAAAGCGACAGTGAAGGACATATAAGTGTTATCAGGCAGTTTCTACACAGTATCGCTGGATGGTGATTAATTATAGACCTACAGGATGTGTTAAAGTGGATATGAAGCTTAGCGAAAGTTCAGTCAGGAAGACTATCTTTTTGCGCATGCCCCTTAAGTCTCAATCAATTTCCTACTATCCCTACGCTCCACTACTCATCATCTTTCTCATCCAATCACAATCTGCCACCCTCTCTCTCTTAACCAATCAGTCATTAGCTGTCCAATTTAAAAGTGTTCTCCCTCTCTGCTGTCATTCAGCTGTCATTCCGCTGTGAAGTTTGGTCAGATTGCTGTCTTACCTGTATGGCGTTCGCTCTGCTACTCTTTTCCTGCCTCCTCACTGCCCGCCTAAAATAAAAGCTTTTCCTGGAGGCAGCTCAGACTCCCAGTGTGCAGCGCAGGAGCGTTCGCTTCGCTCAATCGGAGTATGAATCATATTGTCTCAGTTGAGGGCCCATGGTATTTCTCCAGCCCCCGGGCTCCAGTTGTCGCAGCTTCAGGGGCTGGCAAGCCTCGTTGCTGTCAGTGATTCTGCCGCCGCTTCTCCAGTCCCCGCAGAAGAAGCCGCAGCGCCTGCTGCGATCCAACGCGGCCGCAAACGGACCACTCGGCGCAGCCCGTGCAAAAAAAAAAAAAAAGGAGAGCGCCTTCATCATCGAGGCCTTCAACATCTTCCACCCAAGCCGTTCCTGCCACCGCTGCTGCTGCTGCTCCTCATGCCGCCGCCGCCTCCGCTGCCGCCGCCGCTCTCCATGCTGCTCCTCCTGCCGCCGCCGCTCGCCATGCTGTTCCTCCTGCCGCCGCCGCTGCTCTCCATGCTGCTCCTCCTGCCGCCGCCGCTGCTTTTGCTGCTCCATCCATGCTGCCACATGACGTCCTCCTATCAAGCATGCAGTCGCTGGTGAGATCAGTCCAAGCTATCGACTCTCGTCTCCAGTCATTAGAAAATGCCTCAGCCTCGCTGCCTCACTCCAGCCTCTTTCCTCTACCTGCCGTAAGCGCCTCAGCGGCGCCTCATTCCCACACACTGGCATCCGCTGTCCCTGCGCCCCTGCTAGGTAGGCCATACATCCCTCCAGCAGCTAATATTTCTCCTCGCTTAAGGCAAAAAAAAAAAAAAAAAAAAATCCTGCAAGGCAAACATGTCAACTTGGTCAGTCTCATTCTCCCTTCCTCCGAATGTGATAAGAAAGTTTCCTCATCCGATAACATTACAGCCATTATTAAATCTGCCGACCCCCGCTTAGCAAGAGACCTTTCGATTGGCGAATTTCTCATAGCTTTCGGGATCTACAGAGACGTAGTCTGCTCTGTTCATCCTGACTGAAGGGCCGAGTTAGATGCCTATAGCGCTGACCGGAGATCTTAATCTCAGATATGGGAAAAAAAAAAAAAAAAATCTCCTATCAGTAAAGGCATCGTGGCAGCCCTCTGTCAAACATTTGTTTAAACTGGTCAGTTCTGGACTCTGAGATTCTTATCATGCTCATCGGGGGTTCACAAGCAGTTTCCTGCCACACATGCGGCAGTGTAGGACACTCTGACTCGCTGCGCCCGCTGTTACCTTATTTGCCACCAGCGCCTCAAGCAGAGAGGCTAGCGATTCATAACCTTCGTCCACCTCGCTCCATGACCGACAGCCGCGGTAGAAAGGTGGAGTTGTTCAATATCACACCTATATGCAATAATTTTAACGAAAATGTCTGTACATATCCAAGCTGCATCTTTCTCCACATTTGCAGCGCGTGCAAGGATGCACACCCCAGATCAGCGCGCCCCCGCCATCTGATCTCTGCCCGTCTGGCTCGCTCTCGTCAGGTGAGCCGGCGCGGCTCACACACCTCCTAAAAGTGCATCCATCCACTCCAATAAACATCCAAGCTCTGGCTTCAGAACTGTCAGCTCATCCAGACTCTGTATCACAATCATCTGCTCACCGGAGGCCCGTTAGGAGCGTCATTCCTCCCGTTCCGTTCTTACTTCATTTCGCTACCGCGGATAATGCAATAAAGCTGATCAACTAGCCGGTCAGGGCGCTTGGTTATCAAAAGCAGATATAACCGATGCCAATTAAAAAAAAAATAAAATAAAATAAATAAAATAAAATAAAATAAAATAATAAATAAAATAAAATAAAATAAAATAAAATAAATAAATAGAGAAAAAAAAAAAAAGTCCCCATCCATCCGTCTCAGTGGCATCTCTTCGGCATAAAGTGGGTTTCTAAGTTTAGTTTTATTTTGTCGTCAGACTCACTTCTGGCTGTAGGAGTAGTCCCTGTATCTCTAACATGGTGTCTGAGGCCCTCTGCTGGATCCTGCTTAACAACGCTAGTCCGCCATTGATTTCCCAAGTGAAAGCCCCGGTTCCTCTCTGTCAAAATTAAAACACCTGTTCGGCCAGCTCGGCGTGCCTCTCTCTGACCCAAAAAAAAAAAAAAAAAAAAAAAAATCAGCCAGGCATTCGCGTCAGCTGAACACATTTCAAAGCAGCGTTACTGGTCGCTCGTTTAATTCCAGGCTGCTCGATCTGGCCTCCTCCGTTTCAAACCTGCATGACCGAAAAATCATAGATGAGGGCTGCGCTCTGATCTTAATTTCTGGTCGCTGTTGTTAGGTCAGTGGAATAGCATTTCCGTCTTTTACGGTGATATCGTGCACTCCTCTGACTCCATTCAAATCTTCACGGATGCGGCTCCATCCGTGGGCTTGGGGGGGTTCTTTCAAGGCCAGTGGTTCCAGCCACCGGCCTCCCGCGTTCTCGGAGCTAGATTTTCTTCCGCCCTCTATGAGATCTATCCCATTACAGTTGCCTACGACGTCTGGGGTCACCACTGGCAATGCAAAAGTATGATAACAGAGCCGTCGCTGACATCATTAATGAAGGTCATTCCTCCTGCAAGCAATAATGCCATATATGAGGCGCATCACATGGTCTTCCAGAGTCATTGTCCGGATGCCAGCAATCATCCCACACCTGTTCCTCCTTTCAACAAGCTAGCCCTGAATTAAAGGCACCGCTGCATAATTATTTAGAGTCTGCCAGGTTTTACAAAAATAAATAAATAAAATAATAATGATAATAATAAAAAAAAAAAAAAAAAAATAATAATAATAAATAAATAAATTAAAACGGGTTAGTCGCTTCCGCTTTAAAATCTTATGCTTTTGCTCGGGTTACTTTTGCTACTTTTGTGCCTCTCTCAATATCGCTCTGAAGCCTGCCCTTATCAAAACCATCTGTGCTTTCATCACTATTGTACTGACGTCCGTCATTTTAAGCCTCAGTACATCCGCGGCTTGCTGCAAGGTTTCAATTTAATGTCAGATGTTTTCCCCAGTCTTTTGCTAACCCATCAATTAAATTACTAATCAAAGGGATTTTAAATGCTTCCCTCCAGTGCATGATAACAGACGCCCCATCACTCTTTCCATATTGCACAACATGATACCCGTTCCTTGTAAAGGTTTGTTTTCCCCATATATTGATACTCTTCTCATCAATGCCTTTTATTAGCTCTTTTATGGGTTTTGAGAATCAGTGAATCTATTTCCTCCTCTAATTTATTTGACTCTGCTAAAGACACTTTCCACCTTAGTAATAACGGTTTATTCCTTAAACATGCTAAGATTTAAAAAAAAAAAAAAAAAAAAATATATATATATATATATATATACATATAGGATAGGTGCTGCCACTTCAGCCGCCATGCAAGGCGTTTCATCAGCTTCTCTTCAGCAACTGGGACGCTGGTCTTCTTCTGCTTACTCCTCCTACATTTGTCCAGACTCCGCCTCTATACTGGCAGCTCAAAGATCTCTGAAACCTTGACACTCGTAAGTCATGCATATCTCTGGTGGTGGTTTTTCAAGGTTCGTGGCTTCACAGTTCCTATATTCATTAGCCGTTTCCCCTGCATTTATTGGCCATTTTTTCCCCTTCATGATTAAGCATTTCCCCTGCATCATAGTTAGCAATTTCCCTTGCATTATATGGCTATTTCCCCTGCATCATATTGGCCAGCTCCCCTGCATCATATTGGCCATCTTCCCTGCATCATATTGGCCATCTTCTCCTGCATCATATTGGCCATCTTCCCTGCATCATATTGGCCAGCTCCCCTGCATCATATTGGCCAGCTCCCCTGCATCATATTGGCCATCTTCCCTGCATCATATTGGCCAGCTCCCCTGCATCATATTGGCCAGCTTCCCTGCATCATATTGGCCATCTTCCCTGCATCATATTGGCCATCTTCCCTGCATCATATTGGCCATCTCCCCTGCATCAGTTGGCCATTTCCCCAGCATCATTATTAGCCAGTTCCCCTGCATCATATGGCTATGTTCCCCTGCATCATTGCTATCATTTTCCCCCACATTCATGGGCATTTCTCTGCTTCACCGTCCTGCTATATTCACCTGCATTTTGGGGCTATTTCCTTTGCCTCTTTGTTTGTATTTCTCTGCACCTCAGTAACCAAGTCCATTGCACAGTATGGCTCACATCGCACTCTGACCCCATCAGCAGTGGCATTCTATCTACATCATAATGTGCTCTATTCATAGGTCTGCATTTTTTTTTATTTCTCATTTATTATGCTATGAATGAAGTCTTTATAATTGCTGTTTTTGCTTTTCCTCTACTGATCTAGTGTCGCCTAACCAGGTATGGTATACCTTTATTTTGGGGGGGAAGTCTTCTTTACATGGGAAGCATCTAATCCATCCAGCTGCTTCCTAAGATGATCTACTTCCCGTGGGGTCTAAGCGCCAAAGACTATTTTCTGTGCACAATAAACTTGATCTCATTTCATACCTGTCTCTCTCTTTTATTCTATTAGTCTATCCTGATTGAAATGAAGCTTAGCGAAAGTTCAGTCAGGAAGACTATCTTTTTGCGCATGCCCCTTAAGTCTCAATCAATTTCCTACTATCCCTACGCTCCACTACTCATCATCTTTCTCATCCAATCACAATCTGCCACCCTCTCTCTCTTAACCAATCAGTCATTAGCTGTCCAATTTAAAAGTGTTCTCCCTCTCTGCTGTCATTCAGCTGTCATTCCGCTGTGAAGTTTGGTCAGCCCACCTCCACCCCTGCACCACCTCAACCAGGATTCTGGCCATCTTCCATCAAACCTTCAACCAAAAGTGCCACTACACGAAGCATCATTCCTCTTCACCACCACCACCAGTGTCTAGGCTCCGGGGGAAGTCTTCTTTACATGGGAAGCATCTAATCCATCCAGCTGCTTCCTAAGATGATCTACTTCCCGTGGGGTCTAAGCGCCAAAGACTATTTTCTGTGCACAATAAACTTGATCTCATTTCATACCTGTCTCTCTCTTTTATTCTATTAGTCTATCCTGATTGAAATAGTTTAGCTTACAGACTTTGATGAACTGTAATATTATTCCTTTTACACCATGAACACCTGTGAACGGGTAATGTTACATAGACCTACTACAATAACTGAGAGCGGTGGTGCACGTCAAAATTTATTTATTTATTTATTTATTTTTTGCAAGGCTTTAACCGCTGAGATGATGGGCGATTTCCTTAGTTCTTTAGAGAGGTCATAAATGATCGCCAATATATATTGCCCTATTTGATCTGCTGTATTTTCCAATATCAGCCCAATTTATTTTTCTCCTCTGTTTTTTCTCTCTCTTCTTTTTACTATCTTGGCCCTTTAACTAAATTAAAATATAGCCTTTTAATAAGGACAATTAAGGTAACGTCTCTCTGTGTTCTTGTTATAAGTTTAGGTAGTCCAGCCAATACACATTTTGGAAAATGAAATTTAATAAGCCCTGTAAGATCTAGACTCATCTGTCGCAGACACAACAGCAGCTCATATCCTAAGAGAGGATTTTTGAGTGCTTTTTTAATTTATTCTCTTGGTAGTTTTTTTTTAGGGTTTTTTTTTTCCTTTTTTTTTGGTCTTTTTTAGTGTGGTGTTGAATGTCAATTTCGGTTTTATCTGTTAACGCCAGGGGTATAAGAAATGAGTTAAACAGAAAAAGTATTTTCTTATACTGCCAGAATAAAGGTGCAGATTTTTATTTTATTCAAGAATCTCATGCCTCAGACACAGATTTATCATATTGGAGGAGTCAGTGGGGAAAAGATGTATGGTTTTCATGTGGCAGCAATCGGTCAGCAGGGGTAGCTATTCTGCTTGGCAGGTTTAAAGGCCATGTAATTAAATACCTTACAGATACAGAGGGGAGAGGGATAATTCTGATTGTTGAGATTGACCATCAGCAGTTCATTCTTGTAAATATCTAAACCCCCAATAATAAAAAAACAAATATGGCTTTATTCTCAATAATAGAATACAAGCTCAGTCAGTTAACAACAACTTTCCCTGCGGCTAAGATCCTATGGGGGGGAGACTTTAATACTGTGATGAATGAGAGTATGGATAGGTGGCCTCCCAAAGATAAACAAACAAATGAATTAGAAAATATATGTGACAGGATAGGTTTAATTGATATCTGGAGACACAGGCATTCAAATGAAAAAGCATATACTTGGAGTAACAAAGATAGGTCTCTTCAATCTCGTATAGACTTCTGGTTAATTTCATCAGGTATGGAGGATAAAGTAGAGTCAGTTACAATAGAACCAACAGTTCTTACAGATCACAATGCTGTAACCATCAGAATAGATATGGGGGTAAGAAAACACAACTTTAACAGAGATTACTGGAAATTAAACAAGACACTGTTACAGAATAAAGAATTTCAAAAAGAAACTCAAAAATTATAGATAAACTCTGGAAACAAGCCAAATTATTTAATAGTTTCAGTAAATACTGAGTTAATGAAATTTGAAGTTCGGAATTTTGCTATATTAATGAGCAAAAAGATTTCTAGAACAAACAAAGAGATAGAATCTCAAATGGTCACAAAAATCATAAAATTATTAAGTAAAATAAATCTCTCTGAAGAAGAAATGAAAGCTCTGACAACTGCACAAGCTGAATTAGACAAAATATATGAAGAGAAAGCCATATGTGCTTTTGTCAGATCTAGGAGAAGATGGCTAGAGCAAGGTGAAAAATGTACAACGTATTTCTTTAACTTAGAAAAAAGAAATTATGAACAGTTGTCTTTGGGCAAACTCAGAATTAATGATGCAATATGTGATAATGAAAAGGAAGTCTCACAATATGTGGCCAAGTTCTATGAAACACTGTACAGTGCTGACGTATTAGTCCAAGATAATATTGATGTGTTCCTTAAAGGCTTAGAACCAGGTGTTAAAAAAATTGACAACAACTTTAAGTTAATCTGTGATCATAAAATTAGCCTAAATGATGTACAAACTTGCATTAAAGCTTTGAAAGACAATAAATCACCTGGAAATGACGAGTTAATAGGAGAATTCTACAAAGATTATAGCAAGACATTAGCCCCATTTCTAGCAGCAATGTTTGAAGAAGCCTTGGAAAAAGAGGAGTTACCTTCAACCCTGAAACAAGGGCTAATTAAACTAATTCCAAAACCAAACAAGGACAAACTTAGCATTGAGAATTGGAGACCGATCAGTCTGCTGAATAATGATGCCAAAATATTTGCGCCAATTTTTGCCAAAAGGCTAAAACTTGGATTAAATGACATTATTGATGAAGAGCAATCGGGATTTATGCCTGGAAGGAACATAATCAATAACATAACAATAACAATAACAATACCAATAACAATAACATTAATATTGGACATGATTGATTATAATTATTATATTCCTGATGAAAGCCTTATTTTGTTCGTTGATTTCTATAAAGCATTTGATACAATCAGTCACCAGTTTATGATTAGAACTATTGAATTCTTTGGATTTGGAGAAAAGTTTCAAAAAGTAGTAAAAACTTTATATAAAGGATGTAACATTTCAGTAAAACTAACATGTGGTACAACCCCCAGATTCTGTATAAACC
The DNA here is from genome assembly GCA_019142605.1 of Cephalopholis sonnerati. Taxonomy (NCBI): domain Eukaryota; kingdom Metazoa; phylum Chordata; class Actinopteri; order Perciformes; family Serranidae; genus Cephalopholis; species Cephalopholis sonnerati. The sequence goes on from JAGQAX010000020.1 coordinate 2,254,647, forward strand.
GTGGAATTAGACCGGGCTGCCCATTAAGTCCCTTTTTTTATTTCTTTTGGTTGCACAGGTCATGGCTGTACATATAAAAAAGAATCCATTTAAAGGTATAAACGCTTTAGGCAGAGAATTTAAATTAGCTCAACTAGCAGATGATACAATATTCTTGAAGGATAAATATGAAGTAATTAAAGCAATCAGCTGTATTGATGAATTTTCAACTGTATCAGGTCTAAGAATGAATTTAAATAAATCTGTGCTATTGCCAATCAAAGAAAGTGATCTGTCAGACCTGGATGGTATTCCTGTAAAGAACACGGTCACTTATTTAGGTGTGGTTGTTGATAAAAACAAAAACGATCGCTGCAATTTAAATTTTAACCCAATAATACAACAAATAGCCAAGAGGTTTAATATGTGGTTGATGAGAGACCTGCCACTGAGTGGTAGAGTTCTTCTTTCTAAAGCTGAAGGCATATCCAGATCCGTATATGTGTCCCTTTCTCTGGAAATGCCCCCAGCAATCTACAAAAAATTAGATCAGACTGTATTCAACTTTATATGGAGGAACAGATGTCACTATATAAAGAAACCAATTTTATGTAACCCTAAAAGTAAAGGAGGCATGGAGGTATTAAGTTTTGAAATGCTGAACAACACTTTTAAAGTGCAGTGGTTAGCAAACCTAATCAAAGAGAGAGACAACATCTGGAATATTTTTCCTAAATCTGTATTTAATGATGTTGGTGGAATCCATTTTTTATTGAAATGTAATTACAAAATAGAAAAACTACCGGTTAAACTGTCAAACTTTCATAAACAAGCTTTACTTGCCTGGAAACTGATTTATAAGCACAGCTTCTCACCAACTAATCTTTACATTTGGAATAATGAAAATATTCTCTATAAAAATAAATCGTTATTTTACAGGAAGTGGTTTGATCATGGGATCATATATGTTAAACAACTTGTTAATGATGGAGGACGATTACTCTCTTACCAAGAATTCATGAATAAATGTCAGTTTCCAGTCCCACCCAAAGAGTATGCAGTAGTGTTTGATGCTGTACCAGGGGGTGTGCTGCAGCTTCTTAGAAGCTCAGGAACTTATGATTTTATTTTTGCTACTGCTGGATCCTTTTAATAGTCAGATCTTTGTGGGGGAAATCCATATAACAAAGAGGAGGGGCTCAAACAAGTATGTTAGAAATTGTATTCAGACCACAACTTTACCTTTAGGACAATCTTTTTGGAACTCGTTCTATGGAGAAATTAACTGGCAGAAAGCATGGATGGTTGGTGAGAAGTTTTGTTTAAACAATAAAGTTAAAGAAGTTTCATTTAAGATACTACATGAGATTTATCCAACACAAAAAATACTGGCAAGGTTTAATATTTATATTAATTTGTTATGCAAATTTTGTGGGAATGAAGAGGAAACAATTCATCATTTGTTTTATCAATGTGAATTTTCCAAAGCATTTTGGACTGATGTACAGCATTATATAAGGACAATAACAGGACAAGTAATTATTTTACAAGAAAAGGACATTTTCATTTATTTTGAAGAAAACCTGGACGATGATACAATCTTTCTTGTACAACTAATCCTGATGCTTAGGAAATTCCACATTCATAAGAAAAAATGGACAGAAGCCAAACCAAACGCTGATCTCTTTGTTCTGGAATTGCAGCAATACGTCACCACAATTAAAGACTGCAAAAATAACAGTGCGCATGCGCCAACCGTGCGTGCAGCCTGTTGCAGTCGCTCTTGCTTGTTTTTCTTAATTTCTTACTTTTTTTGCTTTATACCTTATTACTTGTTTTTGTATTTTACGACCAATATTCTGAAGCTGTGCCCTCTCTAAACATGCTGATTGAGAGAGTTCTGGTCTATTTTTTTACTCTTTATTTACTACTTTCATTCGGACCCAGCACCACTGCGCAACAACTCCATGGCCGCATTGTTTACTCCAGAGATCAGCTGATCGCGCTGAGGCCGGCCGGCTTGGCGGCTGGAACATCAGCGATACCGGCTGAAATGTGGAGGAAAACTCACAGAGGATGCAGGGGAGGAATGAAACAGAAGCGGAAAAGAGCGAGGGTGAGACAACGGAGGCTTATGGAGAAGAGGATATATAAGCCGGGTCTCCCCTCTATCACCATGGGCAACGTGAGGTCACTGGGAAATAAAATGGACGAGCTAACAGCAGTCGCCAGGAGTCAGAAGGAGTACCGGGAGTGTAGTCTGATGTGCTTTACAGAGACATGGCTACACAAGGACATTCCCGACGACAACGTCTCCATCAGCGGCTTTCAGACTGTTCGGGCCGACCGGGACTGCACCGAAAGCGGTAAGCGCAAAGGAGGGGGGCTTGCCGAGCTTGTCAACAACCGGTGGTGCAGTCCCGCTCACATTACTGTGAAGGAACAAATCTGTCGCCCGGATATTGAACTGTTTGCTGTTGGACTCAGGCCGTATTATTTGCCCAGGGAGTTTTCACATGTTATTATGGTGACCGTCTACATCCCCCCCTCTGCCAACCCGACGTCGGCATGTGACGTCATTCATTCCGCCATAGCCCGTCTGCAGACTCAACACCCGAGTGCTTTCATAGCTATCTCGGGTGACTTCAACCACGTCACCATGGCAACAACACTTTCAAACTTTACACAGTATGTGAGCTGTCCCACTAGAGGAGGGAGAACCCTGGACTTACTGTATGGAAACACCAAGGACGCATACAGCTGCTCCCCCCTCCCCTCTCTGGGTAGATCAGACCACAACCTGGTGCACCTCAATCCCTGCTATGTGCCCCTAGTAAGGAGCCAGCCTGCGACCATGAGGACAGTGAGGAGATGGTCAGAGGAGGCTTATGAGACACTGCAGGGCTGTTTTGAGGTGACAGACTGGCAGGCACTCTGTGAGCCACACGGGGAGGACATTGACGGGCTCACAGAGTGCATCACGGACTACATCACCTTCTGTGTTGACACCACTGTCCCAGCCAGGACTGTCCATTGTTACCCAAATAACAAACCATGGGTAACAAAGGACATCAAAGCCATCCTCAACGCCAAGAAGAGGGCCTTCAGAGCTGGTGACAGGGAGGAGGTGAGAACGATACAGGGGGAATTGAAGGTGAAGATCAGAGAGGCTAAGGAGAGGTACAGGAGAAAGCTGGAGTGGAAACTCCAGCAGAACAATATGAGGGAGGTCTGGAGTGGAATGAGGACCATCACTGGCTTCAGGACCAACAACAACAGAGGAGTTGAAGGCAGCGTGGACAGGGCCAATGAACTGAATCAGTTCTTTAACAGATTTGACACTGCTGGTCCCGCCCACCCCCCCACTGACTCTTCTGCTGACTGTCTTGTGCAACCAACAGCCACTCCACCTTCCCCCACCCCTCCTGCTTACACCCCTCCACCCTCCAGTGTGAGCCCCCTTCACACCTCCTCCCCCAGTAGCCAGACTGACCACACTCCTCATCATGAAGACTACACCGATCCTCCACCTGACACCTCCACAATGTGCTTCACCACCGATCATGTGAGGAGACAGCTGATGAGACTCCACTCAAGTAAGACTGCAGGCCCTGATGGTGTCAGCCCCAGGGTGCTCAAAGCCTGTGCCCCCCAGCTATGTGGAGTACTTCAGCATGTTTTCAACATGAGCCTGAGTCTCCGGAGGGTCCCCATGCTGTGGAAGACATCCTGCCTCGTTCCTGTTCCAAAGACGCCGCGTCCCAGTGGCTCCAAGGACTACAGACCCGTGGCATTGACCTCCCACATCATGAAGACCCTGGAGAGACTTGTCCTGGAGCAGCTCCGGCCCATGGTCCACCCACTCTTGGACCCCCTCCAGTTTGCCTACCAGCCCCGACTTGGAGTGGAGGACGCCATCATCTACCTGCTCAACCGTGTCTATGCCCAACTGGACAAGCCGGCGAGCACTGTGAGAGTCATGTTTTTTGACTTCTCCAGTGCGTTCAACACCATCCGTCCAGCTCTACTGGGTGACAAGCTGACAGCTATGCAGGTGGATGCCTCTCTGGTGTCCTGGATTGTGGATTACTTGACTGGTAGACCACAGTACGTGCGCTTGCAACACTGTGTGTCAGACAGAGTGGTCAGCAATACCGGGGCCCCGCAGGGGACTGTCCTCTCTCCCTTCCTCTTCACCCTCTACACCACGGACTTCAGCTATTGCACTGAGACCTGCCATCTTCAGAAGTTTTCTGATGACTCTGCAATAGTTGGATGTATCAGCAAGGGTGATGAGGATGAGTACAGGGCTGCTGTGGATAACTTTGTCACATGGTGTGAGCAGAACCATCTGCAGCTCAACGTGGCAAAGACAAAGGAACTGGTGGTGGATTTGAAGAGAACCAAGACACCGGTGACCCCGATCTCCATCCATGGGGTCAGTGTGGACATTGTGGAGGACTATAAGTACCTGGGGGTCCACATTGACAATAAACTGGACTGGTCTAAGAACACTGACGCCCTCTACAGAGCTGTCTCTATTTTCTGAGGCGACTGAGGTCCTTCAACATCTGCCGGACTATGCTCAGGATTTTTTATGAGTCTGTGGTGGCCAGTGCTGTCCTCTATGCTGTTGTGTGCTGGGGCAGCAGGCTGAGGGTGGCGGACGCCAACAGACTTAACAAACTGATCCGCAAGGCCAGTGACGTTGTGGGAATGGCGTGTGACTCTCTGGTGGTGGTGTCAGAGAGGAGGATGCTGTCTAAGCTGCGAACGATCTTGGACAATGTCTCACACCCACTCCACCATGTGCTGGTTGGACACAAGAGTTCTTTCAGTGGGAGACTCAGACCACCAAAATGCACCACTGAGCGCCACAGGAAATCATTCCTGCCTGTGGCCATCAAACTGTACAACTCCTCCCTCTGAGTTGCCCTTGGACTGTTTCAACACTATCACCAACTCATAATAAATTATTACATATTTATTCCTATATAATCCGTGCAATAACTGACTACATTGTTCAGTCTGTATATAAGGTTCCTGTATATATTGTAAATTATGCTGTGTGGTCTCTACATATATATTTTGTAAATTATCTTCTTATATTTCTTATATTTTTACTTCTGTTTGCACTATATCTTCTTTCTACACTTGTTTGCACTATATCTTCTTCTTTTACACTTGTAAGGAGCACCTGTAACAAAAACAATTTCCCCTGGGGATCAATAAAGTATTGCTGATTCTGATTCTGATTCTGAATAAGAAAGCTGTCAGAACAAACCGTGTGCTTCAGAGTCTCAATATTCATCCCAGTTAATGAAGTATGTGTACACCCTCACTGGTAAACCCTGGCAATACTGGTTGTAATCTTGTGCTCCTGCATTGTTGGCATTTTCTTCTGTTTTGCTTAGCTGTTTGTATTTGTTTTGTTTGTTTGTTTTCTTCTTCTCCTTTGGGGGGGTCTTTGTGTTTGTTTGTTTGATTGTTTATATATCTGTATTGGATGTGATCTGTAGATGTGTCAATAATAATTAAAAAAAAAAAAAAAACCTTCCTGCAGTCAAGATGGCGGACAAGGGTGCCGCCATATCCAATCCATGCCGGAAGTCTCAACCGGAAGTTGGTCTTCTTTCGTGTATATAATTCGCCATTCGCCGCTCTATACCGCATAATTTAATAGTTATAATTGACTCTAAGTCTTTTCACGACCTTATACAGTATGTAAAACTGAGATATTAGCGATTAGAAACCTAAAATAATCACTAAGTGATAATGTTAATCTTTCATCAATTTACAATTAATATTAAGACGTTATTAAACAACGTGAATACAATGTGTGTGTGTGTGTGTGTGTGTGTGTGTTCACATTAGCATGGTTAATTGTAATTTATGTTGAGTGTAAAAAAAGAGGCCAGCACTGCATATCATTGGTGGTAATACAGTGTCTGTATTGCCCAGATATTATGCAGGATCTTGTTTGCAGGAAGCTGGCATGCTCTCCCTGCAAACAAGATCCTGTATATGGCCCAGCCTGCCCACCAGAAGATTCCTTCATTAAACACAGTACAGACTCCCCACACATTGTTTGCTCAAAAGCATAGTAGAAAAGCTTAGCTAAATGACTTCAATCCTGCTGGTCGTTTCCTCACCCACCAGGGATCTTCCAGAATGAGAGAGGGGCATCATGAGCAACACAGTGGCCCCAGACAAGTGTGACTGCAACAGAACAGGGAGTTCCTGGGTCTGGAGATGTGTTCATTTTCAGGTGTAACTATTAAATGAATGCAATAATAATTAGATTTTCCTATTGTCAGTATTCTATTAATTCTATTTTATTTCTGGAGTACAGTTAAACACAACATTACACTATCATGCTGGCAACATTAAGAACTTGACTTGGACTTCTCTTTTTTGTGATAAACATTTTATTGCGTTCCATCTCCAAATCTTCCAAAATAGAAAAACAAACATACAAAGAAATAAAATCAAAAGCAAGAGAAAAGTATAAACAACAATGGAGAGGACCAAATGAAACTGAACATGAAACAATGAAAAAAAAACAATGAACAATAAAACAACAAATTTTAAGTTAAATCAGGCTTCCACTGGCCATCATGATCTCTGCCTGCAGTCGGGTAACGCCTTCCTCCAGGATTTTGATCAACATCTGAAAAACAGTTAAATGATCCAATCATACCTTGTGGCGCTCTAAAGAGTGCGCTGTTTTGTTTTTATGTTTTCCAAAGGAATAAAATATTGACCACAATAACCCAGTAATTTCCTTTTCCTTAACATCCTATAAAGAATATACAATTGTATTTTTCCTTAGTTGAAACAGTTAAACAACTCGACAAAATGCTACAAGTGGGGATCTATTGAAAATGACTTGCTTTCTTTGCCAAGCTTATCCACAGACCTCAAAGCAGTGCAACTCAGTATAACATTGGTTAAATTATGGCAAGCTTATGCAAAAACACATTATCATTCAACATTACTGTTAAATGTAAAATTATATGATCTCAGACAGATACTTCTCATCAACATACCCTGGAAATGCACTGCATTTGTTGAGTGGTTTCTAAGGTGCCTCTGGATCACAACTGTCAGTTTTAGTCATGAATTTAGGACAGAGAGGACACCCAAACTCAGTGGACGACAAGGCTGTGCGCTCCAGACTGGATTGTTTTGTTAAAATAGAGGGGTGCATCTGAAGAAGGAGATGTCAAACAACATTGATATCTAGAAAACTTTACAGATCATAAGGCTAACACCACATTTCCTTCTTTTGTTTATAATGTCCTCTCCTTCAGCGCTCACGTTCTCACTACACACTGTTTTGTTATCAAAAAACACACATGGCGATGTTGCACGTCAAATTATTTTCTGTGGGGGGGTTGTGCTGCCGCCGCTTTGAAAAATCCCAGAGGAAACACTGTATATGTTACTTCTCTGAACCAGTTAATATGGGCTAATAGAAGTGAGTGTGTGCAAAGATGTTGTACACTCCAACACACAAAAAAGGCAGATAAAATGGCCATAGGACTTCACCAAATTTATACTTAAAAGCGCACTTTCTATAGCTAAGCTAACGTTAGCCCAGACCATCCAGTTGAGCGGAGAAACAGCCTTCCCAGCTCATGTCACTCTAATTCTTCGATACATTACATTTGTAGATAGCACAGAATTGTATCTTAGATAACACGCTACACATTTTAGATAGAGGATAATGAAAACACTCTTTCTCTTACCGTTCTATCTCTTTGTATCTTTGTGTCATCCTCGATCTACCGCTAGGATGTACTGTAAAGACGGAGCGCCGAACAAGTAACAAGATACACGAAGAACACCAACTTCCAGTTGTGACTTCCGGTATGGATTGGATATATAGCGGCGCCCTTGTCCGCCATCTTGCCTGCAGTTAGGTTCTTCTCCTTTTTATGTGAACGCGCAGGAGCGCAAAGCTGAGAGCCGGACTTGACAAACCAAGTTGATAACCACCTTCGTGATGCTGTTTAACTCTGTTTAGGGGCTTTAGGTTTTGGTAAGCCAGAATATGAACACAAAGCCTGGCTATGTTGAGCCTCCTTCGTAGTACAGGCCTCAGGTGTGTAACTCAGACTAACTACAATGTTTGATAACGATATTGTGAACATCCTCCATGTAACAGAGCTCCAAGTAAAACACACACATGTTGTACATCTACCGTAAAATATATATATTAAAAGTCAATTCACAATCAAACTCTGAGTGCAGCCACACATTTTTAAAAATAAATGCAGGTCTTAATTCAACCCCAGGTCTGACCGCTGTTGCGTTGTCAACTAATTGTTTGAGCTAGCATTAGTTAGCTGCTTAGATCAGGCATCACAAATATAAATGTTGAAACTTTTGTCAGTATGGAGACGCTATTGTTAGCTTTGTTAGAGTCTCCACAATTCAATCATTAAATTTATCTTACTGAGACCACCTTGCTAGCAGGTAAACTAACTGTACGCTGAATAGCAGAAGAATTTCAAAGCAATTATATTGGTTAGCCAGTTAGATGAGACCTACAGCTATAATGCTGTGTAAAACCCACAAGAAAAGGGAGAAAGCATAATAGGTCCTTCTCAAAAGCCGATTTACAATCAAACTCCGAGTGCAGCCACACATTTTGACAAATAAATGCAGGTCTTAATTTGACCCCAGGTCCGATTGCTGCTGTGCTGTTGGCTAACTGATCTAGCATTTATTAGGTGCTTAGATCGTAAGTTATGCCTATAACATGTGTGTATACGTGTATGTATGTGTACATGTAATTTGTATGCATATATATGTACATGACTCATGAATGTCTGACTTATGTACATGGTTGTTTACGCCACTTTTTTTTAACTTGACCAGGGATTGCTTTTATTTTATCTATTTATTATCTATCTATGTATGTATATATGTATGTATATATATGTATGTGTATGTGTATGTATGTATGTATGTATATGTGTGTATATATGTATATGTATATATATATATATTTACTTATGTATTTATTTATTTACTTATTTTAACATTTGTTTTATCATTACCTATTCATCATGTATCTATTGTGCTGGCAAGCTTTCTTCTATCCAATTGTGATGGTTAATTGTTGGTATTTGTTGAATGCATGTGGTATATTGTGTTGTGTTGCTGGGTATGTGACCTGTACACGCACTGATGCTCTGCACAAATGAAGTTCCTAACGGATAAATAAAGTTCTTTGAAGTTGAAGTTGAAGTTGAAGTAACTATGGATCTATGAGACCGAACGATGACCGTCACCACGGTCTTCACCTTGAATGATGCCATCCTACTACCTATCCTCGAGACCTTATGTCAACAATGTCATATGACTGACCTCAGGAGGCGTGGCTCACAGTCTATAAGAGGTTCCTGTGATGTCGCCTCCTCCTCCTGCCTGGAACGCCTCAGCCTGTTCTGAACGACAAGAGAATGGTGACGGTCATCATTCGGTCTCATAGATCCATAGTTATAGGCATAACTTACGATCTATTTCGACCTCACTCAAACTGTCACCACGGTCTTTACCTTGGATGACTCATACCATCAAAGTCGTGCAGAACTGAGGACTCCACCCAGTCCCGGCTTCGTCCCGCAGCAGAAAGCACAGCCACACCCAGAGGAGCTGGTGCCGCCACGTTGACCCTGTAAAATCGAGCAAAGGTACATGGGGAGGTCCAGGATGCTGCAGCACAAATTTCCGCCATAGGCACGCCCTTCAGGGCAGCCCAGGAGGTTGCTGTGAGATAGTGTCAACCACCCAGTGTGACAAGCGCTGTTTAGACACAGCAGCCCCCAGTTTATTACCCCCAATAACAGACGAACAGCTGTGAATGAGAGTGCCTCAGAGAGTGGGTGCGCGCTAAGTAGGCCCTCAATGCCCTCACTGGACATAGAGTGTGTAGGACCAAGTCCCCCTCATCCAACGTCAGGTCTGGACGAAACACGCCGATCTCGATAACCTGGTTCACTGTCTGGGGATTTACCACCTTAGGCAGGAACGCAGGATTGGGCCACAGTGACACCCCGGAGTCACCGGCCTTCCACCTCAAACACTGCTCACTGGTGGACAAAGCATGCAGCTCACTGACTCTCTTGGCAGAACAAATCGCCAACAGGAACAACGTCTTATGTGACAGGGACTTCAAATCTGCCTGCTCCATAGGCTCATAAGGGGCTTGAGTTAGTGATCTCAAGACTAGGAGAGATCCCATGACGGCGGTCTAAGCGCCCTGCCCGGACACAAACGGTACGCCCCCTTAATGAACTGCGAGACCAAAGGGTGTCTCCCCACCGAGACGCCCCCCACTGGCTCATGGTAAGCAGAGATCGCCACTGAATACAGCCTCACCGTGCTAGACGCCTTCCCAGAATCCAAAAGAGACTGAAGGAAGCGCAGTACGAGATGCGTCGAACAAGTGGAAGGGTCTACCTGTTGAGTGTGACACCAGTCAGAAAACACCCGCCATTTCTGACCGTAGCTCGTCTGAGTTGAAAGCTCCCTAGCGCTACGTATTATCTGCAATACTGCATCGTCTAGCTCCTCAGACTGGGGCTGCAGAGTGGCCACGCCCATAACTGCAGCGTTGCCGGTCTGGGGTGCCAGATCTGACCTTCTGCCTGGGACAGTAGGTCTGCCCTGACTGACAGGGGCCATGGTTGGCCGTAGATGAGACGGAGGAGAGCCGGAAACCACGGCCTCCCCGGCCACCTGGGAGCTATCAACAGAACCCTGCAGTGTCCTACAGCCACCCTGTGGAGGACATGGGGAATCAGAGGAAATGGGGGAAAAGCATATAACAAGCCTCTCGGCCACTCGTGCGACAGAGCATCTAGGCCCAGGGGAGCCCCTTGAGACTCCAGGGAGAACCACTGTTTGCAGTGGGCTGTCTCTGCCGATGCAAAGAGATCGATCTGAGCCTGCCGAATTGGGACCAGAGCAGCGTCACCACCTGCGGATGTAAACGCCATTCGCCTAGGAGGGGTCCCGTCCTGGATAGGAGATCCACTGCCCGATTCTCCACCCCAGGGATGAAGAGTGCCCTGAGGGACGCTAGACGGGGAAACGCCCACAGCAGGAGCCTCCTGGTCACCTGGAGACAGCGGAGAGACCTGGTGCCCCCTTGGTGATTGATGTGGTAAACCGTGGAGGAGTTGTCCGACCTCACCAAAACATGTCTGCCTCTGATGAAGGGGAGAAGCTCAACCAATGCTAGGTGGACCGCCCTCAACTCCAGTAAGTTGATGTGTTGGCCCTTCCAATGTGGGCCCCACACCCCCCTCACCGTCCTGCCTTCCCAGACTGCACCCCAGCTGTTTAGGGAGGCATCCGTGGACACCACTGCCCGACGCGATGGGATGTTCCCTAATGGGACCCCCATGGCTAAGAAGGCCCTGTCTCTCCACAGGCGCAGGGCTTGGACGAATTGCCGCGTCACCCTGAGCTTCACCTGTCTGTCCTGTTTCGGATGAAGACCGAAGGCATTTAACCACCTCTGCAGAGGCCGAGCTCTGAGCAGGCCCAGGGGAACCACTGCCACTACAGCTGAAATCATCCCCAACAATCTCTGAAACTGAGCTGCTTCCAGCCGTCTGCCAAGCTGAAACTGCTCTGCTAAGGTCACAAGCTTTGGTAGGAGGAGTGAGGGAGGCCATCATAGTGAGAGAATCGAGAAGTAGCCCCACAAACACCGCCTGTTGTGTAGGTACGAGATGGCTTTTTGCCAGATTTACCTGTAAGCCCAGACGTTGAACGTGGTCCATAACTGTCCTCGTGTCCTGGAACACCTGACTGCGACTTGGAGTGCAGATCAGCCAGTCGTCCAAATAGGGCAAGATCTTTAGACCGCTTGCTTGAAGGGGGGATAGTGCGGCTGCCACCACCCTGGTGAACACCCTGGGGGACAGTGACAGGATGAAGGGGAGGACTCTGAACTGATAGGCCTGGCCCTGGAACGCAAACCGTAGAAACGGCCAGTGGTCCCTGCTGATAGGGACGTGGAAGTAGACGTCCCTTAGATCCAGGGACGTGAATCACTCCCCCTCTTCTACCGTGTGCAGGATCTGACTCGTTGTCAGCATCTTGAAAGGAAGGACCTTTAAAAATCTGTTTAGGTGGCTTAAATCTAAAATGGGCCTCAGGCCCCCATCTTTCTTTAGAATTAAAAAGTATTTGGAGTAAAACCCAGGGTGCTGTTCGCTGGAGTCTACCTTGACAATCGCCTCCTTCTGAAGGAGGGTTGCAATTTCCGCAGCCAGCACCTGAGCCTGGACTGGGTCCTTTACCACAGTCGTGTGGACTCCGGTAAAGGGAGGGGGTCGCCGCCGAAACTGGATCCTGTAACCTGTCCTCACCGTGGACAGGACCCACGGATCTGACACAGATTTTTCCCAGCTGTCGAGGCAAAGCTGAGAAACAGGTTCGGCGGCGGCGGATCTTGGAGTGTCAGGTACTACTCCCCCGAGGTCCTGGACCTCTGGGGGGGCGCTTCCTTTGCGGCGTCCCTCTAGGACCCCACAGGGACACATATTGCTGGCGCCGCAACGGCTGCCTAGCAGCCTCACCATGTCTGGACCCTTTCAAGGCTCCAGGACCATGACGCCTGGGGCAGGGGCTGAGGGGCCCGAGTCCTACATCCAGAGGCACTGGATCTGCAGAATGTCCGCTGTACGCTGTCCCTTGTACGCTGTGACTTCTCCGCCTTGTCCAGCACCCCCTGGGAGTCCGGGTGAAACACTCTGCCAGGGACCACAGGCAGGTTAGTTAACTCCTTCCTGATATTTTCAGGTAACGTGGTCTGAGCTAACCAAACCTGTCGGCGCGCCAGCATGGCTGATGACATTGCTACGCCAATATCCCTTGTCAGCTGGGCATGAGTCACCAGCGCCCTGTCTATGAGGTTCAGTGTGTCCTGCTCCTCCTGGCTGACAGTTTTTCTGATTGCGGCCAGCAGAATGGCCAAAGCATTACCGGAGCGAGCTGCACGTGTAGCCACATTATATGTATGACACACCAAGCTGTCCATCTTGGACACTCTTTAACTGGGCACCGAGGGTTGGAAGTCACGCTCGGGACCGAGAGACGTCAAGGCTGCCATTTCCCTCTCAACAGGTGGCATGTCCGCCAGCCCTATGTCTGGTGCAAATTGAGGCCTTGTCAGTCTCCGGCAACCTGCACTGAACTGAGGAGCTGTTGCCGGGCTATTCCATGCTTTCCTCAGCATCTGCAGATAATCTGCAGCCGCTGGAACAGGAACTGATGGCTGGGGCTGAGAGATGCCAGCCCACACCCCCTCCACTGAACTTGGAGCCTCTGCCGGCACCGAAAGCCCAACAATTTTGGCTGTGCTCCGTATTTTCGACATGACATCCTGCGCTGAGGACTCATTGTCTGGAATACTCCCCAGATCTGAGCCCAAGCCACCCAGTGAGGAGTTCAACTTCTCCTCATCCTGGGGCCCTCTGGACGGGCTCACACTCCCACAAAAGGAACTGTGAGCGTATACGGAGAGGACATCCGGTGAACCCCGCCTCTCTTCCTGGTATGGCGGCAGGTCACCCTGAGAGGCCACGCTTGGCTCCTGTGACGCTGAGGCTGGGACAGTGACTGGCCGCTGAGCCTCAATCTTAGTCAGCCTGTCTGACAGGCTTTGAATAGCCGCCAGGATCTTCATTTGAGTATCCCCCGTCTGATCCAGATGTTCTGGGCTGGGCCGTCTCCCCTGAACAGACTGTCCAGGGCCCCGTCCCTGATAGTGATCAGGACTACGGTCCCGCTTGCGACCCCTGTTCTGCTTGAAGCTCTGCCTGTCATCTTTTGCCTTGGCTGGAAGAGGGTGAGTCGCTTTATTGCATGCCGCTTCCTCCACCAGCTTTGCCCTGCGCCTGCGCTCCTCCAGAGGGAGCTGTGACGCCGCAAGGCACGGATTCTCAATATCCTCCACCAGGTAAGCTACCCCCAAATGATGGGGGCACTCCCTGTGGCCATCGCAGGGGTCCATGGCTGTCTGGCAAAACCTACACCACTGGGAGGCCATCCCTTAATCAACAAAAATGACTAAAACACAAAACACACCACACTGCGAACAGCGGGGGCACAATGCAACATAAACTAAGTTATTAATCACTTAGTGTAATGTCCTGAGTAACTTTACCACACTACTCAGACAGCCAGCTTAACACAAAGAGACCTCACCTGAGGAAAACTGATTTCATGGCGACGATCAAAACAAACGCCCACTCACCGCGAACAGCGAGTCATCGGGGCAAAACAATACAAATCAACTTAAAGATACAATATTCACTATGAAAACAGCAGAACAAACAGTTTGCTTACCAAAGCTCGTCGCTGACCACCGTGCTCTACCAGGAGTAATACTGGAAAGAGACCTGTCACAACGAGCAGCGAAACAAGGACACGTCACGTCTAGTAAACACATGAAACTCAGGAGGCGGAGGCGACGTCACAGGAACCTCTTATAGACTGTGAGCCATGCCTCCTGAGGTCAGTCATATGACATTGTTGACATAAGGTCTCGAGGATAGGTAGTAGGATGGCATCATTCAAGGTGAAGACCATGGTGACGGTCTGAGTGAGGTCGAAAAAGATCAGGTGTTTCAGATTAACTCGCGATCCTGTTAACTGGCGACCTTCAGCCGAATGCGCCTGTGGTTGTCGTAGTGACAGCAGCTGTTTTCAACCAGGAAGAGAACACGTAGCTGTCCTCGTGAATGCCTCTTTGTTCAATGTTACACACAGTGTCAAAACATAACATACCCGAGTTGTCTGAGGAGTTTCATTTGAGGAAATGCATGACGTACAATTATCCACTCGCATTATGTACTTCATTTGTTGTGACGGATTGTTTGACAACAGGAAGGAAGGAAGTCGCTTTTCCTGTGAATTTTTGTCAGTAATAAAGCAATACAGTTTTTATCTTTGGAGTCTCTTTGAATTTACACGAGTTACATAAAACATTCAGCCTTTTCCTGCCCAAAAAATTAAAACATTTTTTGTCGGGGTCTCGAACTCAAAAAAAAATTACAAGCCGCCGAACTAGCTCGTACGCTAAACACTTCATACGTCAGAAGAGATCACAGATATATTCCCTTTGTCAAAGCACACGGCGAGCTCGGTCACACTAGTCAGATCAACTTGTGACCACGATGTTGCTGCACTTAACCCTCTGTGCTATTGTGTTGCCTTTAATAAACTCGTTTCCTTCCACGTTAACTCTCACACAGTATGTTCTCAATTATGTTGCTATATGTTTAAAAAACTAAACCAATAACACGGTGTATAGGCACGTTGTTGAGTCCTTTTTATTGCCCTTCTCGCATGGGAGTTGTCTGGAAACGGCTGTCATTCTGCAATCTGGGAAAAAGGATTCACAAAAACAGATAATTGGAGTTCAAGCTTCAATGGTGTAATGCACTGTATTTGATAAGCAGTAACAGAAACATGTTAAAATTCAAATGTTGCCTTAAAGCAACACCATGTGTTCATGAATCCCCACAATGTTTATGAATCTGAAATGGCATGGATTTTAAACCACACGTTTTTGAATAAACTCAAAGTATCAAAATTTAAACAGATGAGTGTTTTTTCCACCTTATTTTGCCACCATTGGTACCGTGTTGCTTCAGTGTTATGTAACCAAAAGCATACCCCCTACAAATACATTGTTAGCAAATTCCTCGAAATTTGTTTGAGTCTAGTTTATGACAAAAAAAACCCCTGAACACACATTCTACCAACTAGCGCCATAATGACTACCAGAAAGGGCAAGAACCTTTTTAGTTTGTCGCTGTTTTTAAACACAAAAAAGGTAGCCGTTTAAAACCAGATCACTAAAAACATATTGTGAATTGTAGAGCTACATATCATTGGTCCACCTCAAAAAATAATAAAAGTTTTGCAGACCAAAACCGTATAAAATGAAGGCCCCTCCACCGCTTACAAGTCAGTCAAGAACACAGTTTAAGTTAGTCAAGTTAATTCTATTTGGGACAGGCAAAAATCAAATGCGTGTCTACTGACATCTGTAAAACATGTGACATCGTCAAGGGAAAAAAAAAATAATGAGCAGACATTATCCAATGCTCTTGGAATAACAATCGCAACTGGAATATGATGGCAGGTTACAGCCCATCTTCTCAGCACAGTGGATGATAATGTTGCAGCGCACAAAGTACATCCTCTGCTGTCCTGTTTTGATGAGGGAGCTGATGTTCAGCTGGTGTTGTCCTGGGCAGTGAGGTGGGAGAGAAGAGCTCCAATTTCAGGTAAGACAGGGAACCAAATTCAATTCAGGTGAGTCGTGGACAGGATGGACAAAGAAAAATTTCATCCATGTTTGGCTTCGCCACACACAGCCAGTGAAACCACCTAGAGCACCCCCAGACTCTTTTTCCCCGCAGATTCTGCACAGTTCCTTTAGATTGTCTATAAAGATATTCAAGTTTCAAAGTGGGTTTAAGTATATGAAAATGTTGCTAAGAATGATATATTGTTAATTGTAGCTCACCTGCAACCTTAAAATACAGGGCAATGTTACTGATGTCTTTGCAAAAATTATTAAATGCTTTCTCGGGTACACAATCTTACTTTGCAGATCAGCACTCCACAGGATGTGAAGTCCTGCTGACGGGGATGTTCCACTGTCTCACAGGACCACCTGGACAAGTTAAGGCCCATATTTTTCTTTCGCATGAAAGCCCTAAAAAGAAAAGAATTCTGAATTTTTAGGAAATGTTGTTACCAGCACATCAGTCATTTGTCCCATTTAAGAAATGAAACACAGGAGAATAAATCCTGAAGTTACCTTGTTCCCTACAATGTTTAAGCTGTGTGATCGTGGCTCCAAAAGGGTCAACAAATAGGGCCCGCCTGTTGTTTGGGTACATGGCCTGTTACAGATAGCATACTTTAATATAAAAGATTCTCAGAATTGTAAGTACAATTGAATTAACAGCATTTAAGTGCACTTACTACAAGAGTCCAATGTCTGTTCTTGCAGACGGCCCCGATCAACATGTCCCATTCCATCACGTTAAGCTGCAAGTGATCGTTTTAGTTTTTAGAGATGGTAGCCTTTAATAGTAACCAATAACTTCGAAAGTACCAGTTATCCTTACCTTTCTCATCCCCCCGGGTGTACCATCCCATATTGCAGTCATTTCAAATGAATCAATGACTTTAATTTTTGTGTTTGGGATTTGTTTTGTGGCCCAAAGAAGGTATGCATTTATAGTCTACACAAAAATAAATAAAACCGTTAATACAAACATCAAATTAGCTTACATGTCAAATATGAAAAGTCTGAAGCTGTTTACAAGTCCAAACTTACTTCGCTGTCCAATTCCCTGCCTGGTGGTAGGCACTGCAAATCTGAGGTAAACAACTTATATGGCCCCAGTTTTGACCAGAGGACCTCCCCCTTCTGCGAGGTCCATAGGTGTCTGACTACTGGAAATTCAGAACAAAAAAAGTCATGGAAGAGAATAGGCTTATATAGCATTGTTAAACTTGAGATTACTTTAAAGGACAAAAATGACATACTACTATGGATGGGTTCACTGGTTCCTTGTGGTGTGGCTGGCAAGGGTCCAGGGGAGCTGATGGCATGCGGATGGGTGTTGGGACTGGATGGTGGCTGTGGTGGGGGGCGAGCCAGAGGAGAGTTGCTAAACTTTTTTAGCTTTGCTGGGATTCTCTCCTCTGGCTCTGTGTAATGTGCGAGTTGGTCCACATTTGCTATCGTTTTAGAATTAGCACTTGAGAGGTACACAATTTTTTGTTTCATGTTGGTGATTGTAAACGGGCCAAGCATGTCGCTCTCCATTTTCCCCCTTTACGCTGCTGCTCTGATGTTTTTCTTCAGGACAACAACCCCAGCTTGGAAGTTTTCCTCCAGTCCTCGTTCAATTTTCCTCTTACGGATCTTCTCCTGGCCCTTGAGGACATTCTGTTTCACCTTTCTGTAGGCAACAGTCAGATTGTGGAGTCCTTCAAAGGCCTTCTCATTATTGATTAGGTGATCCACTCTCTCCTCTGTCACCTAAGAACAAAAATGCCAAATGTGATTATATTTTGAGCTATTTACCAAACATGATCCCAATCCCTCCACTTCAAGACAAACAGCCACTTACCTCATACGCCTGAGGCACCTCAGACGGGTATCTGGCTTCCATGCCAAACATAAGGTAGTAGGGACTGTGTTGTGTGGTTAACTGTTTTTTGGTCCTTAGTCCATTGTTGGCTGGAGAAACTGGTCCCATTTTTTGGGGTTTCTCCTAGCTAGTTTGTTTAGAGACCTGAAAATATTCACAATACTTAACAGCAGATATTTGTATGTCACTATTTTAGTCTATACAATTTATGTTGAGGCAGTGTATGATACCTGCCAACACATGTGGCTTACCTCTGGATGGTGCCATTAAGCTTCTCAACCAAGCCATTCATTTGGGGATGATACGGAGAGCAAAAGCACCTCTGTATACTCAGCGCCTCACAAAGTCTGGCATTCACCTTACATTTATTTAGCAGAAAACAACAAAATCAGCATTCAAAATATGGCTTGCTAAGAAATAGAAAATATTCAATATCAGTGTTCTACCTGGTTTTTAAACTCTGTCCCCTGGTCTGTAAGCAGTCTCTGAGGTGCACCAAATTTGTATACAAAATCAAGAATACAATTGGTCACCTCCTCTGCAGACATACTCTTCAGAGGGTAGGCCTCTGCCCACTTTGTGAAATAATCAACCATTACACAAATGTATTGATTACCACGCTCTGTTACTGTCAGTTTGACTAGGTCCATGCCGACCAGTTCAAACAGCTGCATTACCTGAAAAAGTTAAACAACAACAATTAGACTGTATAGGACATGGCTGGTATGTAAGCACATTTGGCTTAGCATGGAACATTGAATTGCACAAATGACCTCACCTCTATTGGGTTGTACTGGCTCTTCTCCTTGAGGGAAGCTCGCTTTGCCTGGCAGTCAGGACACTGAGCAACCTGAAGCAAAAGTAGATTCAAATTAATCTATATTATATGCCTTAGTCAAGCAGAAACAGTGAGAATGACATATAACATACATGTTTTGATTAGATACAGTTAATCACAGAGTAGGCCTTCATGTAAGCTTAAAAAACTGAGGTGAATTTGGTTGACTATTTTAACTTACCCATTTTCGAATGCCAGCCTCCATACCAGGCCAGTAATAGCGGCTGATTACGGCATGGTTGGTCTTTTCGACACCACAGTGAGCCCCAAGGCTGCTGCAATGGAATTCCTCAAATACAGCATTAGCCTCAGTAGCTGACAAGACCACTTTTGCCAGGTGCTCTTCTTTGTTCTGACATCTTCTGCAAATGTAGTACAGAACTCCATCTGGTCAAAAGAAAAGTCAATTTTCTATTAGTGTAAAAACACAAATGTAGGCTACTTATTTTGGTTGATTGTATGTGACATTACTTACTCTTGAGCACAAAGGTGGATGCTCTTCTCTTGATTGTGTATCTCTGGTGTTTTGTGAGTCCTTCAGGTAAAATATTACGGATTTTGTAATCCATAATTTCTTTAACTATTTGAGGATCCATTTTTCTCTTGATTTCGTTCTGGTTTTTTCTCAAAACAAATTCTCCCTACTCTCAACAGTGTTGTAAATTTTGCACAACCTTATATAGGTTTCCCAAAAATGGTGTAATCAGGCTAGTTGGCCACAAGCTGGGCTTGCTAGACTTCGCTATTTAATTAGGCCCAGCTTGTGGCCAACTAGCCTGATTACACCAGCAGAGGATGTACTTGGTGCGCTGCAACATTATCATCCACTGTGCTGAGAAGATGGGCTGTAACCTGCCATCATATTCCAGTTGCGATTGTTATTCCAAGAGCATTGGATAATGTCTGCTCATTATTTTTTTTACATGAGTTTTCCCTTGACGATGTCACATGTTTTACAGATGTCAGTAGACACGCATTTGATTTTTGCCTGTCCCAAATAGAATTAACTTGACTAACTTAAACTGTGTTCTTGACTGACTTGTAAGCAGTGGAGGGGCCTTCATTTTATATGGTTTTGGTCTGCAAAACTTTTATTATTTTTTGAGGTGGACCAATGATATGTAGCTCTACAATTCACAATATGTTTTTAGTGATCTGGTTTTAAACGGCTACCTTTTTTGTGTTTAAAACCAGCTACAAACTAAAAAGGTTCTTGTCCTTTCTGGTAGTCATTATGGCGCTATTTGGTAGAATGTGTGTTCAGGGTTTTTTTTGTCATAAACTAGACTTAAACTAATTTTGAGGAATTTGCTAACAATGTACATATTATTCATGCTAGAACTGAAACATAACAATCACCTTCACATTAGCATGGTTAATTGTAATTTATGTTGAGTGTAAAAAAAGGAGGCCAGCACTGCATATCATTGGTGGTAATACAGTGTAAGGACCGTATTGCCCAGATATTTTGCAGGATCTTGTTTGCAGGAAGCTGGCATGCTCTCCCTGCAAACAAGATCCTGTATATGGCCCAGCCTGCCCACCAGAAGATTCCTTCATTAAACACAGTACAGACTCCCCACACATTGTTTGCTCAAAAGCATAGTAGAAAAGCTTAGCTAAATGACTTCAATCCTGCTGGTTGTTTCCTCACCCACCAGGGATCTTCCAGAATCAGAGAGGGGCATCATGAGAAACACAGCGGCCCCAGACAAGTGTGACTGCAACAGAACAGGGAGTTCCTGGGTCTGGAGATGTGTTCATTTTCAGGTGTAACTATTAAATGAATGCAATAATAATTAGATTTTCCTATTGTCAGTATTCTATTAATTCTATTTATTTCTGGAATACAGTTAAACACAACATTACACTATCATGCTGGCAACATCAAGAACTTGACTTGAACTTCTCTTTTTTGTGATAAACATTTTATTGCGTTCCATCTCCAAATCTTCCAAAATAGAAAAACAAACATACAAAGAAATAAAATCAAAAACAAGGGAAAAGTATGAACAACATGCTGAGGAGCAAATGAAACTGAACATGAAACAATGAAAAAAACAATGAACAATAAAACAACAAATTTTAAGTTGTTTTAAAAAATTTTAAAAGTTAAATCAGGCTCCCACTGGCCATCATGATCTCTGCCTGCAGTCGGGTAATGCCTTTCTCCAGGATTATGATCAACATCTGGACAGTTAACAGTTAAATGATCCAATCATACCTTGTGGCGCTCTAAAGAGTGCACTGTTTTGTTTTTGTTTTCCAAAGGAATAAAATATTGACCACAATAACCCAATAATTTCCTTTTCCTTAACATCCTATAAAGAATATACAATTGTATTTTTCCTTAGTTGAAACAGTTAAACAACTCGACAAAATGCTACAAGTGGGGATCTATTGAAAATGACTTGCTTTCTTTGCCAAGCTTATCCACAGACCTCAAAGCAGTGCAACTCAATATAACACTGGTTAAATTATGGCAAGCTTATACATGCAAAAAGACATTATCATTCAACATTACTGTTAAATGTAAAATTATATGATCTCAGACAGATACTTCTCATCAACATACCCTGGAAATGCACTGCATTTGCTGAGTGGTTTTTAAGGTGCCTCTGGATCACAGCTGTCAGTTTTAGTCATGAATTTAGGACAGAGAGGACACCCAAACTCAGTGGACGACAAGGCTGTGCACTCCAGACTGGATTATTTTGTTAAAATAGAGGGGTGCATCTGAAGAAGGAGATGTCAAACAACACTGATATCTAGAAAACTTTACAGATCATAAGGTCCTTCTTTTTGCTTATAATGTCCTCTCCTTCAGGGCTCACGTTCTCACTACACACTGTTCTGTTATCAATAAACACACATGGCAATGTTGCACGTCAAATTATTTTCTTATCGATGGGGGTGGGGGGTGGGGTGTGGGTGCTCCCGCCGCTTTGAAAAATCCCAGAGGAAACACTGTATATGTTACTTGTCTGAATCAATTAATATGGGCTAATAGAAGTGAGTGTGTGCAAAGATGTTTTACACCCCAACACACAAAAAAGGCAGATAAAATGGCCATAGGACTTCACCAAATTTCTACTTAACAGCGCACTTTCTACAGCTAAGCTAACATTAGCCCAGACCATCCAGTCAAGCGGGGAAACAGCTTTCCCAGCTCATGTCACTCTAATTCTTCGATACATTACATTTGTAGTTAGCATAGAATTGTATCTTAGATAACACGCTACACTTTTTAGATAGAGGCTAATGAAGACACTCTTTCTCTTACCGTTCTATCTCTTTGTATCTTCGAATCATCCTCAATCTACCGTCTGGGTGTACCATAAACACGGAGTAACAAGATACACGAAGAACACCAACTTCCGGTTGTGACTTCCGGTATGGATTGGATATATGGCGGCGCCCTTGTCCGCCATCTTGCCTGCAGTTGGGTGCCTCTCTCAGCAAGCGGCACTGCAGATTGTTGTGGAATTTCAGGTTTACGACAGTTCCCGGCAATTTTCAGGCAACACAGAAAACTGCCGGGAACTGTCGTAAATTGACGTGGGCCTTGATTGGCAGTTGTCCCCATAGACATATATATGTAGACGCCGCGTTGACTGCTGCTGCCGATTGGAGCGACGTGCCTATGCGGCGGCCATCTTGGTACCGTGCCGCTCGCTCCTACAGTGCATTACGTCTATAGAGGAATGACATGTTTGCACTATAAAAGTGATCATAAATCGATCAATTGTCAACATATATTCATGCGGGTTGTTTGTTAAAAACGTCAGACATGGAGGACAGACAGGCAGACATAAATAGAACAAAACGAACCCAGAAAACATTCAGGTGTATTCAGGTCTTTATTCAGAGAATTGCTTGTAGGGTATATGTTGCATTTGATTATTATTATTATTATTATTGCTATCATTATTATTATAATTATTGCTATTATCATTGTATTATTATAATTATCATCACTATCATTATAACTATATTGCTATTATCATTATCATTTTATTATTATATCACTATTATTATACGTAATATCGTTATTATAATGATCATTTTATTATTATCAATATTATTATAATTGATATTGCTATTACCATTGTCATTTTACTATTATATCACTATTATAATTAATACTGCTATTATCATTTTATTATTAACACTTTAATTATAATTAATATTGCTGTTATTATAATTTAATCATCACTATTATGATTAATATTGCTATTATCATTATCATTTTATTATTATCACTATTATGATGATTAATATTGCTAGTATTGTTATCATTTTATTATTATCACTTTTCTAATTAATATTGCTATTATCATTATCATTTTATTATTATTATCGTTATAATTAATAGGTTCCAGAGGGTTAAGTAGCAGAATAGAACATTTAAGAGCAAGAACATAAAGAATCCCCTTTTCCAGTTAAGCTAGGTCTGAAAACATTAAGTAGAATTTGTATTTGGGTAGTAAAACCGGCATTTTTAAAACATCCAAGCATCCTGTGTCATAGCTACATGTGTGACGTTTTTAACAAATCAAACTGTTTGGAAATCGGTCGAAAATTCAGTGAATGATTCTACTTTAAGATTGTGGTGTACCTCTTACCTCCATAGATGTACATGCACTTCCGCCTCTGTTAGCCCTGTACCAAGATGGCGGTCCCTCTACAGTCAATGCGGTGTCTACGTTTATATGTCTATGGTTGTCCCCATAGACATACGTCCCCCCATGACCCCCTTCCCCTAATTCTAGGAGAGGCTTTCACATGTAAATGAAAATGCTGTGAGCTATAGAAATGCAAATCAGGGTAGCAGGGGGAGTTTCACTCCCCAACCAGAGGTGACATTTTTCTAAAAGGTATTCACTTCATTTTAAGAAAATCTCTGGTACAAGTAGATGAGGCTTAGTATAGCCTAATTATAGACTCTTAAAGCTGGGGTTGGTAATGTTGGAAGGCTAGCAAGAGAGCTAGCAAGATTTGAAAATAGCACCTCCTCCTGCCTCCTCTAAATTCCATCCCCGTCCTCCTCCTCCCGTCAGTGTGTCCCTCGAAGCCACGCCCCCACACACTGGCACGCGCACAGTACGAAATGAGAATCGTCAGAGAGGAGAAGAGAACCGGCGAGCTAACCTGTGAGCCAGCTATTTTGGATTATTTTGGAAACAACCAAACAGACTCATGTCTCATTTATCTGTAAGTAAACAATGTTATTACTATTATTATTATTATGTCTTTGTTTGTTTTATAGCATAGCAGTCTGTGTAGACCCAGGTCTGAATCTGCTGAATCTCCCTAAAGATCCGCCTGGATTCAGAAGCATCAGCTAAAATACATTGTAATAATTGTTACGTGTTTTTCCTGACAAACGTGTATTTTGTGTTTTTATTAGTCACATAGCATATCTGCCTACCGGTAACTCAGTTTTGCACCGACAGTTATGCAGATTTGGCTATAAAAATTAGTTTGCCAGCTATGCTGTTAGGCTAACGATATCTCTGTTGTTTGCTTGTTAGAGTTTACACGATGAGAGCACTGGCTCAGACCCGAGCTACAGTCCAGACCCGAGCTACAGTCCGCAACCGAGCACGTCTTCAGCTCCAAGGGGACGCGGTCGTGCTAGAACCAGGGGAGGCCGTGCTAGGGGGAGTGCAAGGGGCAGAGGCCGAGGAACTCGAGGTCAAGGACGTGGAGCAAGCCAGACTGCGACTGGAGAGCTTTTACAAGATGAGGATATTCGACGAATGGAGAATCTGCAAGCTCAAAGAATTGCAGATGAGCAGGTAGGTTTTCTGAAATATCATTTTTTTTCTGATCTCGACATTATCAAGAATTGTAAACAATGACCTGCCATTTACTGTGAACACAACATTTAGAGTTTGTCATTCATTTTTTACAGGCTAGAATTGAACGACTGAGCTTGGAAGAATCCCATCAGTTGCTTCAGATCTGCCTGACAAGGGACCCAAGCCTCATGTTTGATATCCTGCAGATGTCAGCATCAGGAGATGCTCCTCCACCAGGCCCCCCAGCTCCAGGTTTCCTTACTTGGTGTGTGTGCAGGAAGTGCCGTGAGATGCCCACAGATCTGGAAAAAAAGTGCTGTGGGCAACAACCTGCTTCCTGCATTTCCATGCTGCCTCACCTGGAACTCTACATTCTACAGGAAGGGGTCTTGCGATTGGCTCGCAGGATATGGAATGATGTCCGGGCTGAGGAAGATCTTCCAGACCCCGGGGAGAGCAACAAACAGTTCCGCCATGCAGTTTCCCGTCAATATGTTGTGTGGCAATATGGGGCACTGGGTGCTGGGCACAGAGTAGTAATCCCTAGTTGCTGTGTCTGGAAAATAAGAGATCGCTATCCAGATCCCCATGGACAGTATAAAGGTTTTGTCCCCAGTAGAGTCTAACACACCACAAGATCTACACTGAAGCCCTGCCATTTATACTGTATTGTACTTTACCGATTCCTTTTTAAAATCTGCACTAAGGTTTACATTATATAAATAACAAAGTTGTTTATATTTTTACTTTTATTTATATTTGCTCTTTTGATATCTATATTTTGTCAGTTTGCACTAAGGTTTACATTATATAAATAACAAAGTTTATATTTTTACTTTTATTTATATTTGCTCTTTTGATCAATATAATGTAAATGTATGTAATGTATGTTTATATAATGTAAACCTTAGTGCAAACTGACAAAATATAGATATCAATATCTATATTTTGTCAGTTTGCACTAAGGTTTACATTATATAAATAACAAAGTTGTTTATATTTTTACTTTTATTTATATTTGCTCTTTTGATATCTATATTTTGTCGGTTTGCACTAAGGTTTACATTATATAAATAACAAAGTTGTTTACATTTTTACTTTTATTTATATTGGCTCTTTTGATATCTATATTTTGTCAGTTTGCACCAAGGTTTACATTATGTGAATAACAAAGTTGTTTATATTTTTACTTTTTTTTTATATTTGCTTGTTTGATTTTCTATATTTTGTGATTTTTCATTAAAAATTTGAAAATGATGAATGCCTTTCGTTTCACTATTTCTGGAAAACAAGAAATACATTTTCTCACCACCACATTAAAATATGTGATTACAGCAGAATAACTACAACACACTTTGTACAACCCTTTTATTGTTGCATAAATATGTACATTGTCAATATGAGTCCACATATGGGAAAAGGTGCTTTCATGTAAAAGGTGTTTCAAGGGAAGGCAGACGGGCCAGGCGATGATATGAGGAGGATCAGTCATCTTTGGTGTTTGTCAGCTGTGGTGATCTACTCCTTTGGTAGTGATTTGCCTTTAGGAAGAATATCACAGTTACACATCTGACAATAATCAATAATTTTTTTGAGACAATCAATGAATAAGAATACATAGAGCTTTTCCCATTTTTTGGGTACATAACTATGATGGAACTTCTTCATCAAACTACAATATTGTAAGAAAACTCACCCAGGCCTCTGCTTAGTTGAGTCTGTAAATAGCTCATGGCCATGAACTCGTAGAGAAGCTAATATTAGCATTAGGCTAATACAAGCTACCAAAGTGGCTACGTCAGCAAAAGTTACATATTTCATGAAAATATCAAATCGTCCCCGAGGCAAAACAAAGACATGCAGAACTAGACCTGAAGGAATCTGATTGGATTTTGCCCTTCGTACCAAAGTGCGCTGATTGGTCGAAGTTTTCTCAGTCCTGCAGCTGCCACAGAGGTCTGATTTTTTCCACTCCTTTTTCTAAAGACATAGTGTATTGATTCCTTTGACAAGGACCATTTCACCCAGTATAACAGAACGTGCTTCTGAACAAGATTACCAACCCCAGCTTTAAATTTTAGCTTGAATTAATTTATTTCATGAAAGTATGCTAGAGTAATTACTGTGTATGGTCATTAGCAATGGTCAATGTTAAATAAAAAAGATACACAAAACAATTTATTTCAACAATTAGTTTTAATCAGGCTTTGCCACAAAGGTCAAATGTGCATTCCATGCAAATATCACAGTCTCCTAGAGCTCAACCACTGTGCATAGTGGCATGACTACAGTGACCTCTTCCGCAAACAATGACCTCGCATGTGATTGGAGGAGCCCGATGGGCCTTCTAGCCCTCATCCAATCACATGCGAGCTTGGCATGAGTCAAACGGAAGACCTCGCAAGACGAGCATATCAACAGTCATGTTTTTACTCCTGTATATTCATGGTGTATTCCATTTACCTCGGAAGTCGGAAGTCGGAGCTGGGAATTTCGTCACAGCCGAGTTATCAACGTCCCAGTTACAAAGTCGGAAAAAAGTTGCCAAACAGGAGGAAGAACTCGGAAAACAAGATGGCAACGTCTACGAAAGCTATTCTCGTGCTTGCCTTGTCCGAATATAAGTGCTAATAAACGGAATATTACAGGAGCTTCTACTTACTGTTTAAACCCGGGGCAGCCATCTTCGATTGTCAACTCAGGGGTGGTGAGGATTCTCCGACTTTCCGACTCGGAATTCCGACTTCAGGGGGCGTTCCAGTTGAAATTTCCCACTCGGAACTCGGAAATCCCAACTTCCCAGTACAACTGGAACGCACTATCAGACACTCTCTTCCATTTTGCGTGTTTTTTGCTGCTTTGCTGTTTCGTGAACTACAATGGCTGGACGGCATCTCTCCCGGCAACACCCCAGAAACTCCTCAGCATGGACGCGATCAACCCCTTTCAGCCACTCCGCAGACCGAGGGGAGGAAGCTGCTGAACGCTATCAGTGGGCCATCTCGCCAGCTTGCTATGTTTGCTGCCGCTGTCTCCACAACTCGAGACAAATTGTATGCACTATGAACCGGAGCAAGGGTAAGGTTTAAAGAATATGCTTTCATTCTGCTGTATGAGGAAATGTTCAGATACATTCTTGACCGATCTTAACCGTACATTTTGTTTTTTCACAGACTGACCTCGCCTCATAACGAGGCCGTGACCTCCTATTTACTTAAAGCTCTGTCTGCAAGTCCGGATTTACTTGATGCGGATAATGACTTCATTGTGTATAAGTAACTTTTACTGTTTTCCTTTTTTACTTTTTACTGTGACTTTTACGTTTTTTTTATTTAATACCACTCTCATTTAATTCAGCTTGGTAAACAATTGCTTTTTCAGGTGCATTAATAGATGTGTTGTGTCAATATGCAGTTGTAACCAATTTAGCGATATGAAAGTGGATTACAGTGTAATAATAGTGTAGACTGGTAATAAGACAAAGGGCTAGTATCAGAAGAATCCAGATTTGACTAGAGCCAAATAGTTGAGCAACAATAATGAGTCAACACAGAAATGAGGTTTGAGTAGCAACTCTTATATTGTTGCAAAGAATAAAGAACAATGGCCAATTCGTACAAAAATAATATATAACCCAAAAATAACCCAAAACAAAAGAATAGTGCACAAAGAAAATGAAATAAAATTGTTCGTTGGGGCCTTTATAAAACTGAAAAAAGTCTTTACGGGTGCACCTCCTTCCAAAAGTTCATGGAATGTGAATGTATGTGTGAGAAAGTACGTGTGTATCTTCTTCTGTGTTTCTTCTTCACGGTTCTTTAGCTCGCCACCTGTCACGATTGGGATTTCGTCCTGGTCCTTGGATTCTCGTCCACTCAAAAAACCGGACCTATACAAGGTCACATATTTCTATTACACTCTAATCTCTGATGCATCCTTAAAGGTTTTGTTGTCAGAATACAAGTATTGCATTAAATCTCATACATACACTTCAATCTGATCAACCTTATCTTTTAGTTATACAACATTCAAAGTACATCAAGGTTCAATATGAGGGCTAAACAGTCAAGAACTCACATGTTTTACTGTTCATGTACTGTTCAATAATACCCATCATGGTAAGTGATTAACACTACTGAGATGATATTATGATAGCTTATCATAACTGGCTTATCATAACTGAAGTAACATAAAAGTGCAAATAACGTAACAGTAGGTTCTTATGTTGAATTAGTTTCAGAGATATTTAAGAAGTGTGCTTATTTGCTCCTCCTGCACTATAGGCCTCCTAGTGCGATAGAAAAGATGCACCAAAAAGTACTCTCTGAATTACCTTAAACTCACAAGTGAAATGCAATAATTTCTTTCAGTAATTTGCAATTAAAAAAATAAATTACAATGTTACTCTCATCATATGATGTTTCAAATTATTTCCCTCCTTTAAATTGGCAATAGCAATCTCGTATCCCGCATGAAATAATAAAAAAATAGTGCAGTCACATATCCAAAACATTTCACTATTATTCACCTCAGTTGACTCTCATGGGCTTTAATGCCACCATAGCTTTCTTCAGCATATTGAGGCCACAGAAAAATAATGTCAGAGCAGCTAAAAGGGACACATTTCTCACCGTTGCTCTATGTTCAAAGCTGAGCACGTCAACTTAAGGCTTGTAATGTCTCACCACATGGGAGGTAGGGAACTAGCCTGCGAGACACCGAGCTAGCATTAGCATGGACGATGACGGTAAGTATTAATGAGCGTTTTTAACAGGCTCGTCTTACTGACGTAACTCGTTTCATGTCACTGAGTTGCTCCCCTCCGGACTCACTGCAGGCAAGTGAGCTGGCTTTATCTTCCTCTTCTCGTCGGATTTTCTCCTCTTCTTTTTCCTCCTCTTAGCATATAGCTGCTCTCACTCCCGCAGCTGCATTATAAGCCCCTTTTACACTGCCAGATTTTCCGCGAATGTTCGGCCGATTTGCCGGCAAGCTGCAAGCGTTTAGACACACAGAGCCGGATTGGTGAGTTGATCCGAGGTGCCCAATTTTCCGCCTCGTTGGGTAGTCATATTGGCAGAACGGTTTTGCCGCCACGGGAGAGGCTGTTGATGACTTGTGGGAGGGGCTGTTGATGACGCCGCACATGCGACCCACTGGCGTGGACTTCAAAACAGGAAACAGCTGATCGCAGGAATGATTATCTAGCAGCACTAAGGAGAGGCAAAGCAGAAGATGAGCAACTGGAGAGATAAAGAATTGCACGCCCTCCTCGCCCTCACTAACGAGAAGGCCATTAACTGTCAGATGACGGGAACGTGAAGGACGGGCCGATGTACGAGAGAATCACCGAAGGACTGACCAGCCGCGGCTTTCCTCGGTACTTCACTGTTTACGTCACACGCTGAGCTGCACGTTCTGTTACTAGCTCACGCCCCCCATTGCCTCGAAAAAGGCGCATTCTGTATAAACAAAAGTAGGCAGGCGGCAATTTGCCGCAGTCCCCGATTTTGTTTTTATACTGCCAATGCTGAAAGAAGACGGATTGGGCTTTCCTGCAAATTTGCACAATTCCTGTGTAAAAGAGGCTATAGAAGAGCGCGGAAGGGAAACACGCCTGGACTTCACCTCTGAGCTGAAAGGCTGAACGGGGCCTGCACGGCCCCTGATTGGCTGTTGAGGGCTAGGCACCTCCCCCACGTGGGGTCATGAGAACGGTGTGGTGCTTTTAAGTGCAATAGGATATTTAAAACTTTGCCGATGTAACAAATAAAAAATAAAAACAAATATTCTCTCTCCCTTTTATTAATCTCATCCAGTTGTGAAGTTTTTTTCATCTGGGCTACACAGTGCGTTGCGCAGTACTTATTGTCTTTACTGATTGTTTTTACAGCTGGGAAGCGAGACGGAGTGTCCTGGCAGAGGACGAGGTGGACCTTTGGAAGTGCGCCACCACAGACATGATGTCTGATGAGGAAGACGGCATACTTTACGGGGTGTCTGGGTGGATTGTGCGACCTCCGTCGTTCCGCAGCCAGGAGCTGACCGAACTCTGTGCCACGCTGCAGTCAAGATTGGAGGCGAACCTGAAGTACAGCGCAGCACACCACAGACGTCTCCAAAATGGACCACATTCGGATAGATCGCCGTCAGATGCCTACAGCTCCGAGGCGGCAAATAGACACTTGATGGCGCTGTAGGATTTTGATTTGTTGTTGGCAGCTCCTACTTTTTTTGTACATAGTTGTGTGTTTGCGTGTGTCAATAAAGCTCTTTCTTTGAATAAACATGTTCCTCGCAAATTTTCCTTTCCTCAATAAATTCATCCATGTCCTTGATAGTAATAATAGTGTAGCCCATAGGATAACAATGACATGAATATACAACATAATAGCATAATATAATAATTTTATTTTTATTATTGTAAGGGAGGGGTTTACATTTATTATTTATTTATTTATTATTTATTTACCCAGGGTGACCAATAGCGACAGATCTGCCAACCAATCACGAGTGATTTTTCTTGTTTAAAAGTAGCGGTTTCATCCAATACTGGAGTGAGGAAATTCAAGCTAGATGCGGTTTAGCTGCTATTCATATGCTAATCAGAGCCATTAGCACCTCCTGGGAGCTCTCCGCATATGTCGTGGTTCGTTTTCGACAGTTTGTGGAACAGGCGAACGGGACATTCACAGGCTGTAAATTGTCGTTAACTGCCGAAAATTAGTGAGATTTCTGGGCGTTTACGGGGACAAAAATTTGCCCACCAAAGTGGGAATTGCCCCGCTTTTCAGGACTAATTGCCGTGAAAATCAAGCTGTAATGTGTTGGCAGTTTATGAAGCAGTCCTTCGGAAAATGGATGGAACACAATAAAATGTTCTGGTTGTACTGTTGTGGAATAGTATCGAAAATAAATTCTAACCACTTATTCTTCGTTTCTTCTTCTTCTGGCCATCCAAACAAGGATAATTTGTGGTCACACTAACAAAAGCAGTGTCTCCTAGACATGGTATGTCCTCAGCAGCTCCTCAACAGTTCAAACTCTCAGCAGCCCCTGCTCTGGCACTGCTCTAGGTAGGTTTGTTTGGGGGTGCAGCTTAGTGGCCTGGAGGCAGCACTGTGTGCATAGATAATGTGCTACATTGTGATGCAATAAAGTCAGGGAAGTGAAGGTGGGAATGCAAACGAGCTGTTTCAGGCAGCTGAGGAGCTGTTTGTCTGTGGGGAGAGAGAGCTCCCTTTAGCCTGGACTTTGTTTTTTACTTAGCAGACCTAATAGATGCATAAAATGCTATATAACACACTAAAGAAGAGGGAAAACCCCCAAAAGCATTACAGGTCCTTTTTAAAATGATGTGAAAATATGGTTGCGCCTTCTGTTATAACAATCAGCTTACCTTAAAGCCTTGTTATAAGTTAAATTCAAAAGCTAGTTATCGCTTAACCATGGTTAGCGGAAGGGAAGACAAAATAAGGGACCTGACTCAGGGCCCTGACTGACACCAGCAGAAGAACATAGTAAACGAAACTTAGATAGTTTCAAGCGTTACTTATTTATAGATTGTGCCCCTCCCCAAATGAAAATACAGGGGGAAAAAAGTTGAAAAAAGGTAAACGGCAGAATGTCCCCTTTAATAATAATTGTCATCAGCCAACTCAAGATAATCCCAGTGCAAAATAAATGTTTAATGTCCACTGCTTACAATGAAGAAACAGGGTCTGGAAAAAGGCAATGCATTGCAAAAAAAGAACAATGTCCAAAAAAGGGTAATCACACTTACCAGGGTGTAATAAAAAAACAAAACAAAAAAAACAATCTGGTCCTACTTGGTTGTTGGGTCAGTTTCTTTCTGGTCCTCCACACAAACACGGTCGAGGAAACACCAAAAACACGAGTCCAGAGAAGAGTTTTTTTTCCCTGTCTCCACTCCACCATCGTTCTCCTTCCTCTTTTTCCAACAAAATCAAGAAAACCTCCCCACAATTCTCTGCTCCTTTGTCTCCTACTAGCCACGCCCCTTCACCTGTGTGAAAGTGGGAACAAGATTAGAGCAGGGGTGAGAGGAAGACACTGAAAGACACATTAAGATTGTATTAGAAGGCTAATCTTTTTTAAAACCTTCCAAGCAATCCTGTGCATGACTCTCCCCTCACCTTTGCGGTGGTGTCACAGATTCATAGGCTGGATAAAAACTTTCCAGAAAATCTGGAACCCTTTTATTGAATATATTGACCTGCTGAACATTGCATCAGACACAGATGAGGATTGAACAATCCACCCCACCTTTCACCTGATGGAAAATGTATTATTTACGAGTTTTTATTTATGTTTTAGTATTATTATTTTTAATTTATTGATCAATTTATTATTTAAGATATTGTTATTATTATTATTATTATTATTATTATTATTATTTGTATTATTTATTCTGATTTTACCTTATGTGCTTCACAATGTAAGCTGGGTGACAGCAGGGAAAACAATAATGTTTTGTGCCTTTTAACACAGATCATACTGTACTGTTTGTAATTTCTGTAAATGGTTTTAGAATTACCTTTCTCACAGGCAGCAGTGTGTAATTTTGGGAAATGACCATTCTTCATTTTTACCCTTGTTAAAGGGGGTACCACAAGGTTCAATACTGGGTCCTGTCCTCTTCACTATTTAAATTAACAATATAACATCCTCCATAACAAATTGTAATGCCCATCTGTACGCGGATGATACAGTTCTGTATTGTCTGTATGGTCTAATACTGCACACTCTGCCACCCAAATCCTACAGCAAGCCTTTGACAACTTGCAAAATGCACTCTGTAATTTAAAACTAGGACTGAAAGCAGTTGTTGTGCTGCTGCGATGTAGACGTGTGATTTAGCAGCTCCCAACAGGTGTAATTTCAGTCGATCTAAAAGGACCATTGTGTCAAAGCTGAGGATCTACGGTAGCCTCTCGATGTGAACTGTTCATTTCTCAGGAATAATTTCAAGCTTCCAGCATCAAATATGTCCGGCACGAAAAGAGCCACCAAGCCAAACCCGCAGTGGGCTACATCGTCAGCCCCCGCTAGCCAAACAACCGATGCTAACAATGCTAATGCTAATGATGAAGAGGTAACTCGACTATGCTCCGAGACATATTACAGTCAATGAAGGCAGACATCTGTAACACAATCGAGTCTGCTGTTAAGGGGCTTCAAGAGGACATAGCTACTGTTAAATCGGAGCTAAGTACAACAACGGGAGCAATACAACAGACCATTAGCCTCCAAGAGGAAAGGCTAGCTGCGGTGGAGGACTCAGCTACTAAAACTAGTGATGCTTTGGGGACATTGGAAGTGACGGTGATCGCTCTCAAAGGGGAGATACAAGTGCTTCAGAACAAGTGTGAAGATTTAGAGAGCAGGTCGAGGAGGAATAATCTATGGATAACTGGCATTGCAGAAGGAGAAGAGGGCAAGACGCCGACTGCATTTATTTCCAACCTCCTGAAAGACCTGTTGAGTCTCAACGCAGAGCCACTTATCGACAGAGCGCACCGACTAGCCCGAGGTAAGCCACAACGGGGGCAACCACCCAGACCGTTCATGCTAAGGGTCCACTACTTCCACGCTAAGGAACAGATTCTTCGTTTGGCCCGGGAGAAGGGGAATCTCCTCTATAAAGGACAAGGCATACGAATCTTTCCAGACCTAACCACTGGCGAGACGAGAAGGAGGGCTGCGTTCAATGACGTGAGGAAAACTCTGCAGAATATTACGGGTGCCCGGTTCGGCTTCCGACACCCAGCCACATTCATGATCACTCTACCCGGCGGGGACAAGCAACGATTCACAGACCCACAGAAGGCTGTGGACTACGTCAAATCAGCAGCCCGTTGAAGTCACGGAGAAAGAGTGGACGCTGACTTAGGAGGGTCTTCTGACCACCAAATTCTCTTTATCTCCCTTTTTCACTGTTCATATGGTTAATAACACTTGTTACTGTGTTTATCGCCAGGTTTTATGGTCTTATACCCATGTTAGTCTTTGATACACCTAGGGTTGCTTTTGTCAAGGAAAATTATGACGAAATATCTTCGTCAACGAACCTTTATCACGTGAGGAAAACGAGACGAGGTGCAACGAAAATGCTGGTCACGCGACGGTAACGATAATTAAATATTTAATGCCATATTGTTGACGAATAAAAACGAGACTAAATGTGGTTTACAAAATAAAAACTATGCTAAAATGTATTTTCATTTTCGTTGACCAAAACAAGACGTGACGAAATGTTATAACGTTGTTTTGTCTCGTTTAGTGGTTTTATTATTATTATTTTGCCGTGTATTTCTGTTTCCTGTGTCTCGTCTGGGGCTGGGTGACGTCACTTCCTCAATCCCAACTAGCGGTAGTATTTGGATTCAGAA
The DNA here is from genome assembly GCA_019142605.1 of Cephalopholis sonnerati. Classification (NCBI taxonomy): domain Eukaryota; kingdom Metazoa; phylum Chordata; class Actinopteri; order Perciformes; family Serranidae; genus Cephalopholis; species Cephalopholis sonnerati. The sequence continues at coordinate 2,289,892 of JAGQAX010000020.1, forward strand.
GATGCAGCTGCGGTGGGTTAGCACTTGGTTAGCATAATTTAACACAAAGAAAGGGACCGATGGCCGGCCAGCCGGGGATTGTCTTTGCGAAAAAAAGAAGAAACAACATTTGGACACAAATATTTAGTTACATAGATGTGGAGAAGAAAACGGAATGTGTTGTGGAAAAAGATGGGGAGAAATGCGGCCACAAAATCACAGGAAAAAACACCACGAATCTTAAGAGACATGTCAAGGCATTCCATAATGAAATTGAGGTAAGTCAAGACATTAATGTAACGCTAGTTTCTATTGTAGAAAGCTTATGCCAACTCATGAGGCATTACTGAAAAGAGACTAAAATACAATTTTCTTTGACTAAAACTAGATTAAAATGTCATCAGTTTTCGTCAACTAAAACTAGACTAAAATAGTCATGGACAATTCTGACTAAAATAAGACTAAAATGCTCAGACTTTTAGTCGACTAAAACGTGGCTAGACTAAAAACAGTATAAACATGACTAAAACTAATAAAATCTAAAATGACAGCTTGACACAAACACTAGACTAAAACTAAAAGTGAAACAGGCCACCAAAAACAACACTAGATACACCTGAAAGTATATATGTTCATATTATTTAGCTGTAGTTTCAACGGCTTTAAAGCTAATATTAGAGCTTCTATACTGGGAAATAGTGTGAGTTTACACCCATGTTGGGGGGGTGTTTGGGTGGGGGTGGGATGGGTAAATGTAGGTTCTGCTTTGTGTTTTTTATATGTTTTCCCCGACCGTGTTGTGGCCACAATTTTCCCATTTTGTTTTGCCTTCATTGAATACACTATGACTGTACTTCCTCTCTGAATGTATGGGAGCCTGTATTAACTTTGCCAGCTGGAATGTTAAAGGACTAGGTCAACCCAGTAAGCTTAATAAGGTATTGGCTCATTTAGACAGTTTACATGTACAGATTGCTTTTTTACAAGAAACTCACCTGTCTCTCGCAGATCATACTAAATTAAGGAGAAGGTGGGTTTCACAGAGTTTTCACTCCCTTTTCAATGACAGAGCCAGAGGTACTGCCATTATTTCACCCAGAAGTATTTCCTTTACTGTTGAAGAGGTGATTGCTGATAGGAATGGAAGATATGTTATTGTAACTGTAACTCTGTTCAGTACTCCTGTAGTGTTGGCCAATGTCTATGCCCCTAATTATTATGATGAGGGGTTTTTTTGTTAGATTTCTTTCATCCATACCGAACCTGGACTCTCATCATTTGGAGGGGGATTTTAACAGTTGCTTAAATCCAATGTTTGAAAGATCATCCCACAGGCAGATAACATAAGATAAGATAAGATATCCTTTATTAGTCCCACAGCGGGGAAATTTCCAGTGCTACAGCAGCAAAGTGGACAGCAAAGATAGGGAACAACAGTACAGAGACAATAAATAGTAGCAATATAAACAGTATATAAAAAGTATGAAAAATTAAAAGAGGCACACGTGGAGTATAAAATATAGAAATAATACACAATATATACACAATATATACAGTCTTAGCAAATGTGCATTATAGTGCAGTCTGTTGGTGTGTATGTATGTGTGTGTGTGGTCTACTGGGAGCACTGCTGGTTGTAGAGTCTGATAGCTGCAGAAAGGAAGGACCTACGAAAGCGTTCCTTCACACACTTTTGGTGAAGCAGTCTGTTGCTGAAGGAGCTCTCCAGTGTTGTCAAAGTGTCCTGCAGGGGGTGGGAGTCATTCTCCATCATGGATGACAGCCTAGCCATCATCCTCCTTTCACCTACCACCTCCACTGAGTCGAGGGGGCATCCCAGGACAGAGCTGGCCCTCTTGATCAGTTTATCAAGTCTCTTCCTGTCAGCTGTCGAGATGCTGCTCCCCCAGCAGACCACTCCAAAGAAAATGGCTGATGCCACCACAGTGTCATAAAAAGTCTTCAGGAGTGCCCCCTGCACTCCAAAAGACCTCAGTCTCCTGAGCAGATAGAGTCTGCTCTGGCCTTTCTTGTAAAGTGCGGTGGTGTTATGAGTCCAGTCCAGTTTATTGTTCAGGTGAACACCCAGGTACTTATAAGATGTCACCATCTCAATGTCCGTTCCTTGGATGTTCACCGGTGTCAGGGGGGAGAGTGTTTGCCTGCGGAAATCCACCACCAGTTCTTTGGTTTTCCCCGCGTTGATCTGGAGGCGGTTCTGCTGGCACCAGTGCACAAAGTCCTGCGTCAGTTCTCTGTACTCTCTGTCGTCCCCATCTGTGATGAGGCCGACGATTGCAGAGTCGTCAGAAAACTTCTGCAGGTGACAGGTGGGTGTGTTGTATGAGAAGTCTGCAGTGTAGAGGGTGAAGAGGAACGGAGCCAGGACTGTTCCCTGCGGGGCCCCCGTGCTGCAGACGACCATGTCGGACACAGCCCCGTGTCCTCACATACTGTGGACGGTTGGTGAGGTAGTCCAAAATCCAGTGTGTGAGGTGCTGGTCCACCCCAGTGTGCTCCAGCTTGTCCCTCAGCAGTGCAGGCTGGATGGTGTTAAAAGCACTGGAGAAATAAAAAAACATGATTCTCACAGTACTCCCAGGTTTCTCCAGGTGAGAGAGAGCTCGGTGTTGGAGTCATTTGCCCACTTTTGGTCCCCCGCAGCTTGGGAGTCAGGTTCCCTGTGGCCAGAGATGGCTTTCAGGCCTCTCCAGACTCCGCTGGCATTTTTCTTCTGCAGGTGATCCTCCATCTTCCTCATGAAGGTGCTTTTCCCCTCCCTGATCTTCCTTCTCAGCTTCTTCTGCACAGCCTTCAGCTCATCCTTGTTTCCAGACTTAAAGGCCCTCTTCTTCTCCTTAAGGAGAGCCTTTATGTCGGGGTTAATCCACGGTTTATTGTTGGGAAAATACTGTACAGTCCTGGTGGGTACGATGTTTTCCACACAGAAGTTGATATAGTCCGTAATGCAGTGTGTGAGACTGTCGATATCCTCCCCGCCTCGTCAGCCTCCTCGGACCATCTCTTCACTGTGTGGGACATGGCTGGTTGCCTGTGTGAACCAGGTTGTGGTCAGATCTTCCGGGAGGGGGTGAAGTGTATGCCTCCTTGGTGTTGACATAACACAAATCCAATATTTTATTGTTTCTGGTGTGGCAGGACACATACTGGGTGAAGGTGGGCAGAGTAGAGGATGGAGAATTAAAGTCCCCAGAGATAAGAAGGAGGTCCTGTGGGTGCTCTGTCTGCAGCCTGCTTGTGACAGAGTGGAGGACATCACAGGCTGCATCAGCGTTAGCAGAGGGGAGAATATACGCAGCTATCGCGAGAACATGCGAGAATTCCCGCGGCAGGTAATATGGCCTCATGCTAACGGCTAACAGTTCAATGTCCTTGCGGCAGAGCTGTTCTTTAATAGTGATGTGTCCAGAGTTACACCATCTGTCATTCACAAACACTGCCAGCCCCCCTCCTTTCCTCTTACCGCTCTCCCTCGTCCTGTCCGCCCGTAGCAGCTGGAAGCCGTCCAGCTCCACGGCCATATCTGGAGTGAGCGCAGTCAGCCATGTCTCCGTAAACATCATGATACTGCACTCCCGGTAGTCCCTCTGGTGCCGGGTAAGCGCCGCTAACTCGTCCATCTTGTTGGGAAGAGATCTCACATTCCCTATGATGATGGACGGGAGGACAGGTCTATATCTCCTTTTCCTGGCGCGGCAGTCGGCTCCGGCCCGGCTCCCCCGTCTCCCCCGTCTCCTCCTTTTCAGCTCGCGGGGGACGTCGGGTCTCTCGTGGGACAGCACCGCGGTGTCACGCAGCGCTAACAGCTGATCCCTACTGTAAACAATAGAGCAATGGCTGCGTACGGGGTCCCCAGACACGGTCGAAAACAGAGATAAAAGTAATAGAAAGACCAGAACAAACTCGGCGACTTTAGGCTCCATGGTTCACTGGTCAGTTTAAAAAGACAGACACATAGAATAAATTAAAAAATAGAAAGAAAGACAGAAATAAAGCAGAAAAAACTCAATAGTGAGCAGGAGCTGCTGTAACAGGCTGCCACTAGTGTGGCGCCATCTTGAAGTGATAGCTATGTCAAGATCTGCAAAGGTTTTAAACAATTTCCTTAAAAACTATGTGGTTGCAGATGTATGGCGTTCTCTTAACCCAACTGTAAGATCATATTCATTCTTTTCAAATGTTCACAAAACTTTTTCTTGAATTGATTATTTTCTGTTAGACAAAAAACTATTATCAGTTGTAAAGGACTGTACATATGAAGCAATTGTTATCTCAGATCACTCCCCACTTCTCCTTAAACTGAAACTTCATGATGTCCCAATAAGTCATCGACGCTGGAGGCTGGATGCAACTACGCTCTCAGACAAGGACAAGGTTCGTAGCATTGCCACAAACATTGATATATATATATAAAAATAAACTGCACTCCAGATATGTCTCACTGTACAGTTTGGGAAGCTTTCAAAGCATATATGAGAGGTCTGTTCATATCTGAGTCAGCATTTGCAAAGAAGCAACGCACTCAGACCCAAAAAGATCTCACTGATAAAATCTCTCAAATTGATGGCCGGATAGCTGATGGCCCATCACCTGACCAACTCAAGGAACGCCTTCTCCTTCAAACAGATTTTGATACAGTTACATCTCTTGACATTGAAAAAATGATACTTAAATCCAGGTACTCTTATTATGAGTTTGGTGAGAAGGCACATAGACTCCTTGCTCATCAGCTCAGACAGTCTTCTGCCAATAACATAATTTCTGAGATTAAAACTCAACATGGGGTTACTTGAGAACATTCGGAAATAAATAATGCATTCAGGGATTATTATATTTCTTTGTACTCCTCAGAACAACATTGCACTCCCCAAGAGATGGAGCAGTTCTTTGCAGGCATAGATCTCCCCCAGGTCGACAGAGCAGTAAGAGAATCTTTAGACAGGCCCCTATCCAATGATGAAGTAGCAAAAGCTATAAGTGCTCTACAATCTAACAAAAGTCCTGGCCCTGACGGATTTCCCGTGGAATTTTATAAAAAAATTTCTTTGGATCTGATACCTATGTTATTAAACATGTACAATGAGTCAGTTGAATCTGGTTGTTTACCAAAAACACAGCATGAGGCCTCTCTCATTGCTACTAAAGAAAGGTAAAGACCCTCAGTCCTGTGGCTCGTACCGTCAGGTATCTCTCCTTTCAGTAGATTTTAAGATTTTATCCAAGATCCTGGCCATGCGACTAGAATCTGTACTCCCACATATCATTTCTCCTGATCAGACGGGATTCGTTAAAAAACGATTTTCATTCTTTAATATACGTCGACTTTTCAATATTATTTACTACCCTTCACAGTCCACTACTCCCGAAATTGTCGTTTCTTTAGATGCCGAAAAGGCGGATTGTGGTGGGACTACTTCAGTAGTGAACCCAAGTGAGTAGAGTGAATGCAGCCTGGGCCTGACTCCTCCCTTGTTCCAGCCTCCTAATCAGGGCTAGGAAATATAAGGCACCTGTAGGCCTTTCCTCTCCCCTTTTTCCTGCCTCATGCCTTGTCCCTGCTGTGGCTGTTTGTTTGCTCGCTCCAGGTATGTGCCAGTAGTAGCCTTTTTGTGTACAGTTGTACTTGCATTACTTCTCCCAGTTTGTTCAGTATGTGTAATGTGTTGGCCAGGTACCAGACTGACTCCCCTCCTGCCCTCCCGTACCATTAGAGCCAGACCTTGAGGTGGTGAGTAGCGTGCTGCAGTAGTTTTAATTTGGAGTATGGTGGGCCCGACTAATCGTGTTCCCCCCCCCCCCTTTTAGGTCCTCGTGCCCTTTTACCACTGCTGTTTTGCCCTTCTGTTTTGCCCCATTTTTTGCCCTTTGCCCATTTTGTCCTTAATTATTGTTTTTTTTCAGTTATTGACTGTTTTAATTATTGTTGAATTGTTGATTTGTGATTTAGTTCATCCCAGTTTTGCTTATTTTGTTATAGTTTCCCTTAGTTATTAGTCCAGTCTTTAATTATTTTCCAAACATTGTTTAGGCCAACTGGGATATGTTTGTTTTTGTTTGTGTTTAATTACCTTCTGTGCATTTTCTTTATTTCAGGAGCGGAGAGCCATATTGGTGAAAGGCTAGGCACCCGTGGTGAGGTCCCTTCACGGTTGTGTGTGAGTAGTTGCACTGGGCCACCATAGACTGCACCATTTTTGTTGAGGATTGTAGTGTTGTTTGCTGTGCCCACCTGTGGTGAGTAGTGGTAGCACCCCTAGGCACTCCCCTGTGTAGTCTGCCTCTCCCAAGTGGCCTCAGCTGAATTTCTTAGTTTAGTTTTGTTTATGTTGGGCTGAGTTTTTAACTTTTGTATCATTCACATTTTAGAGTTTATACCAAGGCCTTTTTTAGTGTAAATTGTAATAAAGTAAGTTTATCGATCATTTTTTGGTTGTTTCTTGTTTGTTAATGATTTTCCTCTTCCTTTTCAGCAGTTCCAGCCCCTGCTTTTTGCTTTTACTATTTTGCTTATTAATAAAAACTTTCTGCTTTAGTCGTGAATGCACGTCTCAGCCTTTATCAGTAACGAACCTGTGTGCCTTAGTGTCTACTTTATACACAATATTCCAGGTACTTTAGTATTTCCTGGGGTGAAACTCCCCAGGTGGCGTTGTTTGGCTAATTCTCTAGGCTCCTGTTATGTCATAATTCCAATTCATACCTACCCCGCTCCACCTTGCCACAGTTTGATAGGGTGGAGTGGAACTATTTGTTTTATGCACTGGAAAAGTTTGGCTTTGGGCATAACTTTATATCATGGATCAAATTGCTGTATGTAGATCCCATCTCCTCAGTATGCACAAACAATATTTCATCTGCACCCTTCCCAGTCTTCTGTGGAACACAACAAGGCTGTCCGTTGTCACCATTATTGTTTGCGATTGCAATAGAGCCTTTAGCATTGGCAGTACGTCAGACAACACATCTAGAACACAGGGTCTCCTTGTATGCCGATGACCTCTTGTTGTACCTCTCCGACACGTCATGCTCCTTATCATCAGCGTTGGAGATTCTAGACACATTTAGTAAATTCTCTGGGTATAAAATAAATCTATCAAAGAGTGAATTATTTCCAGTAAATTCCCCGTGGAATTTTATAAAAAATTTTCTTTGGATCTCATACCTATGTTATTAAACATGTACAATGAGTCAGTTGAATCTGGTTGTTTACCAAAAACACTGCGTGAGGCCTCTCTCATTGCTACTAAAGAAAGGTAAAGACCCTCAGTCCTGTGGCTCGTACTGTCCTGTATCTCTCCTTTCAGTAGATTTTAAGATTTTATCCAAGTTATAGTACTTAACTGTTTCTCAAAACTTTTCAAGGAGAACTTTAATCCCCTGATGACAAAAGTTGAGCAACTCTTAAAGCGCTGGACTCAACTTCCATTATCTGTAGCAGGACAAATCAATTCAATTAAAATGACCATACTCCCAAAATTCACATATCTTTTTCAAAGCATCCCTGTCTTTATCCCAAAATCCTTTTTTCGGAAACTCAATGGGATTATTTCATCTTTCATGTGGAACTACAAACCCTCCAGAGCTAGAAAAAGTCTCTTAACACCACCCAAATGTTTGGGTGGGATGGCTCTTCCAGATCTTATTACTGGGCCTGTAACATACGACCAATACTGCACTGGCTTTACGAGGACCCTGGCGCAGATGCACTTTCTTGGATCTCTATGGAGACTACATCATGTAAACAATCCTCACTTGCAGTGCTAGTGTATTCGCCCCTCCCATTATTATACACGACCTACACGAAAAACCTGTTAGTTAAGACTTCCCTGAAAATATGAAGCCAAATAAGAAAACATTTTGGGTGGCAAACATTCTCATTTAATTCACCTGTTCATTCTAATCACTGTTTCACACCATCTGTATTGGATAAAGCCTTCCTCATTTGGGAAAGAGCAGGCATTAAGCAATTCCAAGATTTTCTACCATAACAGGATTTTTGTTAACTTTCAGTATCTGTTACTTTCAGTAACTTTAATATCCCTAGATCACACTTTTTTCATTACCTCCAAAGTCGGGATTTCATTAAGAATATTTCTCCTGTTTTTCCTAATCAGCCTGCGTGCTCCCCCTATGACCATTTATTAGGTGAGCCTTTATCTTTTAAAGGTGTTATATCTATCAGTTACAATATGCTAATGTCACTCTCCTACATCACTTGACAGTATAAAATCACGATGGGATGAAGAGCTCGGCGAACCTATTTCTGAGGAAGCCTGGGAGACCGCTCTGAGCAGGGTGCATAGTTCATCAATTTGTGCAAGACATGGATTATTACAATTCAGGATTGTACACCGCATCCATTGGACTAAACTCAGACCGTCTAAGCGGTTCCCAGAGATAACCCCACTATGAGATAGATGTAAAGCCAACCCAGCATCACATACCCACATGTTCTGGTCCTGCCCAAAGTTAAATTCCTATTGGTCATCCGTTTTTGACACAATATCAGGCTTTCTGGGACAGCCAATTTCTCCATGTCCCTTAATTGGGTTGTTTGGTGTTACACCTGACCACTTAGGTCTATCTAGAGCGCAATCCAATTGTATTGCATTTCTCAAGCTCCTTGCGAGGCGGCAGATTCTGGTAAAATGGAAAGACTGCAAACCCCAGTCATTTTCACACTGGGTCAAAGACACTCTTTATTTTCTCAAACTTGAAAAAATTAGGCATTCTATTATAGGCTCAGCACATAAATATAATAAAATATGGGGTCTTTTTCTGGATTATGTCAAAGTTCATGTCACACTTTCTGTGGAGTGAGTAGAGTTCATCTCTTAACATAAGACAGCGATTGATTGCATCACCATAGCATAGATAATAGTGGCCACCCCCCTTTTTTTTATTTGATATTGCTTTCCTTTTTTTTCCCCCTCTTGTCTTTGTCTTTTGTGCCTTTTTCTTTTCTTTTATTGTATTTTATTTTGTCTGGTCTTCTGTTGTCTGTGAGTTATTGAAGATTGTAAAAAATAATTCAGATATGTATGCAATGTGATGTCCATGTTGAGCTGGAATAAATAAAATATACAAAAAAAAAAAGAAACACTTGTCAGGAAGCTATGACAAAAAATTGGATATTTGCACAGAAACATAGTGAGTTTTCCCATGTTCAGTAGGAAGCGGAAAATTGAGGCAGTCTTCATGTCTGTCCTGGATTATGGTGACATCATCTATAGGCACGCCTCTGCCTACATTCTTAAACCCCTTGATTCAGTTTATCACTCTGCCCTGAGATTTATTACCGGTGACAGCTATTCTACACATCATTGCATCCTATATGAAAAGGTTGGGTGGACATCTTTAACAGTTAGACGTAACAGACATTTGTTTCTATTCATCTACAAAGCCCTACATGGAAACTTACCGTCATACATCTCCTCCTTATTAAACTGGTCCAAAAGTCATTATTCCACTCACTGAAGTGATTGGCTGACGCTCGAAGTCCCCCGTGCAAATACTGAGCTTGGGAAAACTGCCTTTAGTTTTTGTGCTGCACATACCTGGAACACCTTACAGCAAACGCTAAAACTTGATGCACGTGTTTCTATAGGCCAGTTTAAAACCATGATTAGAAACTACTCCACTCTTGAATGTAACTGTTTTTAACTGTTCTGTTGTTTGATTGTCTGAGTTGTGTGTGTTTCTCTCGTTTGTATGTGTATATGTGTGTGTATGAGTATATACATGTGAATGAATCTTCAGCACATGCACTTTATTACTGTACGGGCATTGTGCAATAGAATTTCACTAACTATATAATGTCGTCCCCAGCTCAACTGCACTGTCAGCTCTGTCATTATCATGTCTTGTTGTTCTTCTGCCATGCCTTATTCTCCTCTGTTATACTTCTGCTTGCTTTGATGTCTTTACCTTTCTCCCTTCTCTTTCTCTCCTTGAACACCTACCTGCCAATGGGACAAGGGATGGAAATTAGCCGCTTGGCTACAATCCCTTGCGTATTTACATTGTTAATGTTCATTAATATGTTCTGTCCCATTTTTAAAAATAAACAAACAAAAAAAAGTATGTGGTTTCTACGTATGTTCATGTGTATATGTATATGTATGTGTATATGTATATGCATGTGTATATATATTTGCTCTTGCTTTGTTTTGTTTTCATATTTATTCTGTTCTAACTGTACTCTCAACATTATTGTAAATGAGGGCAGTCCCTCAATGATTTCTCATGATTAAATAAAGGTTGAATTAAATGAATCAAACCACTGGGTGCTCGATTATGACTACCTCCTGTATAAAGGTTGAGCAGCTACATGTGGAGGCTATCCATAAGGATTACTTCTACCTGTTACTGTGGGTTGTGACGTGGAGTCAAATTTCTGGTTTTGTCACTACATAACTTTACCGCCCTCTACTGCATTTTAAGACATGGCATTTATCTCACCAAGGTCAAATGTCTTGTGATTTTATGAAAGAAAAAAAAAAATTGCTGTCCGTGTGTGTCTGTCCTGTGATTGATATCCACTCCAAAAATTGAGTGGGTACTTCCTTGGCTCATGCTGCACCCTTCCACCAAGTGTCAGAAATTGGGCCCACAGTTTTTCATAATCCTGCTGACAGACAGACAGACAGACAGACTGACACACACACACAGACACACACAGACAAACACAGACACACACACACACACACACACACACACATGCACACGCACACGCACACACACACACACACACACACACACACACACACACACACACACGCACACGCGCACACACACACACACACACACACACACACACACACACACACACACACACACACACACACAAAAACAACATTAAAAGTATATCGTCCTTGGCGGAGGTAATAAATCATGAAGTTTTTGATTTTAAAACAGTACATTAATCTTCTGTCAATCTTCTAAATGTGTTTTGAGCTGATAAATATCACAGTGACAGCAGTCAGTCAAAGACAGTATTAATGAGGAGCCTTAAAGCTAAGGAAGTATATCTTCACCTTAACTGCTCACCTAATCAGCTCACCATTGTGGCTACATCTGGCCGCCTTATGGAAGCCTGAGAAAAGAGGATGCGTCTCACGAGCTAATTATGTCACGTTAAACTTTGACCCCAGGAGATTTTCAGTTTGTATATAATACATTTTTGTTTTTAAAATATTATAGGCATTGTTAAACTTGTCATTTTCTACATTCACCAAAGTCATAGTGATCAAAAAACAATTTAGACAATTTTTAGGCTGGGCTCTATGGTGTCTGATGCTATTTTCAGAACGTGCCCTGCGGGCGACTCATTGGACCCATGCGGGCGACCAGGTGCTTGCGGGCACTGTGTTGGCTACCTCTAGGTTACACCAACACTCTGCTCTCTGCTGGATGATTTATGAATAACAGCGTAAACAGAGAGAAGGTCCAACCATCTTCAAATCTTTCTTCTCTCATATCCCTTATTTAACTCAAGGCTGCAAACTCATCAGGATTGAAAAAGGTGACAGAGATGTGAAACCTCTTGTGGGGTCCAGGGGCATGGTGCCCCAGGAAGAATTTTTTTTAAATGTCAACATTGAAATGTGGATTTCCAGTTGATTTCAGCACGAAGATATGTGGAAGTGACGTCAAGAGCGTGCAGAGCCAGATCCAAAATTGTATTAAAGTGAACTGTGCTACATTGTAACTAATAAAAATGTTTTTTGCTCTTTTCAACCATTGCAGCTGCTGTTTAGTCAGCAAGAAGGCAGTGCATAGATATAAAGTTTGCACATTTATGTCCAAACCACTACAACTAAAACAAAAACTGTAACAGGGTGATTTGGTTCAGCTTCTGTCATTTTCAGTGAGCTTGACATTTGCCCCTTTCTCAGGCCACATAATTTGACCACTGTAACAAGACTTCCATTTAATGGCATCATAAGTAAAAAATTAAACAAACTGGCTCATAGGCCATATTTCTTACTTTAAGAGTTAGATACTCAAATACTGGCACACTGTCAGTAAATAATATAAAGAAATAACACAAATGCCAGTAATGCTCCTTTATAAGATTCTGACCTGTTCACTCCTGAACTGCAGCTTGTAAACAGTAGCAGGAAACAGCAGAGTGTATCAAATCCTCTACAGAAGCGTTCAATGCGGTGTGTTTGTATAGATAGTGTGTCTGCGTTCAGGACAGGCAGGTGAGCTGCACATCAGGTTAGCAGTATACCATGAATGTATCAGTGAATCTGTGTGAGCCACAGTTTGTTAGAACCATGAGACCAGTGAAAAATAGAAGCGCACAGAGAGACCGACTTTATGTTTTGTGTCATCTGATCGTCTCTTTCATCGGCCTTCAAACAATTGAAAACAGGTGTCTGCCAATGATGACCAAATAAAGGCAAAACAATCAGAGCACCTTTATCTGGGAGTGTTCTATCAATAGTCCTTGCTCATCCCTGACCCTGGCTGCTTAAAGCAGAGACAGCAAGTTAACTGCATATGAGTAGACCTTATAGCAGTGGTGCTGATAATTTGGCAGTGATGCAGAGAAACACTGGCTAATGTTCAGTAAATCAAAATAACTCAACCTAATCAGACTAATCAACAGTCCCATACTGCACCCATCATCATATAAGCCAAGTAAGGTTACCATAACTCCTCAGTCAGAGATTCTTACCTTTATGGTATGCAGAAATTAAAAACCTGACTTTAATTAATTCCCCCTTACTCTGTCCTTGCAGTCTCCCCTCCCAAAAACTCATTGGATCTATACCTGGGCTATTCAATTGGCGGCCAGCGGGCTGGGCCTGGCCCACGGGGGATTTTGTGCTGGCCCTTTGGGCGGACCATAGGTAATACGTGCGGGTAGTTTCATATACAGCTCATGGCTATGACTCATGGTACATTCTCTGGTGCAGTAAGTGGCGGTATGCATCCGTTTACACCATGGTGGCAATCTGCTATGTAATCAAAAGAGGAGGAAGAATATCTACCTGTTTTGGCCGGACACATATTTTTGGGGACCACAATGGACCAATCAAAGTCGCCCATGCGCGCTCTAGCGTTCTGCTCTGACCTATTTGTTTCCTCTTTCAAGCCAAGCACAGAGCTCGACTAGCAAGACAAAATGTCTCTCTCTACTTTAAAAAAACAAAAAGTTGACTCAGAGAATAGGCAGTTCAACTGTGAATGGACAGAGAAATATGTGTTTATTGCTGTTGGTGCGAAGCCTGTGTGTCTAATCTGCAACGAGTGCCTCTCCGTGTGTAAAGAGTATAATTTGAGAAGGCATTTCAAGACAAGATTTCGGGGCTTACATCTTGTTATAAGCAAAGACGTCGCACCTTGTTTCGGGCCTGTACGGATCAGGAGAGAGCAACGGCTGCATCGTTAAGGGTGGCATGGATATTAGGCAAAAAGAAAAAGCCGTTTACAGACTCAGAGACTGTCAAAGAGTGTATGCTGGCATCCATCGAGGAAGTGGTTACAGATGAGAAAACCCGAAAAAGCATAATCGATTCGATCAAGCAAATTCCAATATCTGACATGTCAAATATGAGGAGAGTGGAGGCCCTTGCATCGGACGTTTCCGAGATGCTTTTGGACAAGCTGAGGAAGGTGGAGGTGATGTCTTTGGCCGTGGATGGATCGACGGATAACAGCGATGTTGCACAGCTGTGCCTCTACTTGCGATTTTTTGATGGGGAATGCTTTTGTGAGGATCTGCTTGGATTAATTCCCATGGAGGGACACACCACCGGTGAGATTCCATTCACAAAAATTGCTTTATTCTTTGAAGAGAACAAATTGGATTTGGCGCGCGTTAACATGTTGGTGACGGATGGTGCGCCCTCGATGGCGGGCAGGGATCAGGGGCTCGCCGCAAGGATGGCAGCCGCGGCTCCGCAGCTGAGATCGGTTCATTGCCTCATCCACCAAAGCCTCCTGTGTGCCAAGCTAAGTGGTGAGTTAAAAGAGACCATGGATTCTGTCATGGAAATTATAAACTTTATCCGTTGTACCTCCAGCTCACAGCACCGACTTTTCCGCAAGTTGTTGACTGACATGTCAGCTGAATACAAAGATTTGCTCATCCACAATGACATTAGATGGCTTAGCAAAGGAAACGCATTGAAACGATTTTGTGAACTAAGAGAGGAGATTGTGGTGCTTCTCCGGAATTCAAAGCTGAAAAAAGCTGGCAAGTTTCTGTCTCTGATGGAAAATAACAAGTTTAATGCTGCTTGCTTTTTGAGCGATATTTTCCATCATTTGAACCAACTTAACATGGAACTGCAAGGCAGAGATAAAACAGTCACGCAACTTGTGGAGAGACTTCATGCTTTTCAAAGAAAGCTCTCACTTTTCTCTGCTGATCTTTGTCCAGGGAAGATGCTCCACTTACCCACATTGAGGAAATCAGGCCTACAAATTACAAAGGCTTTATTAACTCCTTAAAAAACAACTTTGCCTCTAGGTTTGATGATTTCAGCATCCCCCATGAAGTGATGAAATTTGTGAAGGACCCTTTCTGTGTGAATGTTGAGGCAGACTTTGCAATGAAAGCAAAGGAGCTCATAACGTCATTGGACGAGGCACCTTTACAACTGGAACTCATTGACATTCAATCATCAGAAGACTTGTGACAGTCATTGCAGCTGGCAGGTTTTGAGAAATTTCCACACTCAAGGGGTCTTGCACTTTTTCTCCTGACAATGTTTGGCTCAACATACACTTGTGAGTTGTCATTCTCACACATGAATGCCATTAAAACTCACAATGGCATATCTCTCACTGACCAGCATCTGCAACACTGCTTGCGCATTGCTCTGACAACATATACACCTGACTTCACTGCTCTTGCTAAGTCAAAAAAATGCCATTTCTCTCATTAGATGGCAAATGTTGGTAAACTACATGCAAGGTAACAGGCATGTTAGTCAAGCAAGCAACGAGGACTGATTTTTGAACAGTATGATGCAGTTTACATGCTATTCACCTCATAATGCCATATTATGCACTTACTGTTTTTTTTTTTTTTGATGTGGTATGGCTCAGCTGGACTGAATATTGAGGTCTCTGGTGCAACATGGACAGATAAGAATGAAAAGGCCTCACCAAAACTCCTTAGCAGTGTATCTGCTTTTGGCTGAGTAGTTAGAGCAGAGGAACAGTTTAACATTGGTATTGTCAAGAGAGGTCAACTAAGGGACTGTTAAATTGATTCTTCTCATGTCTTAGCAGGACTAACCTGGATGAAGTGATTACTGTTGGATGCAATTTGAAACATTTTGCCTTGATAAAATACCATGCACTGTTAGTTGTTATAATTCTATTCAGTAGCATAGTATGTATTCTTGTTTTGTATTTGTTGGTGCATTTGAAGTTTAAGTTGTCTGTCAGTCCATGTGCCATAACAGTTATTTAGAATTTTATTCATTTAACAGAGTGATGCAATTTGAAATACCTTGCCTTGATAAAATGGCATGCAGCATTATGTTGTTATAATTCTATTCACTACTACACTTTGGTTTTATTTTTGTTGGTGGAGTTCTGATTTTGACTGTCACTCAAATTAGTGAAATATTAAATATATGTGATATGGCTCACCTAGACTGATTGTTATGTTGTTAAGTTGATAAGTTGATATATTTTCAAAATGGACAAATGTGAGTACAGTAGTAGTCCATGTGTGGACTTAAGGGGCAGTCTATTTTATTTCTAAGAAGAAAAACAGTGTATTCTATGTGTATGTATTCAGTCATCAGTTATCTACATTTCTATTTTTAGCTAGTAGGTGGAGCAAGGGGACAGTTTGATGTTTCTGAGAAGTATTTCCCTCTTTTCCTGTAACACTGGAATTTATCTCCACATTGTCAATTCAGGATAAAGTTGTCAAGTTGTGCTGGTACAGTTATGTACAATTAAGTGGATGTTTTCTGTCAGTTAAATGCATTTTTCTACATGTCTGTGTAATATGGCTTGGATATGGCTCACCTGGTCTGATTTTTGAACATGATATTGCCATTTGAATTTAACAGTGCCTTGGACCTATGTGTCTTGTCAATGCACATATGTTGTTATGCATTTACAAAATAGAATATATTAACTCCTTCTGTATGTTGTTAAAAATTTCTTTATTTGTTACTGTGATAACTCATATTTTCTGGCCCCTTATTTGGCCTCAGTTTCTTGAACTGGCCCCAGTTCCAAAGTAATTGAATAGCCCTGATCTATACAAATCTCACAAATGATCTATTTTGGATTCAAAATAGTTTTTCACCTCAAGGTGACAAGTTTGCACCTCTGTCACTATTGGGTTAATAAATGTAAAATCACCCTGTTATCATTTTATCTTCTCCTTGTTTTTATGATTCCAGCTTCACCTAAAAAGCCCCATTTCCACCAAGCAGTCTGGTGCGGTTCAGTTCAGTACGCATTTTTTCTGCTTCCACTGTGAAAATTTGTGTATGGTACCAATGGAGCCTTACTGTCCCCATTTTTGGTCACCCCTCTGTTGGGGCACCTAGCGCACAGATCTGGTACTAAAAAGTGGAGCTGTGAACACTGCACTCAATAGAGCGCACTAGCTCTTGCTCAGGGCTGAGTTGCGGCTGGTTTTGAAGCATAAACAAAGACTTGCAGAAAAACGTGAAGGAAGTTGAAGGAAGTTGAACTTCCAAATATGGTTCGTGGGCATGTTGGCTCGCATAAGAGACCGCGCCCAAGACGTGATCGCGTCAAGGCAGCAATGGCAAAGATGGCTGATGCAACGCAGGTGAGTACGCTAAACTTAGCTTTTCCAAACTTCGACAACACATGTTTAATAAACAACTTGTGGTTGTGACTATTTAGGTTATTGGACGTATCGCGTGTTCGCCTGTTTAGGTGCAATCAGGGGCGAAAATCCCATTTCATTTTGGGGGGGGACAATAAACAGTAAAATTTCAGAGAGTAATTCCTGGGGGGGACATGAAAAAAATGCTCTCTCCCTCTCTCTCTCCTGCTCCTTTGGAACTTGCCTCATCGCCGCTGCCGCTATTCTACATACTCGTTTGAGCCTGTTAGCCATCATAAGCTAGGCTATTTGCTTACTGGCGTGCTGATTAAAAAAACAAAAACAAAAAGAGAGAGGCTGATTTCGGACCAAGCAGAGAAATGTCACTTTCGTGTTACAACCTTGAGCTTGTTAAACAAGCGGTGTGATAAATGACTTACTGGCTTTTATACATCAGTATAGTCTGCCATCGTGTATGAGACGATAGCTTGCTCGCTGACACACGGAGCTGCCGGTAGCCCCGCCCGTTAGAAACGGCATGTGGACTAAACCACTTTGAGAAATAGGGGGGTCATAATCTTTCAACAATTAAAAAAAAAAGGTTTTACGTTTATAATTTGCAGCGCTTGTGTTGTGCTTTTATTGAACATGACTATATTATTATTCAATTGTTTTTGTGTGCTTACAATGATTTTTGGGGGGGACAACTTTATGGAGGGGGGGGACACGTCCCCTGTGTCCCCCCCGGGATTTCCGCCTATGGGTGCAATGAACAAAAAATTTGTTTGTTTAGTATTTGTACATTGTAATCAAGTTAAGATTGTGAATTGCTACCAGTCTTTTCTTACCCAGCGAAGTAGCAACTACAATTAAGGAATATTAATCAACGTTTGCATAAAGAGAAACTATAAACGAACTTAATTGGTGGTTTAACGATGTAATGAGACTGCAAGATAAGACTTAAGGCTCAATTTAAAAGCAATGTGAATTAACGGAATCACGTGGTTCTTTATTTCGGCTGTGTCTTTATCTGACATGAAATAATGCGGAAAGTTTCATTTCTGCAAGAATCACGTTTTGTGCATGTTTATGGTGTTTTGAGGTGCTATGGCTTAATACTTGTTCTGACTACTGTCATTGCGTATTAATTTAAATTGCGATGGGGGTAGGCTGTTAAGGAGTGGTCACATCTTTATGTTTGAAATTTATGCGAGTCATTTATTGTATTAGACATGTATATATCACTGGCATTCATTACATTTAGGGTTTTTAAAGTAAACCCCCAAAATAACTAACACAGGTGGATACAAAATGACAAGAGCCTTGTTTTAAATTTGGTTTATGTTGAGTCTTGGAAAGGATGTCAGTGTTGTTAACCACTCAGTTTTAGATATGTGCATTTTTTTGTTCTGGAAATCTGTGGTTTTAAATATTTAACTAGCACATTTGTTTAAGTTAAATAGAGTTAAATATTTTCAAATACCATACTGACACAATTCTCCTCCAACAGACCAAGACAATGTTTCGCGATGGACAAACTCCGCAACTGACCAAAGTGGATGTGGACACCTTTATTTTATTTTATGCCACATGACACAAGTTGTTTGTATATTTGTATATCTTTTTTTTTATATTTATTTAATGACACAGGCAACAGTCCACAGCCTTGCAGCTATACACTGCGTTTCCCTTGACAAGGCCAAGGAAATTTACAAACATGGACCAGAGTATGACTGGAGGTAAGCTGGAAACAGCAGTGCTCGTACAATGTCCATATGTTTATAACCTCAGATATATATGAAATTCTTCTATATGTATTAATCACTTCTTTTACCTTATTGAAACAGTGAGAAACAACTCTTTGCCCACTACCTCACCAAGAACCTGAGTGACAAAGCCCAAGAAAAGATGAAGCAGTATGAGGACAAACTCCGAAGAGCTCTGGACTCTGAGGAGTTTTTGAAGAGGCTTTGAATTCAGTCGAACTGGAGTAATTAATGGATTAGACGATCCGCTTTGCATCACCAAATGTGTACATTAATATTTTGTAAATGTACACAATTTATTCTGCTAGTTATATAAGAAGGCCTGTGGTCAAGATATCATTACAGACACACACTACATGGCACAAGTTTCAGAAATACAAGTTATATTTCATACCATGTTCAGAATGCACATTTATTGGTTCTTGTCAAATCTGAAAGGGACAGTTCACCCAAAAATCAAAATAAAATTTGGCTTGTAGTGCTATTTTATCTATCTAGATCGTTAAGGTGTGAGTTGCAGAGTTCTGGAAATACCAGCCGTAGAGATATGTCAAACTCTGCAACTCGCATCAAAAAAATCTTGATGAATTGCACTACAGGCCAGATGAAAAATGTTTTGGATTTTTGGGGTGAACTGTTCCTAAATTCTTATGTTGTCTTTTCTGTTGTAAAGACTGTTTGAAATAAAAAGACATTTGGCCAAGAGTTTCTATTGTTTGTTGTTGAACTTACAGAGTATATTTTTCATACACACACCTGCAGGGTCCTGATTGGTGTTTCCTCATTTTAGTGAAGACGATTATGTTTAACTTCAGGATCAGGTTTACAGGAATTATGAAATGTTGATACACACAGATTCTAGTATCTTACCAACTTTATTCAAGGATATCCATAAACTTGAAGAGGGCTCCAATAGAACAGGTCTTTACAGAAATTCAAACTGGGAATGAGGTTTGGAAACTAAAGTATCCTGAATTCCTCCCCTAAATGACTCCAAGCAATGGTTTGCAAATAAGGAGAAATGGGAGATTGAAATGAACAGACATTTCACTACACATCTGGAAGGAAATTTGTGGTGAGGCACATTTGATGACTAATTCTAATATTTGGCAAGAGTTCACATGGGAGAATAAGTATATAAGTAATATGTACCCCACAAGTAACAGCAAAATGGGCTAATTTTTGATTACAGCAGGGAGACCGCTTCACAATGTGGAGAGGGGGTAAGGTCACTGGCAGGGAGCTGTAGGTTTGAAATGTTTTTTGTACACTAGTTATTTCTGCTGAGAGTGAATTTGAAAGTTTAATTCCCAAATAAATCTGAATCATCTTGAGCCATGATGCCTGTGTGAAATTTAAAACACTCAGAGTGCATGAAGTAAAGTAAAGATTTGTATTGGACCCTGAAAGTTGTTGGCGCAACAGAAATAACGATATAATAAGTGTTAATGATTTCGCTCATTAGTGGGTTCAGTGTGGTATTAAAAACTACACAAATATAATCATTGTGGAGGGATGATGAGCCCATCAATAACAAACCAAACTACATGTGAGATGTGGACAAGAGACTAAGAATGTTTTCAGGTTAAATGGCTGCATTGAATGCACGTATTGAAACTTGAATCATCCCATGATGTGATGTTTACAAGCATTTATTATGTATTCAGTTCTTCTCATTTTGAAACATATAAAGTACGCTTTGATGTTCTTAAATATCAGTAATATACAATTTAATGCATAATTATATACATAATTCTAACAATTAGGCCAACCCAATCCATAGTTTATTGTTATTATTTCTGCTTAGTAATAAAATGACAATATTATAATATCTTATTATTGTTATTATCATTTTATTATATATTATTATATTTTTTAATTACCTTTTTTTTTCCTAGGTCACCTTGTGTTTGCATTAATTCATTATTTGTGCTGAAAGTCATTTATTGTCGTGGCCCAGAGTTTTTACTTATTTCTTGTCATAATAGTTAAAACTGTTACTTTCAGCAACATTTTTTATTTATTTCTGAATTTCTTCGACGTATTGTCTCTCTAGGCCACCATAGCGTCTATCAAAGTGGGCGTGTTTTGAAGGGGCGTGTTTTGGACGCTGCAGCCGCTTCACTTCGTCGGCACCATAGTGGGCGTGGTTTGGATGGGCGTGGTTTGGAGGGGCGTGGTTTGGAGGGGCCTGCGGGTCTGCAGCTAGATGTACTTGGCTTTATGAGCTGTCCTACAGGAGGAAGGTGCAGGAGTTTGTCTGGAGACACAAGGGAGCTGTTCACTTAAAGAGTGACTCCTACAAGATGTCCTGGATTTAGTTCCACTCCACTGATGTGATCACGCTGTTGCTAGTGTTGGTCACAGAAAGGTAGGGGAGCGGTTGCACTGTGAGGAGGGGAGGCCTGACATTTCCTGTAGGTAGCGAGGTGGGGAATTAGTTGGAAGTGAGCCAGCCGCCACCGCTTCCCGGCCGTTCGACCCGCCGCCGCTAGCTGCCAGAAGGCTCTGTGCCTCAGTGGCTTCCCCGGGGCATTGGACAGCGCCTCCAGCTTAGACCCCGGGAGGGGTCTCATCAGCTCCGCCAGTTGAGTTTTACTTTTCTTTTAATTATTGAATGCTCATCTTTTGTAAATTGTATGTTTGAACTGTAATTACATTTTAACAAGTAGACCATTAGGCTAAGGGGTGACAGAGTAGCGGGGTAGTGAGGGGTGTTGGGGGAGAGAACTGAGGTGGAATTCCTCCTGTTTACACTGTATGAGGGTGCACTTTTGCCGTGTTTAGTGTGCCTTACGAGTGGATCTGCAGTGTAGTCTGCCTTGTGTGTCGTGTGCCTTTGAGTGCTTACTGAGTGGTTTTGTAGTGGATATTGCTTTCGTGATTTAATAAGGTTGAGCCAGTCGTTTTACCCTTGACACTTGGGATTGCCCTGTTCCTCCCTGCCTTAACGCAGGACTTGTTTTGATTAATGTTGTGACTTATGAAATAAAGATTAACTACTATTTTGTAAACAGTGGTGTGATTGTCATTTCCCAGCCTCTTTCTTGCCCGGTTAAATGGGTTTATTTAAAGGTCCACTACTTCTGTTAAATCATCTCTAAAACAAACTTTATTACAGCATTTTAACAGTGAAATGTTTGTGTGTAAAGTGTTTGGTGGGAGGAAAGAAAGAAATGAACTAATACAGATACCTGGACTTGTATAGCGCCTTTTCGGTCATCCGACCACTAAAAGCGCTTTTTACACTACGAGTCACATTCACACATTCATAAACTGGTGGCTGAGGCTAGTATGCAAGGTGCCACTTGCTACTCAGTTTGTTTTTTTAAACACACTCACACAGCAATCGGGATCAATTAGAGGTTCAGTATCTTGCTCAAGGATACTTCGACTACAGACTAGAGGAGCTGGGGATTGAACTGATGATCTTCCAATAAGTGAACGACCCACTCTACCTCCTGAGCCACAGCTGCCACTTCTGTTAAGTATTTTATGTCCTGTCTGAGATATAATTCTATCTCAATATTGTCTTTTAGATGATTTTACTAAATTGGTGCCTGATAAAGCAACAACATCAGGAGCCACATCAGTGATGAATTTCTTAGACTCTCTGGACATACAGTATGTCTGACAAACAGAACAGAGTTTTTAGGTATTAAAAGAAAAATCTATCAGAAACTGATAAGATGAGCTACTACTAATCAACCTGTGCAGCAAACAATAATATGTATGTAAAGAAGTGACAGAAATCAAGTGCTTAGTGTTCAATTGAAACAGGCTGTGAACAAAACATGGACTTTATCTCCATCTTGTGGTGTCTACAGGAAGTACAATACAATCCCACACTAATACATACTTTACATTCAAGAATGCTGATGACATTCTGCACGTGAGCATGTTGACCCTGAAAACTGCATCAAGTAAGTTACAAAATAAAATGTAATAATGAAATCATTTTTTAAACAATGTTGTCTTCAGTAACTTGTAATAACAATCTGAGCCTGTCTGTCGTGAAAATAACTACTTTTAATGGACGTACAATGATACGATGATCATAGATTCTGTTCAGTTGCCCTGTGTGGCTCCATTGCAGCCCATTCCATGGCTGCCAGCCGCTGTCCACTCAATACTGGTTCAGTTTAAAGAATTGTTGTTCACATAAGTCTCTTTAACCAATTTACACGGGGAAATCAGGTCCAGGTTGAAAATGCCAGAATAATCCTCCTCCTTCCTATCTCAGTCACTCATGAATACTCACTAAATCTGTACCATATTCCATATGTTTATGAGACCAATGCCTTTCACACATAAAAAATATTTTTATTTTACTAAGCTGCATTATTAACATTAAAGTTAGAGAGAGTGTTGCTGGCCCCCATCAAAAAAACAAAAAACAGACACCTGTCCACACCAGACCCTGTCAAAAGATACTTCCCAACTGGCCTACCAATTTTTCTGGGAAAAACCCTACAGTGAAGTTGTACATGTTATAGATGAAAATGAAATATTTATCTTTGATGTTTTGATAAGAAGGAGAGAGGTAGAGAGAAAAGGTGCAGAGAGAGTGAGATTTTTTTTCTTTATTTCACACTTGCCTGCACAGAAAGTAACTTGTACTTTGAGTAATTTATTAGGCAGGTACTTTTTTACTTTTACTTGAGTAGGTTTTTCAAAAGGTAATTTTCACCTTTACTTGTGTAATTTTTATGGGAGTAATGGGACTTTTACTTACTCCTCCTGTTTATAGGAGTGGAACTTGGAGTACAGGAGTCTGAGAACAGCTGCAAATCATCCACAAACTACTCTGCTTCAAATATGCGCTTTCTGCTAACCAGTCAGTCTCGTTCAAGCCACTTTGTTAATCCTTGACTATTGACTCACTTGCTAACATCCGTTTCCCTGTGCCCACAGCATTATCCTGGTTATACTCCTGCCTCCTGCTCCACTCCTACTCTACCTGGAATCACATCAGCTCTCCCTTGCACTGGAAGCCCTGCTCACTCGGAAACTACCTGGACCTAATCTGCTCCATTCACCTCTGCTCTCCGGAACCTCTCTGCCAGCTTCCCCAACCCAGCTCCCCTGCTTCACTTCCCTACCTCAGACTTTTGCCACCCAGTACTCCTCCACTTATTTATTAATAAATAAATCACCTACTTGATCTTGCTCTCAGTCTGTGTCTCTGTCTACATTTGGGTTCATTAGACTGGTTACTTAACAAGCTTACAAACAAAGGATGACACAGAAGTCGACGACAGAGACCGGACCCCACTGGGGAATGGCCTGGGGGCTTGATGTCAGGAGAGGCAGTTAGGAACTGATGACCCAACTGTTGATTAGACCAGTTTTAAAGCTGAGTAGGAGGCTTGCGACAAGTCTAGCTGGGCGTCAACAAGGACAGCAGACAGGGGGTCTGGGGATTAAAGAAGGATGTCTGCTACCACAGGCAACCTGGGCTTAGGCTGGGCCTTAGCAGGACAAGTAGGCAGTGGACTAGCGGGCTAAAGCAAAGGCTGGAGATAGGGGGGTGGAGGCAAGCATAATGGTTGCTAGCAGGTTGGAATTGAGGCTGGTTGCCAGCAGAATGGAGATTAGTGGACTTAAGCTGAAAACACACCGGCGCGTTGTGATGTGCGTTACGTGCTGCCCCTAGCACACACTGGATGCTTTACACTGCAGCTTGTCAACAGACAATAATGCAGTTATTACTACTTTTACTGGAAGATCTGTACTTCCTCCCCCACTGCATTTGCTTAAAATCATGTGTGGACACCCACTAATTAAACTTGATTTCTCACCAAAAGAGCCGATCTCCAGAGCTATCACTTGCCAGGCAATATCTTTTTGGCCATTGTCTTTATGATGATGGACTGTGGGTGTCACTTTGACAACGAGTCTCTCCTCATCCATTCTTCATCACACGAGACACAGTAACAGATACAGAGTGCTCTTTAATCATCCATGATGAGGAAAGTAGTCGAGCTGCCACAGGAGTAAAGAAAAAGAGCTGCTACGGGAGCTGGTATGTACAAGCAGAGAGCGAGTACGGGAAAAATGCATTCAAGTCAGGGGGTGGCAAGGCTGGAAATAGGACAGTGGCATAAAGTGCAGCAGGGTGGTGCATCCAGCAGCACCACCACGCATCTAGCTGCCCGCGGTGTGAGGTTGTTCATTGAAAATAATACTAATAATATTTTTTGAGATGCAGCATTCACTGCCATTGTGTTTTGGCCTTAAGGATGAAGCTGAGGTACAGAATGAAGACTGAAAGTTTATGGAAAGCCAAAAGGGTCACAATTTAACTCAGTTTCCTTGGTGATGGAAGGATTGAAGACGCTGCTCTAAGCACCACCAGGTGTTTATAAATGGCATCCACCAGACGTTCCAAACATGTATGAGGCCCCCTGGCATTCATAGATGCCACCAGGCCTTTTGTTAAGTAACTCGGCCCCCATTCCCTCAACAGCCAATAAGACCACAATAATCAAGCACTGATTTCCTTTGCTGTCTGTTTTGGTAGTCTAAAGAAAAAAACACATGCACTGATGATGTCATTTCATTTTTTATCTATCTGTCTTTATTATTTTGAATTATCTATATATTGACTTCGATATGATTGTATGTTCAAATATGTAAAAAAAGAATTCAGTTATATCAACAGGTCAGAGCTGCTCATTTGTGCTTGCTGAATGGGATAAACCAGCTTGCTTGCTGTAACTGTATCATTCCCGAGGGTTCAGGAACATGAAGGGAAAAATGAAAAATGAAGGGAATACTTAATCTTCATAGTAAAACACCAAGTCAGTTAAACTTCAGGTATATCAATCTGTCCATTGAGAATGCTCAAGTGATTCTTAATCCGTTTCACCTGCTTTGGTGCAATGGAAAGGCAAATGCAAGACAACCCCCAAAAAGGATTTTGCATGTGGTGGCCACAGACAGTTGCTCTCTCTTTATCCTTCCTGACTGATTCTTCTCTAGTTTTGTTTTTCTGCAAGTGTCCTTGTCACTACTGGTAGCATGAGGCGGTACTTGCAGCCCAATCAGGTTGCACAGGTAGTCTAGCTTCTCCAGGATGGCACATCCATATGTGCAATCACAAGAAGGTTTGCTGTGTCTCCCAGCACAGTCTCAAGAGCATGGAGGAGACACCAGGAAACCTGCCGTTACACAAGGAGAGCTGGATAGGGCTGCAGAAGGGCATCAACCCAGCAGCAGGACCAGTATCTGCTGCTTTGTGGGAGGAGGAAGAGGAGGAGCACTGTCAGTGTAATGGCAAAAAACGTAAAGCTGTTTTTCTTTTAACTCCTCCTCCTTTACCACATGGAGAGTGCAGGTGCACTTTGTCTGACTCGCCGCCTTGTATTGTTTTAAAAGAATCCAAGGAGAGTTGAGTTCACGGTTCACTTTGTTCTGATTTTGTTGTAACATGACATGATGAGAAAATAAAGGTACCGTGATGTTTTAATGTTCTTAAATTTTAACTGAAGCGTTGTTGCTGCCAACCAAAAACAAACGCATTCACAGTTATGAAGCTGAGGGATGAGGCTGAGGTTGAGGCTGAGCTCAAAGACGGTCTCTGCTGTAACCCGCCTTCTCTCCCGCTATGTGCCATGCCCACCAACTTATAGGAGTGCCCTCACCGCCACCTGCGGAGTGTGCCAACTTTGTCTCTACACAAAATACAGGGAAAATTAGTAAACTACATAAACAAAAATAAACTTAAATGCGGCTCCTATTAAAATGTCACACCACAGTGTGAGGTTCTTTAGATACCAGCAACTAAAAGTAGTTTCCACTGTTAAGAATGACAAACATGCTGTATACAGTTTAAATAATTTATTAAAACAGTTAAACACCAGAATAAAATACCTTTAAAATGCTATTAAAATAGCACAATAAAATAGTGAAAACTGGGTTTAAGAGTCCAGAATTAAAAGGTATACAAGTCCAAGGCTTGAGGGGGGCAGTCAAAGTAAAACAAGTTCAAAGGGTGAGCTACTCAAGTTTAAAAAGGGGAAAGGGGGTCCTGTGTCTATCCAGTCCCTTGCTCTGGCCCTGCAGCTTCGTGCTGGCTCCTCCTCGGACGGCTGCTGTGGAGACAGAGAGCATGCACTCAACGGCTGACACTGGAAAGCGACAGACCACACACACACCCACAATGGCAGGGTAATGCCTGGTTCATGTTCCTTTACTTATTGTTTTGTAGGCGTTGAACCAAGTCTTTTCTGGCTCCCTGCTCGTCCTCACACGCTCGTCCGGTCTAGATAAATATACAGCAAAGATAAAACCACGCAATATGTAAAACCAGGATCAAGTGACTATAAAACTGATATGCCTCACTGTGACACGGCTCCTACACACCAGCCCCTAATTGTTATCCATAGAACCAGTTACTTCAATTAATTACAAAAGAGGAGCCATATATAAACAAATGACCAGTGTATTTAAAAATAAAGTATATACAGTATATATCCCTTTATGATGTCTTCATCTTGAAGATCTACTCTTCAGTCTCTAGGATGCGGCACAACTTGGTTATGGGCCTTTCAATGACTTAAGTCTTAGTCTGGAGCTTCACTGAGCGGACCAGCCCTCTTCCATCAGGCTTGGTTTCCAGCACTCTGCCTAATGGCCATGACCCCCAAGGAGCAGTGGGGTCAACTACCAGGATTATGTCTCCAGTGTTTAAGTTCTTTCTTACTTTTGTCCATTTCTGCCTTTCTTGGAGCAGCAGAAGGTATTCCTTTGTCCATCTATGCCAGAAAAGGTCACCCATGTACTGGACCTGTTTCCAGCGGTGCCTGGCATAAAGGTCTGAATTCTGAAAGGTTCCAGGGGGTAGGATAGGTCGTGTGGATCAGATGACACAGTGGAGAGGGGGGCGGTTATTGAGGATTGACTCTACCTCGCAAAAGAGAGTTTGTAGGCCTTCATTGTCGATGGCTTGCTGATGGAGAATGGAGTTCAGCACTTGACGGACAGATCTTATGAGCCTTTCCCAGACTCAGCCATGGTGTGACGCTGCTGGTGGATTGAAGCTCCACTGGATTCCATCAGGAAGCAGAGCGCCTTGTATTTTCCTCTCACTTAGTGAACTCAGAACCTTTTGGAGCTCTGCCTGAGCACCCACCAGGTTTGTACCATTGTCAGATCTAATGTGCTTAACCTGACCTCTCCTGCAAAATAATCTCAAAGCATGAATGCAAGTGCTAGTATCCAATGAATAAGCCACCTATGTGTACAGCTCTACTAGACATGCAGGTAAACAGAACTCCGTAGGTTTTGATCTGGCTTCTTCCTCGTCTTACTTCAACCAGGCCAAAATAGTCGTCACACAGCACACTTGGAGATTACTTTTCTTGGTGCTGAGTTTGCCTTTACAACCCAGCACTTCTTGCGGGGCTCTGAAAGCATATGGCTTCTACCAATGTGTCCAGAGCATTTATAGATGTGTCTTAGTATAAGAACTGAAATGTCAGCATCTCTGGGCAAAATACAAGGGTGTTTGATTTCCTCAGGAATTGCAGATCTATGCAGCCGGCCACCTACTCTTATGATACCCCCAGCTAACATAGAATCGAGCCTACAGATCTTGCTGTTCTTTTGCACTGTAAATGGGGTTGTCTCTAGTGTTGCCTTTTCAACTGGGAATGATTGTTTCTGGACATAGGTGATGACTGACTTTTCAGCATGTGAGAGATCTTCCACTGTGAGGAACTGTCTGAAGTGTTGAGTTCAGTGCTCACCTTTTGGCTGGAAGAGCGGGTAGCGATGTGACTTAAAGAAAACTCCTTTTGCCTTTTAGTGATCAACGTCAAAGCATTCTTTAGCTTCAGATACCATGCCACTGCTTTGAGTAGCCTCATCCAATCTGAAAAGAATGGAATAAGCTGGTCTGTGGGAGTTTCCTCTTTCACCACTGTTGTGAATACAGCAGGGTTTTTCCTGACCTCTGGGTCATTCTGTAACCCTGATTTGAAGCCCAAAGCTTCCTGCACAGGCCAACTTTCCTCTGGCTTCCACAGGAACTCAGGGCCATGAATCCATCTCCTCTGTTGCATGAGCTTGACTTGTCTGTGTTGTCATGAATCAATGCAACTCTGTTGGCCATATAGGTCTTAAATCTGCTGTGATCATTTCAGATATACTTGAGCACTGTTTCTCTATCAGTCCAGAAGACTGAGGGTTTTAAAGGATAAGTCCAGTATTTTGCACTTTGAGCCCCATTCCTGGGTTGTTTATGATGAAATAGAGTGGTTAAGACCAAAATCTTGACAGCTGCTCCTTCTCTGAGAATTTGAGAGAATTTCACTTTCTCCTGCCTGGCTTAACAATGCTGTCCTAAAACCACCTTAAACGTTCGTTTTCAAAGTCATGAAACTCACCGAGTGGTCAGTGGTGTTCGTTGATGTTCCGATATTAAAATCGTAGCAAATTGTGGTTTCAGTGATGATTTATTTGACATTTTGTCCATGCATTGATTTTCTATAGGAAGCCTCATTGTCCGTTGGTAGTGATCCGCTACCGGAAACGGAAAGGGGGTTGTTTACGACAAGGTTGTAGTCATTGTAGTCTTTTAACTCAGCGAAGGTGCCGGCTCGTCAGTCCTGTGTGCGCTCCTCCTCTTCGGAGGAATTCTCCTGCAGTCACTGACCACACAAAACTTGCCCATTATTACTTGCTTGTAAACAACTTTCGCAGTACAATGCCTTGGAACGCAATGCCAGCCTTCTTCTTCTGCTTCTTTTCTGTGTCCCATTACATTGCAATGGTTTCCTGCCGGTTGGCGACACCCACGTAAAGGAGCATTATCGCCATCAAGTGGGCTGGAGTGTATAACGCTTCAGGGTCAAACAAACGATCAAGCAGAAGTTTACATACGGGTGTGAGGTAGCTGAAAAAATAGGTCCACAATCAAGATGAACAGCAAAAACACGGATGGAAACCACATTTTGCTACGATTTTTATGACAGAACATCAACGAACACCACTGACCACTCGGTGAGTTTCATGGCTTTGAAAACGAATGTTTAAGGTGGTTTTAGGACAGATTTACACATGGCCATAGACAGCATTGTTAAGCCAGGCAGGGGAAAGCCAAATTCTCTCAAATTCTCAGAAGGAGCAATTGTCAAGATTTTGGTCCTAACCACTCTATTTCATCGTAAACAACCCAGGAATGGGGCTCAAAGTGCAAAATACTGGACTTCTCCCTTAAGTCAAGGTGTAACTATTTCCTCAGCATTTTATTCACCTTCAACAACAGTGCTGCAGCTGCCAGCTCCAGTCGTGGTACTGTCATGTGTTTTAAAGTACAAACTCTGGACCTTCCAAGGACAAAGGTAACATGTTGACTGATGTAGCTCACTGAGCCATAGCCACTTTCTCTGTCATCAGCGAAGTGATGCAGTTGTGCACATTTTGGTGTTTCATAGTTTTTAGGATTCATACAACATGCAACACTGAAGCCCTTAATTCTTTTTAGACTGTCAATCCATTGAATCCACTGATCCAATGTAGCAATGAGCTCCCATAGCAACTGCTTGGCTGTGAGAATGAGAGGAGCAAGAAAGCCAAGTGGATCAAAGATTGAGCTTACAACAGAAATTATTCCTCTTCAAATATGTTGCTTCTGGCTGAGATGGGAGTTAAACTGAAAATGGTAAGAGTCCACACACCAATGCAGTCCCAGTGCTCTGTCAATGGGGAGACTGTCTTTGTCAAGATCTAACACTCTTAGTGAGGTGGCTTAGCAAAAAAATGTGGACACGTTGGACAAAAGCACCAAATTTTTTCCACATACTCTCCATCACCATAGCTTTCAAATTTTGCTAGGAGCCACCTCATCAAGATGGCGGATGGCAGCCATCTTGAATTTAAAAGTTGGCCGCCATGTAAAATCTATAAATGCCAATATCTCGGCTTCCTAGCCACATAGAAGGTCAATCTTGGTGTTTTCTCTCATTTTCTGGGTCAATGAATGCATTAAAGCTACTGAGAATATCACCAGGGGACTATTTCTGCCAATATTACATCATTTGGTTAATTCTCGCAATATATTGACACAAATATGTAGATTATGCACATCATATTTTGTTCAACGCACAGTGCAAGCATTCCAGAAGACAAGCCTTTCACTCGTAAATTGGAGATTATTATTAAGCACATGTGTTTAACAACACATTCATTGGGGGAAACCTGAGGACAACCTACATTGATGGTAGTCCAGTTGTTATGATGTTTTTATTTACTTTGATGGATCTGTCTCTTGTTATTTCCTAATTATTTGAAAAAAATATTCACATCAGAAAACAAGTGTGTGAACAGGTGTACTTGGCTAACTAGCAAGCAAGCTAAAGGGTTATTCTCATGAAGCTTTAGTGAACATGTCCAGGTCATATTTTAGAAAAACAACACTTAATTGTTATTAGTTAATAATATTTCCCATAAAGAGAGTGAAGTACACTGTAGGGATAAATGTTTTTTTTTTTTTTTTTACAGTTTTAATATAATTTTCATAATTGTTAAACAAAATATCCTGATGAATTCTCATTATCGAAATGTGTCCAGATCCAATATTGTATCATTTTTTTAATTCCCTAAAAAAAAATCCTTTTTGCATAAATAAAAAAAATTATGCAGTGTTATGTAAAAATGTCTATATTTATGAGCAATAGGGATATTTATGGTGTATAACAATAAATATATATTTATTTACCGAAAATTGTTGTGTCCGCACAAAAAGTTTGTCATCCCAACACAATTTCATCTGCCTATGAAAAGTATACTGTCCCATTAAATTGACAAGCAGTCCCATTATGCATCACTTGAGGCAGAAGGTTCAAAATGGACACAAGGTTAGTTGCTCTTTGTTCTCTCACATTATGAAATCTTTTTAAATGTCTTAGAATCTTTCTTCTGTTACACAGTCGATTATCATTACCGATATGGGGTGATAATCTATACTTTTAAAAATATATTGCATTATTTTTGTGTTGTAGTAAATATAATTTACGACTTTAACGTGTGGCAAAGGTAGCGGTTGTGTAGCATGCTAGCATTTCATGCTATACTCTAGCTTAGCTAAAAGCGTCTCATTACCGTTACTCATGTTTCTCATTACCGCGTACTTTAAAGGCTCATAACGGTAATGAGAAGTTATGTTGCGGTAATGAGACGGTCATAGCTAAGTGCTAATGCTAGCATAATGCTAACCTTTGAGCTTAAAATAACATTAATAAATGGACAGTTAACTGTTGTTTTAATTAATATTTTATGAACTTCTACTAGCTACACTGACACAGAGCAAAGCAGAACAGTTGGCTTTGCAATCAGAGACACAGCTCTGCCAGTAATATTAAAAGGAATTTAGCTAACCTTAGTTAGCTAGCGCAACTCTGTCTGATTGTATTGTAAGTATGTTGTTGTTGCTATTGATAATGTTCACTAGCTGCTAGCTCAAAATCAGATCTCTTGACTTTCTGCAGGGCAAGGTTTCTTTCAGACAGTAAATAACTAACTAGATACCTGTAATTTGTGTATGTTGCAGCAGCTGCAGCCTTTGACTGAAGTCTCGTGAACATAATGGATTGGGCATTGTGTATTGTATGCCAAAAGTCTACCATTGAAGCACTCCGATGCCCTTTAAATTCACAGAGACCTGGAGACCTATCTGAACCATACAAATCTTTCCTGAACAATGTGAATGCTTTCAGGGAGCTGAATCAACTGCCAGTATCACTTCCTTTTGAAGAGGACATTAATGTGGACCAGTTTGTCAGGCATCGAGCACAGTGGCATAAATCTTGTCACTCAAAATTCAATGTAAACAAACTGGAAAGAGCACGGAAGAGGGTGAACACTGGATCTTCTGACACCCATGCTGCAGATGGCAAACGACCTCGACAACGTGAGCCCCTGGACAAGAGCACATGTTTGTTTTGCAGAAAGTCTGATGGACATCTTCATGAGTTCATGACTCTTAAGGCAGATGCAAATGTCAGGGTTATGGCCACAGACCTGAAAGATACTGAATTACTGAGCAGAATTGCGGGTGGTGACCTCATCGCACTTGAAGCAAAATATCACCTGGCTTGCTTGACTGGACTCCGAAATCGACATCGTTCGCTAACAAGGCAATGCCAAGATTCCTCTGACAGTCAGAAACAAGAGAAACAAATTGAAGCCAGAGCCTTTGTAGAACTCGTTACTCATGTGGAAAATTGTGTGGAAAGTGGTCAGTTTTACTTTAAGTTTTCATCCCTGCATGAAATGTATGAAAACCGCCTGCTTGACTTTAGCATCCGCAAGGAAATCAACAGGGTTCGCTTCAAGAAACAAGTCCTGAAGTATTTTCCCCATGCCCAGGAGCAGAGTGATGGAAAGAATGGGATTCTTGTTTTCGAAGAGGGAATGCAGGAAATGCTGAAGCAGGCTTTGAACTGTGACTATGAAGAGGATTTACTGATTCTGGCCAAGGCTGCTAAAATTGTGCGGCGTGATATATTCAACTTCAGTGGGTTCAAATTTAATGCCTCATTCCCCACTGAATGCCAGCAGAACTCCGTACCCACCAATCTCAAGTCCCTGGTGACCATGATGCTGGTCGGAGCTGACCTGAAGGATCAGAGCTCTAGTGACTCCCAGGCCTGCCTCACTATCTCACAGACCATCCTGTTTAACTGCAAGAAGAGGGCCCCAACTAACAAATCTCGACATTCATTGGAGTATGAACCACCCTTGCCCCTTTACATGGGATTAAGTGTGCACACGCAGACGAGGTCAAAGAAACTGATTGCGCAGCTGTATGAGCTGGGCCTCAGTGTAAGCTATGATCGTGTTATGGAACTGGAAAATCAGCTGGCTACTGCTGTCTGTGAGAACATAGCGAAGAGTGGTGTTGTGTGTCCTGCTCAACTACGTAAAGGGCTCTTCACTGTGAGTGCCCTAGACAATCTTGACCATAACCCATCAAGTACCACAGCTGAAGGGTCCTTCCATGGTACAGGCATCAGTCTCTTTCAGTTCCCCTCCAAGTCCAATGTGGGACACTTTCAGGATGGAATAGGCATGCCTTCGCCAGAAACAAAAAAGAATCATCGATTGCCTGACAACTTCACCACTCTGCCGGCGGTTGCACTCAAGAAGGCCAGTGTGGTTGTTCCCAAGACACCCAATCCGATTAAAGCTTTCAAGGGGCACCTGAGTAGAGCACAGATGAATGAGAAATGTTGGCTTGAGTATTCACTCAAGCTGATTGAAAAGGATGAGCTAAACAAGGGAGACACTGTGGCCTGGTCAGCCTACCATGCATCTCTACACAATGTGTCAGATGATTTACTGCCCACTGTCACACAGCTCTTGCCGCTGTTCAATGAGAAGGCTGCTACAGCTTCCATGATTAAGCATGGGATGGATGTGCAGCGTGAAGCCACACAGTTTCTGAATCCAGGACAGATCCCAGTAATGGCTGTGGATGCACCACTGTTTGCACTGGCCAAATTTATTCAGTGGAACTGGCCTCAAACACATGGTGAAGACAAGTATGTAGTCATGCTCGGCGGTCTCCATATTGAAATGGCAATGTGGAAGACATATGGCGACTACTTGGAGGCCTCTGGATGGACCACTGCACTGACTGAGGCCGGTATTGCATCTTCTGGTACAGCTGACTCCTTCCTCAAAGCATCTCACCTCACTAGGACAAGACATGCCCACCAAGTGAGCGCTCTGGCATTGGCAAAGCTGCAGCAGGATGCCTTCTTGGACATGGTGACTGATGGACCACATGATGAGAAGACCAAAGAAGCTTGGAGACAAGATATGATCACCAAGAGTCCAACATTCCAGTACTGGGATACCATCCTTAACATGGAAATTCTGGGTCTGATATTTGTTCGGGCCCACAGACAACAGGACTTCCCCCTCTATGTGGAGTCACTGAAGGCTCTTGTCCCATGGTTCTTCGCCCTTGATCACCAGAACTACGCCAGATGGATTCCTGTCCATATCCGTGACATGGAAAGCTTGCCCACATCCATTCATGAGGAATTTGAAGAACATGGTCACTGGGTTGTTCCCAAGTCCACAAACAGATTCTCGAGCATACCAATAGACCAGGCTCATGAGCAGAATAACAATCTCGTGAAGGGTTCTGGGGGTGCAGTGGGACTCACCGAGAACCCCTCAGCATTCAAGAAGTGGATGATTGCAGGGCCTGA
This sequence comes from Cephalopholis sonnerati, assembly GCA_019142605.1. Taxonomy (NCBI): domain Eukaryota; kingdom Metazoa; phylum Chordata; class Actinopteri; order Perciformes; family Serranidae; genus Cephalopholis; species Cephalopholis sonnerati. The sequence goes on from JAGQAX010000020.1 coordinate 2,324,673, forward strand.
ACAGGCACGACTTCTAAAAGAGTTTGAGCAGGAGTATATTTTAGAAGAACACAATACACAACAACATCACGAAGAAGGAATGTCTACACAGAAAACATTCAAAGAGCAAACACTTGCTCTGGTGCACACCATCAATGGGATGAGTAATCCGTTCCTAGATGATACCCCTGAACTTCTAACTCTGGACACACGAAATGTGATTGACGAGTCTGTGGTTAATACAGTCCGCACTGTGGAATCAGTGGGCAGAGATCAGTACAACAAGTACCATAAGACAGTGATCATGGACCGCACACAATCCATTCATGAGCCCATAAAAAAAAACTCACTGCCTCTCTTCAGATGCCCAAAACTCAAGACCAAGACCAAGCAGAAAGAGCAGATCTCAATGCTGAAGGATGATGTGGCACTCTTCTCCCGATTATACATAGCCTTGCAACATAGACAGGGGGATATGAGCACCTTCTTTAAGCATGAAAACCACCCATACCCCCCCTCTCTATCTGACAGAGGGAAACTACGGCTTGGAAAGAAGTCAGATCTGTTAAATGTTCTGACACAGAAAACACAACAGAAACCTCCAGATACTTTTGATGTAAAAGTACTTGATGGAGCAGCTGTGGTGCACTTTCTGTCCACTACCAACATCACTACATTTGACGAATATGCCAGTTGTGTATTTTTTCCCCACATCATGAAACACTTGGAGACCTCTGAAAGAGTTGATGTGGTCTGGGATACTTACATCACCAGCAGCATCAAAGAGTCAACAAGGGAGAAGCGAGGCAAAGGGATACGACGGAAGGTGGCTGGTCAGAACAAGCTCCCAGGGAATTGGCCAGATTTCCTGCGTGATCCTATGAACAAGCAGGAACTCTTTACCTTACTCTTCAGGAAGATTGCATCCACTGCCTGGCCAGAGGGTAAGATGGTCTTCATTACATCTGGCCTCGGAGTGGTTGGCACAGACACCAGCCATTCCATGCTGCCATGTAACCATGAAGAGGCCGACACCAGGATACTGATTCACCTACTTGATGCCTTGGAACGTGGCTCCTCTACCTGCTTGGTGCGCACTGTGGATACGGATGTTGTTGTTATCCTCATCGGCAAGTTCCATGCCCTGCTCACCAAGTATCCAGCTGCAGACATTTGGGTCGCTTTTGGCACTGGGAAGAACTACACCTATCTTCACATAAATACCATCTGCCATGCTCTGGGCAAAGACAAGTCCACAGCACTTCCCGTCTTCCACTGTTACACAGGCTGTGACACAACCTCAGCATTCTGTGGGAAGGGGAAGAAGTCAGCATGGATGGCTTGGAATTCCTACCCCGAGGTCACCCAGGCCTTTAACTACATGGCAGCAAATCCACACACTCCCGTGACCATAGATGCCCCACACTTTCGACTTCTAGAGCGCTACACAGTCATCCTTTACGACAAGACGAGTGATTTGGAATCTGTCAATGAAGCACGGAGAGAGTTGTTCTGCCGGAAGAACAAAACGATGGAACACATTCCACCAACCCAAGATTCACTGCTGCAGCACGTGAAGCGAGTTGCCTACCAGTCTGGGATCTGGGCGACATCTGAACTGGCCCAGCAGCTGACACCCAGTCCAGAAGGATGGGGTTGGACATTGGATGGAGACAGCCAGGTCTGGCTTCCTGTGTGGAGCATTCTGACGATGGCATCAAAAGCCTTGCATGAACTGATCAAGTGTAGTTGTAAAAGTGGTTGTGGGGTAAGGTGCTCATGTCAAAAGGCACACTGGAATTGCACTGGTCTTTGCAGTTGTACATGTGACCTTATTTGAATATACTTTGTCTTAGAAAGTGAAGATAACAAAGTTCAGTTCAATTCATGCATGTTATTCAGTGTACATTTATATGATATATTGCCAGAACAAACATGTTTATTTGGTCTTGGCACAAATATTCATCTAGTGGTATTCTCAGTAGCTTTAATGCATTCATTGACCCAGAAAATGTATATTTTGACACCAAGATTGACCTTCTATGTGGCTAGGAAGCCGAGATATTGGCATTTATAGATTTTACATGGCGGCCAACTTTTAAATCCAAGATGGCCGCCATACGCCATTCTGATGAGGTGGCTCCCATCAAAAATTGAAAGCTAAGGTGATGGAGAGTATGTGGAAAAAAATTGGTGCTTTTGTCCGACGTGTCCACATTCTTCTAAAATCTGGTCCTAAGCCACCTCACTATCTAACTTCCTTTGCCTTTCGATCGTGGGGGATGAGGGCTAGAACTGCTCGGCTGTTGCTAACCCACTGAGTGAGCTGAAACCCACCTTTGCTGCATAATGCGGTTAGGTCTTTTACTAGCTGGATGGCTTCAGATTCTTTGGCCACTGACTTTACACAGTCATCAACATAAAAATTGTGTTGGACTGTGTCAGCTACTTGAGGGGGAAAACAGTTTTCATTGTCACCTACTATTTTTTGTGATGCAAAGCTTGCACAGCTTGGGGAGGACACAGCACCAAATATGTGCACTAACATGTAGTATTCTTTGGTGGTTTGACTGGTATCACCTTGTGGCCACCACAAGAAGTGCATGTAGTCCACATCAGATTTCTTCAACTTACCTGATAGAGCATTGACTTTATGTCAGCCATTATTGCAATGGGCTCTCTGCAAAACCTCAGAATGACTCCTGCAAGATAATTGGCCAGATCAGAACCTTGTAGTAGCTCTGTGTTTAAGGATGCACCTTGGTAAGAGGCTGCACCTTCAAAAACCGCTCTGAGTTTTTTCTTTTTGGGGTGGTACACCCCCTGATGTGGTATGTACCAAACTTTTCCCAGTGGCTGTGTTAATTCATCCTGGGGAACCTCCTCTGCATAATTGCTCTCAAAGATGTCACTGAAGAATACAACATATTCCTGCTTGTCTTTATGGTTTTTGTTAATTTTCCCTTTTAGGCTCTGCAGGCGTTGTTCTGCGACGTGGTGGTTATTAGGCAAGCTGACATTGGCTTTCTTGAAAGGTAACTTTAGACTGTAATGTCTGTCTTGTAGGACAGCCTCACTGGCTATTTCCAAAAACTTTTTGTCTTCAATCGACATCTCAGTTTTCTCCTCAGATACTACCTCATTAAAATCCTGATAGTACTGTGAGATCTGAAGCTCTTTCAGACTTGCTACTGATATGCTGTTCACAGTCACACTCACTGCACTGCCATCACCACCACTTCTCAGTGGCTCATTTACCACCCACCCCAATAGGATTCTTATTGAAAAGGGGCCCTTGCCTTGGCTATTAATAACTTCCCATGGTTCTAACAGCTAACAGCTCCACCTTAGCACTGATACTGGGAAGTTTGACTTTACTTAGGTACACCCACTGCGCTATGTCATTCTGCTCAGGAATGCTGTTTGTGGTAACTGGCATTTCTTTTTAAGTGAAAACTTCAGACGAGGTAGGAAGTTTTTGCTGTCCAGTGCTGAAACTTCAATTCCAGGTATAACATGAGCTGGGACAAGTTCTCTTTGATTCATTGTGCTTAGCAGAATGTGTGTTTTTCTACCTTTCAGATTGAGCTGAGACATGAGCGACTCAGAGCAGAAGGACCCAGGATCCAGGAGAGCATACACTCGCAAGATCTGGCTACCTTTTGCTGCCTTAACTTGGACTGGGACAATGAAAAGCACACTCTTGGTCTCCAGCCCCAATATGACCACATAACTCTGCTGATGCACTGCCAATTACACCAGAGAGCCTTTCTGTCTCTTTTGCTGTACCAACTGTGGAATCAATGTGCAGGATGCTAGGGTGAGCTTGCTAGCACTCTTTGCAGGTGAAACGCTTCTTGCAATCTCTGCTAATGTGGCCTGTGGAGAGACAGCCAAAGTGTATGCCTTTGGTCTCTTGTGTTTTCTTTAAGAACTGTTTGCACAACTCCAATGCGTGTTTCCAGCTACAAAAGGGGCAAGAAAGCTCTTTTTCCTTTGGGGCAATAGCAACACTTGTGACAAAACTACTGCCAGATGATTTCAAGACTTGTGACTTGACAGGGAATCTTGCTGATCTAGCTGTACTAGCTGACTGGTCTTGAAGGTCACCAAAGAGTGGGTCGGCTGCTATGCGAGCTTCTTTTTCAATAAAACAGACAAGGTCTGAAATTCTAGCCCTATGATTGCGCTCTTCTTGCAGCTCATAAGCCTTGTTGCGCCATTTCTCTATGAGCTTATATGGTAACTTGAGTACGAAGCTTCTCAGGTTGGATACTGTGTTTAGTTCCTCCATGTATTCCATTTCCTCCATAGCATTGCAGCAGCTCCTAAGGAACATGGCGTAATCCTGCAGTGATCTTGAGTCCTCAGATTTAATCTGAGACCAGGACAGATTTTTTTTGCTGTAAGCAAAAGAAATCTTGTATTCATTTCCAAAGTTTTCCTTTAGTAACTGTTTTGCTTTTTGGTAGCATCTGTCTGGAGACCTGCATTCACAGCTTTTGACTAGCCTTTGAGCTTGGCCTTTTGTAAACTGTATAAAAAACTGCAATCTGTCTCTGTTGTTGTCCGTTTTATTTTCAATCATATTTTCAAATGAGTGAATAAGGGACTCGTACCCCAGAATTTGTCCATCAAAGAGTGGAATACTTCCTTGTGGTAGTGTAGATGTCATAGAATCAGAATCAGAATCAGAAATACTTTATTGATCCCCAAGGGGAAATTGTTGTGTTACAGGTGCTCCTTACGAGTGTAGAAAGAAGATATAGTGCAAACTAGTGTAGAAAGAAGATATAGTGCAAAAAGAAGTGAAAATATAAGAAAATATAGGAAGATAATTAACAAAATATATATGTAGTGACCTAACAACATAATTTACAAATATATACAGGAACCTTAGATACAAACTGAACAATATAGTCAGTTATTGCACGGATTATTGAGGAATAAATATGTAATTATTTATTTTGAGTTTGTGACAGTGGTGAAACAGTCCAAGGGCAACTCAGAGGAAGGAGTTGTACAGTTTGATGGCCACAGGCAGGAATGATTTCCTGTGGTGCTCATTGGTGCATTTTGGTGGTCTGGGTCTCCCACTGAAAGTACTCTTGTGCCCGACCAGCACATGGTGGAGTTTCCAAGATAGTTCGCAGCTTAGACAGCATCCTCCTCTCTGACACCACCATCAGAGAGGCACACTCCATTCCCACAATGTCACTGGCCTTGCGGATCCGTTTGTTGAGTCTGTTGTTGTCCGCCACCCTCAGCCTGCTGCCCCAGCACACAACAGTGTAGAGGATAGCACTGTCCACCACAGACTCATAAAAAATCTTGAGCATAGTCCGGCAGATGTTGAAGGACCTCAGTCGCCTCAGAAAATAGAGACGGCTCTGGCCCTTCCTGTAGAGGGCGTCAGTGTTCTTCGCCCAGTCCAGTTTATTGTCAATGTGGACCCCCAGGTACTTATAGTCCTCCACAATGTCCACACTGACCCCCTGGATGGAAATCGGGGTCATCGGTGTCTTGGTCCTCTTCAGATCCACAACCAGTTCCTTTGTCTTTGCCACGTTGAGCTACAGATGGTTCTGCTCACACCATGTGACAAAGTTATCCACAGTAGCCCTGTGCTCATCCTCATCACCCTTGCTGATACATCCAACTATGGCAGAGTCATCAGAAAACTTCTGAGGATGGCAGGTCTCAGTGCAATAGCTGAAGTCCGTGGTGTAGAGGGTGAAGAGGAAGGGAGACAGGACAGTCCCCTGCGGGGCCCCGGTATTGCTGACCACTCTGTCTGACACACAGTGCTGCAAGCGCATGTACTGTGGTCTGCCAGTCAAGTAGTCTACAATCCAGGACACCAGAGAGGCATCCACTTGCATTGCTGTCAGCTTGTCACCCAGTAGAGCTGGACGGATGGTGTTGAACGCTCTGGAGAAGACAAAAAACATGACTCTCACAGTGCTTGCAGGCTTGTCCAGTTGGGCGTAGACGCGGTTGAGCAGGTAGATGATGGCATCCTCCACTCCAAGTTGGGGCTGGTAGACAAACTAGAGGGGGTCCAAGAGTGGCTTGACCATGGGCCGGCGCTGCTCCAGGACAAGTCTCTCCAGGGTCTTCATGATGTGGAAGGTCAATGCCACGGGTCTGTAGTCCTTGGAGCCACTAGGACGCGGCATCTTTGGAACGAGGCAGGATGTCTTCCACAGCATGGGAACCCTCTGAAGACTCAGGCTCATGTTGAAGACATGTTGAAGTACTCCACATAGCTGGGGGCACAAGCTTTGGGCACCCTGGGGCTGACACAATCAGGGCCTACTGCCTTGCTTGAGTGGAGTCTCATCAGCTGTCTTCTCACATCATCAGCAGTGAAGCACATTGTGGAGGTGTCAGGCGGATGAAGGGTGTAGTCCTCGCGATGAAGAGTGTGAGGGAGGGTGGAGTGGCTGTTGGTTGTCCAAGACAGACAGCAGAAGAGTCGGGGGTGGGGGGTGGGCAGGACCAGCAGTGTCAAATCTGTTAAAAAACAGATTCAGTTCATTGGCCCTGTCCACGCTGCCTTCAACTCCTCTATTGTCGTTGGTCCTGAAGCCAGTGATGGCCCTCATTCCACTCCAGACCTCCCTCATGTTGTTCTGCTGGAGTTTCCACTCCAGCTTTCTCCTGTACCTCTCCACAGCCTCCTTGATCTTCACCTTCAGTTCCCCCTGTATTGTTCTCACCTCCTCCCTGTTACCAGCTCTGAAGACCCTCTTCTTAGCGTTGAGAATGGCTTTAATGTCCTTTGTTACCCATGGTCTGTTATTTGGGTAACAATGGACGGTCCTGGCTGGGACAGTGGTGTCCACACAGAAAGTGATATAGTCCGTGATGCAATCTGTGAGCCCATCAATGTCCTCCCCATGTGGCTCACAGAGTGCCTGCCAGTCTGTCACCTCAAAACAGCCCTGCAGTGTCTCATAAGCCTCCTCCGACTATCTCCGCACTGTCCTAATGGTCACAGGCTGGTACCTTACTAGAGGCACAGCAGGGGTTGAGGTGCACCAAGTTGTGGTCTGACCTACCCAGAGGGGGGAGGGGGAGCAGCTGTATGCCTCCTTGGCATTTGCATACAGCAAGTCCAGGGTTCTCCGTCCTCTAGTAGGACAGCTCACATACTGAGTGAATGAAGAATGTTGATTTGTTGTTTAAGCAGTGTGATTTATGGTAAACGTCTTGCCACTTGTTTTAAAATATTACAAATTGTGTATAATCATTGATGTGTTATTTTGATTAACCTGCTCTGCGCTATGAAAGCGATGGACAATGGACTGAACAGTTTGCTGTGTCACAGTGGATTTGTGTGTTTACCTGTCTTTCATGAACTGTCTTTTACAAACGTCAACAAGGCACATGTTGCTAATGGGCACACCTGCTGAGCCCTATCACATCAGCAATCTCATTTGCCGGTTGTTCCTCCCACTCCTAATAAGGAAGACGCCAAGTCTCTTGGTGGGCTCGCACCAGGAGGCTGTCAGTTTGCTACTGAAGGCGCTGTGCTCCCTTCCCATTAGGCTGGATCTATGCCTCTCCCCGCACTGCTGTGGATGGCATCGCCCCCCCCCCCCCCCATACCGGTGAAGCTGATCCTGAGACTCTGTTGTGTCAATGCTCACTATCCTTCAAGTTAAGGAAAGTAGATTATTGCTCCTCATTGGGTGTGCGTGTGTTAACGCACGCTATTGCCGAGTGTGTCTGAGTCCAGTTTATATTTGTGCTGAGGGCGTCGGGTCCAGAGGGCGACGGTGGAGCAGCAGCATGTTTTGTTGATGGGCACGCATGATGGTGTATAAAGGAAAGTGGTTGCTCAGTGTTGCCAGTGCTTGTTTGAATTTGCTGGCTACGAGGCAGGCTGGGCATTGATCTTGCTTTTCTCCTCTGACAGTGGCAGATTGGCCACCCGGAGGTTCCAGCGCTGGATTCTGTGGACTGGACAGCAGCACATCAACAGGCCCACTGAAGCAGGTTTCCTCAGCGACGCATGCAAAGGAAAACACGGAGCTGCTCTTGGACTTAAGTGGACTGGACTGATGGTATCTCAGGATATATTACTTTGGTGAACTGACTATGTTTTGATAAATTACCTCGGTAGTGTTTTATTCTGATACGTTTTAAAGGAACTCATCTATTAAATTAAGTGCATTTTAAAAAGGTATAAAAATAAAAAGAATTAATATTTTTTACAAACATTTTTGTGTCCTTCTCATTGATCTTGCTTTTCTCCTCTTACAGCGGCAGATTGGCCACCCGGAGGTTCCGGCACTGGATTCTGGGGATTGAACTGCAGCACATCAACAGGCCTGCTGAAGCAGGTTTCCTCAGCGATGCATGCAAGGGAAAACATGGAGCCGCTCTTGGATTTAAGTGGACTGGACTAATGGTATCTCAGGATCCATTACTTCGGTGAACTGACTATGTTTTGATAAATTACCTCGGTAGTGTTTTATTCTGATACATTTTAAAGGAACTCATCTATTAAATTAAGTGCATTTTAAAAAGGTATAAAAATAAAAAGAATGTATTTTTTTTTACAAACATTTTTGTGTCCTTCTCACTGTATTGGTGTGGCTGGGAATCTGAACCTGAAGTAAACTAAGATTGACAGCTTATTTGTTACATAGACAGAAGTTGCTGTTTCACAAGCATCCTTGTCAAGTCACCTTGGTTCTCCAGAATTTTGATCATGTGGTTTTCCTGTGTTGAGCTGGTTGTGGAAGGAATTTGCCCTTGTGATAGAGTTGACTGTGGCTCTTGGACTGCCCTGGCAAATGACTGTGGAATCACATGGGGCTGTCTGCTGTCTGCTGTGGTTGTGGCTGGGCATTACTGCTGGCCCTAGACTGACTTGCAGTTGACTTTGATGATAACCTGCCCCTAAATCAAAAAAGGAAACTGGACCTGAGCACCTGTCATGCTCCTCACGACTGGAGCATTCTCATCAAAAGGAAAAAATAAAGTCTGCTTTTCCTCCAACAGTGCATGCTGAGGCACCACCCATGACTTCTGCTGCTTCTAAACTCAATACATGTTTCGGAACTGGGCCTGCATTAGGCTGTGCAGGGTTAAATGTTGACATTTCAGCCTCTTTTAGGTAGTGAATTTTGGCAGTAGTGGCTGCTATTTCTGTGTGTAATTCCAGTGTTTCTCTTCTTTTTTTAGCATTTGTTCCTGCTCCTCAGTGGCATGCTTTTTTCTGGAGCTTTGAAGCTCTGGCCAGTAAAACTGCCCTCTCTGCCTCTGCATTAATGGTGAGGATGAAGTAGATGCACTGGACTGAACAGATGCTATGGACTTAACTGATTGCACATCTACATCCCCCAAACCACGGTTTGCATTTGTGCTCACATCATCATCAAGTGGAAATTCACCTGCCTGAGTAACAGGTGCTAAACTGAGGGAACTGGGGTTTTCTATAGCTGAAATCCACTTTGTTACGTCGGCAAGGAAGTCTACAATCAGCGTACATTTAGGCTGATACATTTTTCATTGTCTTCCTTTTTGGCATCTTCCTCCAACATTTCAGCATAGGGAGCATGCAAACCTTTAAATTCATCCAGCAGCTCATTGTACTTAATCATGTTTCCTTTAACTTCATCAAGATAGTCTTCAGTAGCCATTAAATTGTTCACAATGTTCATTCTCTGTGTTAAGTTTGACAATTTACCTGCTCTGGATGTGCGCAGACGCGCAATTGCTTCCTCCATGTCTTTAATGGGAGTTATTTCTTTTTCATCAAAACTTGTCATTTTACTCAAAATAAATATCCGCAAAAACACTCAAAATATTTATTTTTCTTTGGTTAATCCAAAAGGTCTTCAGAGGTACGGAAATATAAAATATAATATTCAATATCTGTTAGTTTCCTCCACAATTCTTCACTGCTCTCAATTGTTCGGCCGTGTCAGAGTAAAGTTGAAAAATAAGAAATCACAGGCCATTAACACAAAAATCTGCAGTGAAATCCTTTTCAACATTCTTCAAATAATATTTCCAAATGAAAAATCAATCCAAAATGTTCGCTTTGAAAGCATGTACCTCCTCCGAAGTGTTTCTTTTGTTCGTTTCACCACGCGTCCTCCGGCATTTCCTTTGTCTTTGGTCCGCGTAATGCTCCACAAAGTCCTCCAGTACCAATCAACAGCACGTCTTTGACGAATTGTTACAGCAAAATCTTAAAGCTGAAGTTCTTTCTTGAACTCCTCCTCCTTTACCACATGGAGTGTGCGGCTGCACTTGGTCTGACTCGCAGCCTTGTATTGTTTTGAAAGAATCCAAGGAGAGTTGAGTTCACTGTTCACTTTGTTCTGATTTTATTGTAGTATAACATGTGATGAGAAAATAAAGGTACCGTGATGTTTTAATGTTCTTAAATTTTAACCGAAGCGTTGTTGCTGCCATTCAAAAACAAACGTATTCACAGATATGAGGCTGAGGGATGAGGCTGAGGCTAAGGCTGAGGTCAAGATGGTCTCTGCTGTAACCCACCTTCTCTCCCACTATGCGCCATGCCCACCAACTTATAGGAGCGCCCTCACTGCCGCCTGTGGAATGTGCCAACTTAGTTTCTACACAAAATACAGGGAAAATTAGTTAACTACACAAACAAAAATAAACTTAAATGCGGCTCCTGCAGTCAGAGCCCAACAAAATGACCTCCAGTAGACTACTGGTGTACATGTTTCTGACCACACTGTTAGAAATCAGACTGAGGGTGGCATGAGGGCCCAATGTCCTTTAGTGGGACCTGTGCTCACAGCCCAGCACCATGCAGCTCGATTGGCATTCTCTAGAGAACACCAGAATGTGCAGGTCAGCCATAGGCACCCTGTTCTCTTTGCAGATGACTGGTTTGGTGGTGGGTCATCGATGGTCTGAGGAGGCATATCCTTGGAGGGTCGCACAGCCCGCCATGTCATAGCCGATGGTACCCTGACTGCTGGCCCTGGGTTCCTCCTGGTGCAGGACTGTTGAGGTTTTGTTTTAAACAATAACCAAAGTTGAAAGTGGCTATTTGATCATTATGTATATATATATATATATATATATATATACTTTTGTACGTAAATTTAATGCCTGTTCATATATATATGTATATACCATCAACCTGCCAGGGACTGCAGATGAAAATTAGCCTGTATGGCTAAATCTGGCACATTTACGTGACTTAAGTGATCATGTTAATTAATGTGCATTGTCCCTTCTTAAATAAAATAAACATAAACATATATATATGTGTATATATATATATATATATATATATATATATATTTATATATACAGTACAGGCCAAAAGTTTGGACACACCTTCTCATTCAATGCAATGTGCAGCAAGCCACAGTCCCCACCTGCCTGAAAACTGCCACCATAATCCCTGTGCCCAAATCCTCTGCCATCACAGGGTTGAATGATTACCGGCCTGTGGCCCTGACACCGGTGATCATGAAATGTATGGAGAGACTGGTGTTACAGCATGTGAAGGCCAACATCCCACCTGGCTTTGACCACACGCCCTCCACACCGCTCTCAGCCACATAGAAAGCCCCAACACATATATCAGGATGCTGTTTGTTGACTTCAGCTCGGCATTTAACTCCATCAGCCCCAGCAGACTCATCAACAAACTGCAGACACTACAACTTGGAACCTCCCTCTGTCTGTGGATCAAGGACTTCCTGACTAAAAGACCCCAACATGTCAGAATGGGTACCTCCACATCCTCCACCATCGTCCTCAATACTGGTGTTCCCCAGGGCTGTGTGCTGAGTGCAGTCTTGTACACACTGTACACTTATGACTGTGTCGCTACTCACGACTCCAACACCCTCATCAAATTTGCGGATGATACAACCGTCGTGGGGCTCATCAACAACGGTTATGAGACACCATACAGGGAGGAGGTCCAAGCACTGGCAGCCTGGTGCAGTGACAACCACCTCAACCTCAACACCGTCGAGGACCACACTGCACTCAGGCCTGAGCATCAATGGGGAGGAAGTGGAAAGGGTCACCAGCTTTAAGTTTCTTGGCCTGCACATCTCGGAGGACCTGGGCTGGACTGTGAACACCACCCACATCATCAAAAAGGCCCAGCAGCGTCTCTTCTTTCTGAGAACACTGAGAAGGAACAAACTCCCTCCACCTCTGCTGAGAAACTGCTACCACTGCACAATAGAGAGTGTCCTCACCTATGGCTGTACGGTGTGGTATGCCAGCTGCACTGCATCTGAAAAGAAACAGCTGCAGCGGGTCATCAAGACGGCTGAGCGGATCATCGGCTCCCCACTTCCACGCCTAGAGGAGATCTATTCCAGCCGTCTCCTCTGACGGGCCACAAAGATTCGGAATGACCCCGCCCACCCAGGACACTCTCTATTCACCAGCCTTCCTTCTGGCAGACTAAGAGTAATGAGAGCCCGCACCAACAGACTGAAACACAGCTTCTTCCCCATGGCTGTGAAGAGACTGCTACAGGAACCATGACCCCCACCCCAGTTTATTTTATGACAAGGACATTGTAGCTGCTATAAGAGAGCACCATACGAAATTTCACTGTATTTATTACAGTGACAATAAAGCTTCTTCTTCTTCTTTATTTTCATGACTATTTACATTGTAGATTCTCACTGAAGGCATCAAAACTATGAATGAACACATGTGGACTTATGTACTTAACAAAAAAAGGTGAAATAACTGAAAACATGTTTTATATTCTAGTCTCTTCAAAATAGCCACCCTTTGCTCTGATTACTGCTTTGCACACTCTTGGCATTCTCTCGATGAGCTTCAAGAGGTAACTTATGGCCTGTACTGTATATATATATATATATATATATATATATATATGATAATATCTAGCTTTTGATTTCCCCACAACCGAGTGGGATAAAAATAGTCTATACAAAAAATTAAAAAATAAATAAAAATGAAAATAAATCTTCATGTGTTTCCCATGCTGTGTGTCTGCCTGTTTGTGTCTTGTCACTTGCAACAAACCTTGTCTCATTTGCAGATGGTGCTGCTGTTGCTTCTGCTGCTGTATCTGAAATCTGGTCATCTTGGGTTTGGTCATAATCTGCGGCCTGGTTTTCCTGAACCCCCTGCTCCATATTACTCTTAGTCTCTCATGGGGTTACAAAGGGGTCGAGAAAAGACAAGAAAAGTAAAGGACTGCAGAGTACTTCCACTTTTTCCCTATCCCTGCTGTTGACCCACTTTTCTTCTCTTTCTTATCTCTTACAAGTACATGTCCCTCAGGCTCTTCCACTTCTTTGTGCATACCTCGGCTGAAGAAACACGTGAACATGAACTGGTGAATGCTAACTTAGCTAGTTTGCTAGACATGAAGCTGGTTATGCTAACTGGGGTAGTGCTTACTTGCTAGTGCAACTGATAGCTGGAATCAAGTAACAGACAAATGATTTCACAATTTACCAGATAATCCGACCTCCTCACTCACTTTCCTTTAAGCAAGCTCCTTTTTAATCCTCTTTCTATAAAAGTAAGACGTTGTGTCATATAGCTTGGGGTAGCAGACTCAACAGATGGACACAATCAGCTTCTCCTACATTTTTCAGATGAATAAAGTTTTGCCGGTGTGTCCTCGGTGATATGTCCTTGGCGTCAAACGTCTCAGTGCTGACTGGCTACCATGGCGCAAATTGGGCGCTGAAGTTCAGATTTTTCAACTGTTGCGAATAAGCGTATGCCGCAAAATCATGCTACTTGCTTCATTTGCCCCACTTAATTCGCGTCACATCCATCATGCCACCCAGTAGGATTTCACATTGATTTTACATGTAAATCACTTGTGGTTTCTACTCAGTTCAGTAAACTTTATTGGCATGACATTTCATATGTGTTGCCAAAGTACGATTACAATTTAACACAGTGAATCCAATTAACTGCAATGGAATATAAAAGGTAATTAGGTTATTAAAGAAACAATTAAAACAACAATGTATTAATACAAAATCATACACATAAATTTGAAAGAAATATCCCCTTCAGAATTAAAACCATTGACCTAAATTTCTTTATTAAAAACATTACCAGGACAGTCGGAATTTTCCTTGTCATCAAAATGTATAAGCCAACAACCATCTTGCACTGAAGAAAATAACTACACATGGTTATTGTGATGACATTCACTATATTGGTATCCTCTGTCTCAGTCAGCTGAAAGCAAGATGAGGCGGTTGTGCCTTAAATCACATTCAGGTCAGCAGCAGGCCTAGAGGAAGCCTTGAGGTCATGCTCTGCTGCTTCTGTTGCAGCCGTAGCTCACCCACTGTTTTCTAACTGTGACGGAGAAAGCACAGCTGTCCTGTGAAGAGGGCGCTGACTTTCTCCTTTTCTATAGTAACCAAGGTTAGAGGAGGAAAGGTTGCATGGCAGACTTACTGTCCTCACTTAGATATGTGGTGAGCATCCAGAAGGACAGGCAAGCACGAGCAAGGTAGGCGTAGCCAGCTGTTTAGAGTCAGTAACTAATAGAATCTTTACACGCTTATAGATTGGTAAAGACATAACCTTTAGGAACATGTAGTGATGCTTAATGGAAAACTGGTTTAAATACACCTCGCTGGCCACCAATGTTTTTCAGTGAATTTGGGTGAATTTAGGCTGTGACATCAGGTGGCCAAAATTTAATGTCAGGACAACTTCTGATAGCAGTGTCAATTTATGTAGAATACTGAGGACAGACAATTTAACATCTGTCCAGCATGAGAGTCCTACATCTTTCTGGCATCATTTTGATGTCCAGTGCCAGCAGGGCAGATGTAGATGAAAGACACCCTCAGAATCTGTCAGTCGCTATGTTTACGTGCACAGTTAAGTACAGCTACAGTTATAGTTCGACTAGGCCATTCAATTGGACTACTGTCCTTATCTCAGTGTACAAGCATGGGAGGAGAATTCATTTATTGACCAAAGTATGTTTGATTCCGCTACGATAGGTGGTGATATGCCCCCCTTTCAGCTTGTTAGTATAGGACCTTTTTTTCTGGTTGACCTATTACATCAAAGACCAAACAATGGACAAACAAGTCAGCTACAGTTAGCTAGCGGCAAACTAGTAGGACAACTGGTGGACAACTTCTCAGCTTTGTATGCATTTAATGCCAGGGGTAATGCAGAGCGCCTAGGCTAGTTTGGGTCTGATTGACTGTATACATGCAGGAGTAATTCACTTTATCTGGATGTGTTAGTATGGATTTGAGAAATTTGATTTAGTAAAATTTCAGTCAGTTTACAAATATTTTAAAAGTCCAGTTTTGGTCAGACTAACACAATAAATCAATTTTCTCTAGTGTCATGTAAGCGTACTGACTGTCACACTGCACGTTTGTTTCTGTGATTTTTCTCAATCGAGCCTCAATTAAAGGCTCTGTGTGTAAAGGCCCTGACACACCAAGCTGATGGTTGGTCAGTCTTTGGCCTTTGGTGGGTGTCTGTTGCTCTACTCACCCTTTGTCTTTCCCCATAAGCTCTTTTTTGACCTATTCAACATGCTGAATCAGCTTCAGTGATGGTAGAGCCCAGCGATGGGAGAAATAACTGTAATTGTCAGTTCAGTTCATCATATGAGAGAACAAATGGAAGTCAATCAATCAATCAATCAATCAATCAATCAATTTTGTTTATAAAGCCCAATATCACAAATCACAGTTTGCCTCAGAGGGCTCAACAGCCTCAACAACCTCTGGACCCTCACAGCGGATAAGGAAACCCCCCCAAAAAAACCCTTAAACAGGGGAGAAAAATGGTAGAAACCTCAGGAAGAGCAACTGAGGAGGGATCCCTCTTCCAGCAAGGACAAACGTGCAATAGATGTCATACAGAACCAATCAACATAATAAATTTGGAGTAATCCATATGACAAAATGATATATAAAGAGAGGGAGAGACAGAGAGAAGTTGAGACAGAGAGAGAAGCAGGGCAGACAGCAATGATAATACAGCAATGATAATAGTTTACAACAACATTAATTAAAGTAATAATACGATATTAATAATGATTACAGTAATTGTGGTACAGTATGTTGTAGGAATATATTAATATATGATAGGATATATATGTGACAATAATAATCATATGTGTATGTATTAATAATAACAGCAGCAGTAGGAGGCAACAGGCAGGACCACGGCACACCATCCAGGTGTAGCTGCGATACGAGTTAACCTGCGAGATAGTGAAGAAGAAGAAGGAGCTTTATTGTCACTGTAATAAATACAGTGAAATTTCGTATGGTGCTCTCTTACAGCAGCTACAATGTCCTTGTCATAAAATAAACTGGGGGGGGGGTGGTCAAGTTTCCTGTAGCAGCCTCTTCACAGCCATGGGGAAGAAGCTGTGTTTCAGTCTGTTGGTGCGGGCTCTCATTACTCTGGGTCTGCCAGAGGGAAGGCTGGTGAATAGAGAGGGTCCTGGGTGGGCGGGGTCATTCCGAATCTTTGTGGCCCGTCGGAGGAGACGGCTGGAATAGATCTCCTCTAGGCGTGGAAGTGGGGAGCCGATGATCCACTCAGCCGTCTTGATGACCTGCTGCAGTTGTTTCTTTTCAGATGTAGTGAAGCTGGCATACCACACCGTACAGCCATAGGTGAGGACACTCTCTATTGTGCAGTGGTAGAAGTTTCTCAACAGAGGTGAAGGGAGTTTGTTCCTCCTCAGTGTTCTCAGAAAGAAGAGACGCTGCTGGGCCTTTCTGATGATGTGGGTGGTGTTCACAGTCCAGCCCAGGTCCTCCGAGATGTACAGGCCAAGAAACTTAAAGCTGGTGACCCGTTCCACTTCCTCCCCATTGATGCTCAGGCCTGAGTGCAGTGTGGTCCTCAACTTCCGGAAGCCAATAATGACTTCTTTTGTCTTCTTGGTGTTGAGGTTGAGGTGGTTGTCACTGCACCAGGCTGCCAGTGCTTGGACCTCCTCCCTGTATGGTGTCTCATAACCGTTGTTGATGAGCCCCACAACGGTTGTATCATCCGCAAATTTGATGAGGGTGTTGGAGCCGTGAGTAGCGACACAGTCATAAGTGTACAGTGTGTACAAGACTGGACTGAGCACACAGCCCTGAGGAACACCAGTATTGAGGATGATGGTGGAGTATGTGGAGGTACCCATTCTGACATGCTGGGGTCTGTTAGTCAGGAAGTCCTTGATCCACAGACAGAGGGAGGTTCCAAGTTGTAGTGTCTGCAGTTTGTTGATGAGTCTGCTGGGGCTGATGGAGTTAAATGCCGAGCTGAAGTCAACAAACAGCATCCTGATATGTGTGATGGGGCTTTCAATGTGGCTGAGAGCGGTGTGGAGGGCGATGGAGATGGTGTCGTCTGTGGATCTGTTGGACCTGTAGGCGAACTGATGTTGATCAAGGCCAGGTGGGATGTGGGCCTTGACATGCTGTAACACCAGTCTCTCCATACATTTCATGATCACCGGTGTCAGGGCCACAGGCCGGTAATCATTCAACCCTGTGATGGCAGAGGATTTGGGCACAGGGATTATGGTGGCAGTTTTCAGGCAGGTGGGGACTGTGGCTTGCTGCAGTGAACGGTTGAAGATGTTAGTGAATACTGCAGCAAGCTGGTGAGCACATGATTTCAGCACTCTCCCTGGTACTCCATCCGGTCCTGGTGCTTTCTTGGTGTCGATGCCACGCAGGACTCGCAGTACCTGATGTTGTTGGATGGTGGGGGGCTGGTCGTGCTTTGATAATGTCAGCTGTGTGTCCTCTGCCTGTCTGTTGTCCTCCTCAAAGCGGGAGAAAAAGGTGTTAAGCTGGTCTGGGAGAGAAGTTTCGGTGGAGGGGGGGGTGTTGTGGCATTGTTTGTAGTCAGTTATATTCTGTATGCCTTTCCACATGGAGCAGGGGTTGTTCTCCCTGAAGTTGGCCTCTATCTGCTCTCTGTACTTTGTTTTAGCAGCCTTGATGCCTCTGTTCAGGTCCGCTCTAGCCCTCCTGTAGGCTTCCCTGTCCCTTGACCTCAGTGCTGAATCCCTGGCCTGTAGTAGTGCTCTGATACTGGCGTTAAACCAGGGTTTTTGGTTGGGAAATGTTTTCACCTGTTTCCTTGATGTTACATTATCCATGCAGAAACTGATGTATGATATTACAGAGGAGGTGTGGAGTTCAATGTC
This sequence comes from Cephalopholis sonnerati, assembly GCA_019142605.1. Lineage (NCBI taxonomy): Eukaryota > Metazoa > Chordata > Actinopteri > Perciformes > Serranidae > Cephalopholis > Cephalopholis sonnerati. The sequence goes on from JAGQAX010000020.1 coordinate 2,342,836, forward strand.
TGGGTCTTCAAAGAGCTCCCATATGGTGTCCTCAAAACAGTCCTGCAAGGATAGTGTGGCCTCCTCAGTCCAGCACTGCACTGACTTGTACTGTGGCTTAGACCTGCAGATGAGGGGCTTGTAAGCTGGTGTCAGGAACACGGAAAGATGGTCTGAGTGTCCGAGGTGGGGGGAGTGGCGGGCTCTGTAGGCTCCAGAGATGTTGGTGTAGACCTGGTCTAGTGTTCTGCCCTTCCTTGTTTGAATGTCAACATTCTTGTAAAATCTGGGGAGCACAGCCTTTAAGTTGGTGTGATTAAAGTCTCCAGCCACGATGAAGAAGCCCTCTGGGTGATTGTTTTGTTGCCTGGTGGTGCTATCATGCAGCCTGCTCATAGCTACGTTAGCATTAGCTCGCGGGTGGATATACACGGCAGTTACAAACACTTGGGTTATTTCCCTGGGCAAATAAAAAGGTCTGCACTTGGAAAAGCACTTGGAAAGCTGCACTTGGAAAGCTTTGTGCTCCACACAGTGGAGCACAAAGCTTCCGGAGAAGAAGCTGAGATAGTGATATGCAGGAGACCCGAGTTAGCGAGATGCAGTAACAGGACATGAATGTTAGCAAAGGAGAGAAGGGGCTCAGTGTATTATTGGAGGTCCCCTGGCAGACTAGGCCTGTATCAGCCTAACAAGGGGCTGGTCCAAGGCAAGCCTGAGCCAGCCCTAACTATAAGCTTTATCAAAAAGGAAAGTCTAGTCTTAAATGTGGAGACAGTGTCTGCTCTCCCGGACCGAAATAGGAAGATGATTCCACAGTAGAGGAGCCTGATAGCTGAAAGCTCTGGCTCCCGTTCTAATTTTGGAGACTTTAGGAACCACAAGTATCCCTGCATTCTCAGAGTGCAGTGTCCTGGTCGGATAATATGGCACTATGAGCTCTATAAGATATGATGGAGCCTGACCATTTAAAGCTTTGTAAGTTAGGAGTAGGATTTAAAAATTCAATTCTGGATTTTACAGGGAGCCAGTGCAGAGAAGCTAAAACAAGAGAAATGTGATCTCATTTCTTAGTTTCTGTCAGCACATGTGCCACTGCATTCTGGACTAGCTGGAGAGTTTTTAAAGACCTATTAGAGCTGCCTGATAATAGGGAATTACAGTAAACCAGCCTAGAGGTAATAAAAGCATGGACTGATTTTTCTGCATCTTTTTGGGACAGGATAGGCCTAATTTTTGCAATATTATCCAGATGAAAAAATTGGAGTTAAAAGACAATCTCGATCAAATACTACACAGAGGTTTCTTATGGTAGTGCTAGAGGCCAGAGCAATGCCATCCAGAGAAACTATATCATCAGATAAAGAGTTTCTGAGGTGTTTGGGTTCAAGAACAATGACTTCAGTTTTGTCTGAATTTAACATCAGGAAATTGGAGCTCATCCAGGTTTTTATGTCTTTAAGGCATTTTTGAAGTTTAGTTAATTGATTCATTTCTACTGGCTGTATCAATAAATACAATTGAGTATCATCTGCATAACAACTAAAATTTACAGAGTGATTTCTAACGATGTTACCTGAGGGAAACATACTGTATATAGAGAGAATAGAATTGGTCCGAGCACTGAACCTTGTGAAACTCAGATGCAAACTTTAGTATGTAAAAATGATTTATCATGAATGTAAAAGAACTGAAAACGATTGGATAAATGCAGAACCTACCTTAAAAGACTGTGGTACATAGCCTGTTAATAATATTATATTTTGATCATGTCTTATATGTAAGTGTTAACTAAAGGTAAGACTTCCTTAAGTAGCCTAGTTGGAATGGGGTCTAAGAGACACATTGATGACTTGGATGAAGACATCACTGAGATCAATTGTTGCGGAGAAATTGGGGAGAAGCAATCAAAATATATATCAGGTCTTACAGCTGTGTTTGAGGGCAGATTGGTACTGTTTGAGGGCAGGAGGTGATGAATTTTGCCACTAATAGTTAGAATTTTGTCATTAAAAAAGCTCAAAATCATTACTGCTAAGGGCTAAAGGAATACAAGGCTCAATAGAGCTGTGACTCTCAGTCAGCCTGGCTACATTGCTGAAAAGAAACCTGGGGTTGTTCTTATTTTCTTCTATTAATGATAAGTAATAGTTTGCTCTGGCATTGCGGAGGGCTCTCCTATATGCTTTGAGACTGTCTTCCAAGACTAAATGAGATTCTTCAAGTCTGGTTAATTGCCAGTTCAAATGTTCGTGGTATTTGTTTCAATTTTCGGGATTGGGAGTTATACCAAGGAGCAAACTTTCTTTGCTTTGTTAACTTATGTTTAAGAGCTGCTACAGAGTCGAGTGTTGTTCACAGCAAGCCTGCAGCGCTATCAACAAGATAATCAATTTAGGAGAGTTTAAAGTTGGAACGGGAAACCTCAGTTACAGAGGGACATGGTATTCAATTTAACACTGATGGAATCATTTCCTTAAATTTTGCTACAGCACTATCTGATAAACATCTAGTATAGTAATTGTTGCTGAGTGGTTTGTTATTGAGTAGAAAGAAATCAAAAGTTTTTAAGTAATGATCTGATGGACAGAGATTCTGTGGAAAGACTATTAAGTTATCAATTTCAATTACATATGTCAGAACTAGATCGAGAGAATGGTTAAAACAGTGAGTGGGTTTATGACGCTCTGACGCCAATGGAGTCTGATAATGTGATAAACACAGTAGCGAGGGAGTCATTATCAATGTCCATATGAATATTAAAATCACCTACAATAATACCTTTATCTGATTTAAGAACTAAACTGGATAAAAAATCTGAGAATTCAGAATATAAAAATTCTGAATACAGGCCAGGAACACGGTACACTATAACAAATAGAAGTGGCTGTGAGGTTTTCCAGTTCGGATGTAAAAGACTAAGGACAAGGCTTTCATAGGAATTGTAATCTAGTTTAGGTTTAGGGCTGATTAATGGACTAGAGTTAAAAATGGCTGCAACTCCCCCTACCACTGCCTCGAACAATGTGGGTATTATAATGATGGGGAGGAGTGGATTCATTTAGACTGACATATTCATCATGACACAGCCAGGTTTCAGTGAGGCTGAGTAAATCAATATGATTATCTGATATTGATTCGTGGGGATAGTGAACAAAGTGCTAAAGTCAAGAGGGAGTGAGACCAAAACAAACTTGTTCCATAAGGTGAGATTATTTTTCTTTATCAATCAATCAATTTTATTTATAAAGCCCAATATCACAAATCACAATTTGCCTCAGAGGGCTTTACAGCATACGACATCCCTCTGTCCTTTGGACCCTCACAGCAGATAAGGAAAAACTTCCCCCAAAAACCCCTTTATCCATTGAGCTCTTTAGCAGAAACATTTCCTGTTGGTTTGTTTTATTATTCACTGGTGCATGATGAATATGCTCCGCTCTTTCAACACTGGATTGTGTAGTGAATGTGCTAATTGGCTTATTACCATCAAGACGGTCTTCCACTTTCCCTTTTCGAATGAAGAATACAGACTACCGCCGTCTGCTGGTGTGGAGAATTATTTCCTCTCACACAGGTGCAAAACTTACATGGAGATTGGCTGTCAGCTGTAGTCTTTGTGGTGTGTTCATGTGCAACTTTTGGCCGAGACACACTTACAACAGTCGGCTTTCATCGTCGCTAGTTCTTTAAGTCAGTTTGTTGTGTCTGGGCCTTAATCTGTCTAAGTCTCCTGTGGTCTTCTTCAGCCTTTAAACCATTACCTCCTAAAAATGCATCTGTATCAAATGGTGTCACTAACAGGATCCTAACATAAGAACAGACAGGTACGTTTTTTTGTTGTTGTTTTTTTTTTTTGCCTCACCATATTTGTGTTTGACAGGATCATAAAAAAACTGTATTTTTGTAATTTGGTTGTGAACATGTAAGGCCTGAAAGCAGTCAGGGATGAGTGTCAGGGGACACTCCTGGCTGTCAGGATTACAGGGAGCCACCGTCACAGCAGCTTTCACCCAGATATTAACAGCAGGCAACATGCCTCTCAAGAGGAACCTGACGCTGGAGGACATGGATGAAATTAAATCAAAGCTTGACTTCCTAACAGGAGTAGTTACTGCTGTCAGGGAGCAACATTCAAATATCATGGAGCTGGTCGAGGAGATGAAGACACTGTGGACCCAGAACGTCGAGAAGGACAAGAGACTCGCATTCTTGGAAGAGAGTTGAAATTCTTGAGCAATACACCAGAATCAACCACTCACAAAATACGCTGAACAAAAATATAAATGCAACACTTTTGTTTTTGCTCCCATTTTTTATGAGCTGACCTCAAAGATCTAAAATATTTTTTTTATATACACAAAAGACCATTTCTCTCAAATATTGCTCACAAATCTGTCTAAATCTGTGTTAGTGAGCACTTCTCCTTTGCCGAGATAATCCATCCCACCTCACAGGTGTGGCATATCAAGATGCTGATTAGACAGCATGATTATTGCACAGGTGTGCCTTAGGCTGGCCACAATAAAAGGCCACTCTGAAATGTTCAGTTTTATCACACAGCACAATGCCACAGATGTCGCAAGTTTTGAGGGAGCGTGCAATTGGCATGCTGACTGCAGGAATGTCCACCAGAGCTGTTGCCCGTGAATTGAATGTTCATTTCTCTACCATAAGCCATCTCCAAAGGTGTTTCAGACAATTTGGCAGTACATCCAACCGGCCTCACAACCGCAGACCATGTGTAACCACCCCGGACCTCCACATCCAGCATGTTCACCTCCAAGATCGTCTGAGACCAGCCACCCGGACAGCTGCTGCAACAATCAGTTTGCATAACCAAAGAATTTCGTCTCAGGGAAGCTCATCTGCATGCTCGTCGTCCACATCGGGGTCTAGACCTGACCTGCAGTTCATCGTCGTAACCGACTTGAGAGGGAAATGCTCACATTCAATGGCGTCTGGCACGTTGGAGAGGTGTTCTCCTCACGGATGAATCCCGTTTTTTACTGTTCAGGGCGGATGGCACACAGTGTGTGTGGCGTCGTGTGGGTGAGCGGTTTGCTGATGTCAACGTTGTGGATCGAGTGGCCCATGGTGGCGGCGGGGTTATGGCACGGGCAGGCGTATGTTATGGACAACGAACACAGGTGCATTTTATTGATGGCATTTTGAATGCACAGAGATACCGTGACGAGATCCTGAGGCCCATTGTTGTGCCATTCATCCACGACCATCACCTCATATTGCAGCATGATAATGCACGGCCCCATGTTGCAAGGATCTGTACACAATTCCTGGAAGCTGAAAACATCCCAGTTCTTGCATGGCCAGCATACTCACCGGACATGTCACCCATTGAGCATGTTTGGGATGCTCTGGATCAGCGTATACGACAGCATGTTCCAGTTCCTGCCAATATCCAGCAACTTCGCACAGCCATTGAAGAGGAGTGGACCAACATTCCACAAGCCAAAACCAACAAGCTGATCAACTCTATGCGAAGGAGATGTGTTGCACTGCGTGAGGCAAATGGTGGTCACACCAGATACTGACTGGTTTTCTGACCCCCCCAGACCCCCCCAGTAAAGCAAAACTGCACATTTCAGAGTGGCCTTTTATTGTGGCCAGCCTAAGGCACACCTGTGTAATATCAATTTCAATTTTCAATCAATTTTATTTATAAAGCCCAATATCACAAATCACAATTTGCCTCAGAGGGCTTTACAGCATACAACATCCCTCTGTCCTTAGGACCCTCACAGCGGCTAAGGAAAAACTCCCCCCCAAAAAAACCCTTTAACGGGAAAAAAAAGGTAGAAACCTCAGGAAGAGCAACCGAGAAGGGATCTCTCTTCCAGGACAGACAGACATGCAATAGATGTCGTACAGAACAAATCAGCATAATAAATCAACAGTAATCCATATGACACAATGAGACATAAAGAGAGACAGATATTATATTAATGATCTGATTATATATGTATGTGACAATAATCACATGTGTAAAATAACAGTACAAGTATGACTAATAGTAACAGCAGCCATGGGAGGCATCAGGCAGGACCACGGCAGCAGCACAACCACAACACATCATCCAGGCACAGCTGCGACACAAGTTAACCTGCGAGACAGTGGAGCACAAAGGCTCCGGAGAACAAGCTGAGTTAGTGACATGCAGGAGTGCAGAGTTAGGGAGATGCAGTATCAGGACATGAATGTTAGCAAAGGAGAGAGAGAGAGAGAGAGAAGGAGAGAAGGGGCTCTGTGTATTATAGGAGGTCCCCCGGCAGACTAGGCCTATGTCAGCCTGACTAGGGGCTGGTCCAAGACAAGCCGGGGCCAGCCCTACCTATAAGCTTTATCAAAACAGGAAAGTCTTTGTCTGCCTCATGGACCGAAACAGGAAGGTGATTCCACAGAAGAGGAGCCTGATAGCTGAAGGCTCTGGCTCTGGCTCTGGACCACTAGTAACAGTGCATTCTCAGAGTGCGGTGTTCTGGTGGGATAATAGGACACTATGAGCTCTCTAAGATATGATGGAGCCTGATCATTTAGAGCTTTGTAAGTTAGGAGAAGGATTTTAAATTCAATTCTGGATTTTACAGGGAGCCAGTGCAGAGAAGCTAAAACAGGAGAAATGTGATCTCGTTTCTTAGTCTAAGACATGCGCACACGTTTCCACAATCAAAAAACACTTTTCATTAATGGTAAACAGCGTGCGTGCGCATGTGGAAAATTATTCTCACTAATAAGGAATGATGAATTATTATTATAGTTATAAAGCCTATTACATCGCAACAGACCTGCTAAGTGCGCACGGGATGTGATCGCAACTGTCAGATCGTCTTTAACAGATCAGTCACATGACTGGAACAGCTGTAGTGTTTTTATTGGGATCCAGAAGAACAAGGATTGAACAATTATGATCTTATCATTATATCTGATCAGGACATCAGGCCTACCCTAGGAGAAAACGGTATGTGTACTTCTACCAGAGCCTGATACTGGGTGGATAACCTGTGTGTAATTTTACGCACTGGTTGAAGCTGCACATCAATCCAGTGCTGTTGGCGCAAGGCGTGGGACAGGGCAGGATACCCCTGCTCCCCTGACGGATGGATTTGGACACATCTTGAATAAATTAAATCCATTGCACCTCCCGCTTTCCACTTACGCTTGAGATCAGAGTAAGATAGGGCCCAAGATGTGTGACAATATGTAAACAACAAAATATATACAATAATATACACAACAGTGGTACACATAATAATGTAGAACAACAATAATGCTGTAATTACCTGTTTGTATCCAGAAAAGAATGTGAATATACAGTGCATGCTTGAATGTTTAAGAAGAAGAAGCTTTATTGTCACTGCAATAAATACAGTGAAATCTCGTTCGGTGCTCTCTTGTAGCAGCTACAATGTCCTTGTCATAAAATATACTGGGAGGGGGGAGTCATGGTTCTTGCAGCAGTCTCTTCACAGCCATGGGGAAGAAGCTGTGTTTCAGTCTGTTGGTGCGGGCTCTCGTGACTCTGAGTCTGCCAGAGGGAAGACTGGTGAATAGAGAGTGTCCTGGGTGGGCGGGGTCATTCCGAATCTTTGTGGCCCGTCGGAAGAGACGGCTGGAATAGATCTCCTCTAGGCGTGGAAGTGGGGAGCCGATGATCCACTCAGCCATCTTGATGACCTGCTGCAGTTGTTTCTTTTCAGATGCAGTGCAGCTGGCTTACCGCACCATACAGCCATAGGTGAGGACACGCTCTATTGTGCAGTGGTAGAGGTTTTTCAGCAGAGGTGAAGGGAGTTTGTTCCTCCTCAGTGTTCTCAGAAAGAAGAGACGCTGCTGGGCCTTTTTGATGATGTGGGTGGTGTTCACAGTCCAGCCCAGGTCCTCCGAGATGTGCAGGCCAAGAAACTTAAAGCTGGTGACCCGTTCCACTTCCTCCCCGTTGATGCTCAGGCCTGAGTGCAGTGTGGTCCTCGACTTCCGGAAGTCAATTATGACTTCTTTTGTCTTCTTGGTGTTGAGGTTGAGGTGGTTGTCACTGCACCAGGCTGCCAGTGCTTGGACCTCCTCCCTGTATGGTGTCTCATAACCGTTGTTGATGAGCCCCACAACGGTTGTATCATCCGCAAATTTGATGAGGGTGTTGGAGCCGTGAGTAGCGACACAGTCATAAGTGTACAGTGTGTACAAGACTGGACTCAGCACACAGCCCCGAGGAACACCATAACTGAGGACGATGGTGGAGGATGTGGAGGTACCCATTCTGACATGTTGGGGTCTGTTAGTCAGGAAGTCCTTGATCCACAGACAGAGGGAGGTTCCAAGTTGTAGTGTCTGCAGTTTGTTGATGAGTCTGCTGGGGCTGATGGAGTTAAATGCCGAGCTGAAGTCAACAAACAGCATCCTGATATATGTGTTGGGGCTTTCAATGTGGCTGAGAGCGGTGTGGAGGGTGATGGAGATGGCGTCGTCTGTGGATCTGTTGGACCTGTAGGCGAACTGATGTTGATCAAGGCCAGGTGGGATGTGGGTCTTGACATGCTGTAACACCAGTCTCTCCATTTCACGATCACTGGTGTCAGGGCTACAGGCCGATAATCATTCAACCCTGTGATGGCAGAGGATTTGGGCACAGGGATTATGGTGGCAGTTTTCAGGCAGGTGGGGACTGTGGCTTGCTGCAGTGAACAGTTGAAGATGTTAGTGAATACTGCAGCAAGCTGGTGAGCACATGATTTCAGCACTCTCCCTGGTACTCCATCCGGTCCTGGTGCTTCCCTGGTGTCGATGCCACGCAGGACTCGCAGTACCTGATGTTGATGGATGGTGGGGGGCTGGTCGTGCTCTGATGATGTCAGCTGTGTATTCTCTGCCTGTCTGTTGTCCTCTTCAAAGCGGGAGAAAAAGGTGTTAAGCTGGTCTGGGAGAGAAGTTTCGGTGGAGGGGGGGGTGTTGTGGCATTGTTTGTAGTCAGTTATATTCTGTATGCCTTTCCACATGGAGCGGGGGTTGTTCTCCCTGAAGTTGGCTAGAGGCCAACTATCTGCTATCTGCTCTCTGTACTTTGTTTTAGCAGCCTTGATGCCTCTGTTCAGGTCCGCTCTAGCCCTCCTGTAGTGACTCCTGGGTGATTGTTTTTTTGCCTGGTGATGCTGTCATGCAGCCTGCTCATAGCTACATTAGCATTAGCTCGCGGGTGGATATACACGGCAGTTACAAACACTTGGGTTATTTCCCTTTAATGTATCTTTAATGTTTAATGTAATTATTATACATTTTTTGAAATTTCTTTAATGTTTCTCAGGTTTCAAGCACAGTTAAACTGTCAACGTCCTGCTCAGTCTTTCACCAAAGAGGTGATTTTGCTGCCAGATAACAGAGTTACCCGCGTGCCAAGGCATGCAACAAAAGCTTGGCTTTTTGAAAACGGCCATGTAAGGTCAGCTGTAGAATTTGGCAGTGACTGGAACACCAGCAGGGTAATGGAGGAGATAAGTGCAGTCTTCCAGCCAGTTGTGGAGGGATGCAGGTAAGCTTTGAGTCTGTTTTGTCAGAATTGTCACCTGTTTTATTTACATTTTTGTGTATTGTGAATTTAAATAGTTTATACATTCCATTTTGCTCTTGCTCTTTTCTGACAAGCTGGGATATGTAACAAAATACAAACAATTATGCCTTTTTTCCAGTACATTATGGTTGTATATATGTTGGGACAAGTCCTTCAAACTTATATTCAACTAACTTAAATTATTTTAATAACTGAAAAAACTGACAGAATGTCATTTCTGTGTGCACACAAACATATTGAAACTAAAACCTTTCCATGTTTTGTAGTGTAGTCTTTTAAGTTTAACATAAGTTTTATTGTGTGCTTTTCATTCCCTCAGGTTGCAAATTTTGTTGCCATGTCACAACAAATTAGTAGAGCCATCCCTGACCTCAGAACAGACCCTGAGTGGAGACCTTTTGAAAAAACTATTTCATCAAAAGTCCATTTATGTCAGGCCTGACAGGGTTATTTTAAGTGAGGAGAAAAAAATCTGTAAGTAGTGATAAAGAATTTAATAAATGTTTATGACAGTCACAATGGCAATATTGAATTTTACACTGGATGTCTTTACAGGGACAGTTCACTCCAAAATCAAAAATACCAGTTTTTCCTCTAGCCTGTAGTGCTATGTATCCATGTAGATTTTTTTTTTGTGTGAGTTCAGGGTTGTGCAGATACCAGCTGTAGAGATGTCTGCCTTTTCTCCAGTACCCTGTACTATCAAAAGAAAATAGTTCCCACATGAAACTGCTCACGACAAGGTTAGTTAGTTATCTTGAGTAGCCAGGTCATTATTTCTTGAAAGAGACACTGGCTTTGAGTTTATCAGATGCATTTTTTTGCTCTTTGAGCTTCACAAGCTGAGTGTCATCTAGTTGGAAAAAAGGCAGACATCTCTACAGCTGATATCTCCAAAATTCTGCAACTCACACAAAAATTACTTGGATGGATAACAGCACTACAGGCCAGGGGAATATGTGTATTTTGATTTCAGGGTGAACTGTTCCTTCAAACACTGCTACTTGTAGTATGCTCTGACCTAAAACAAAAATTGTTATGTTGTTTTATTGTCAGTATAGTGTAGTGGATCAGTGAAGTATGTTGTATTTATCTGTCTTGAATCAACAGTCATATTCTGATGGAGACAGTAGCCATACAAACACCTGTGAAATATTGGACAACTGTGGTAAATATTTCTATCTACATGCATCTACTTTACAAAGAAAATTAAAATGATATTTGTTCTGTGTTTGTTTTGTTTACACAACTTATTTAAATTTAAATTATTTTTTTTAAGTAATACTTCGTGTGGAATAAAATACATAATCTAACTCATAATACTTGCATTTGTTGGAGATGTCTCTTTTTCTTCTTCCTTAAAACAGTAACCAATCAGCATTAAGACAAACTCTGCATGTTCGTTTGATGAAGAATAACAGGAGAGTAGATGGTCTCAGTTAACTTCTATTTATTCCAAAAATCAAAAAGAATACGAGATACAGAGCTCTTTTTCCAACTTCATGTCCCTGTCTGCAACAGGTGCCGTCAGTTCATGAAGTCTCACTCCTAACTTTCCCTGGACACTTTAATAAGGCGTTACAGTTATGAAATGTGCACGCAAGATGATTGGCTGTTTTTCCACTGCAGTTCCGCTCCCTCCTTCTGACTCCGCCACGCCTTACTGCTTTCACATCAACTGCTCCTGCAAAGCAAGGTCAAACAAAAACATGCACACTGCTAAAGTGTGCTTCAGCGCATCAGCTGTGTATGAGAACTTGTTGTCAGTGATGTACAAGAAGGCTCACTATCCTAGGACATTCTGTGCTTATAAGGTATTTGTTATTGTCTTGGTGTTCTTTCTTATCTCTGGGTGCTGGCGCCTGCAGCTCTGTCTACTACACACACAGTAATTGTCCACTACAACTAAGCTTCACATCCTCTGCATATCACTCATTTAGAGAATGGATACAATGATCAATATACAACCTTTTTACAATAATCCAACACATTGTACAAGTCCAAAATGTATTCTGATGCTCACTTACATATAATTTAAATGTTACTGAGCAGTTAAATGTTAATGTACTGTTCTTCCATGTTCTTACAGTCTTTGGTAGTGAGCCTGCCACTTCCACAGAAATGGACTCAGCCATCTCCACTGTTGAAGTCCAGACCCTCTCCATTACAGCTCCTTCAACCTCCACTGCTGATCATGTCATCTGGTGTGTGCCAGCCAAAATATTTGCACAGATGCACCTTCCACCTCAGGTGACACCCTCACCATGCCCACCAGTGCTGCTGTCATCACGATTGATGATATTCCCAGCTTGTCCAATAGACCCTCTTCCATCTCCAGTACCAACACCCATGGCTTGCTGATTGGCCCTAGTGTCAGTGCTGGTGGTGACACATGTGGTTTCTCTGCCAGTTACACCTCTGCAGTGTCACATGGTCCCACCCAACCCAGTGCATCTGGCAACAGTCCATCCGCCACATCCTACAGGTTTATCTTTTGCACTTTCTTTGTCTCTTTTCATACTGTATTTACATGGTCCGGGCTGTACAACAGCAGGCCTTATTTACAGTACATTTTTGTGTAAGAATTGATTGAGTTAATTTACTAAATGATGATGTCCCTATTTTTTACACACTTACTTATAGACAGGTTTCAGTGCAACATCATCACAGAAATGTGTGCACAATGAGGGGGCAGAGAGCAGACTTGTCCACATAACACAAACAGTGTTGTTAACAGATTTAGCAACTTTTCAGACCTTTTAAGTGACTTTACTTCTAAAAAGCAATTAGCAACAAGTTTAGTGACTCATTCTGCAAAAACGTCTATCTCTTTCAATCATTTCCCTGGGCCGCTGTCAGGCAGGAGGACAGACGTGTCTACAAGGGAACCCCAGGACCGCAAATAATCTTGCGAGTGTGATTATTCTTATCTAAACCATGTTCTCGTGAGAGTTTTGCAGTTCAAGACTGGCAGGCCATGATGTAAAGATTTTTTTCTTTTGAGTTAATTAGCTTATTGACACAAATGTTACAACCTGCTCGTGATATGGTTGATAAGGAGGATAAACCAGCTCAATAACCAATAAAAAAAACACCTAAGTTGAGAAAAATTAACAGGACATGTCAGCAACCCATAAAGTTTCTGTGATTTGGCTCCTTTTAGCTAAACATTTATTTGAGTAGCAAACTTAGTGGGGCAATATATATAATATATTAATACGATATGAAAGACAAAAAAACAGATGCAACTCTGACATGGTATTTCATGATTGAATCAAAAAGGACTTACAAACCATGCAAAATTAATGTTGATCACAACTGTTGACTATATTCTTTTGACCAGCTACTAAAGCTGTTTAGCCCTCTGAATGTGCACACTCCCTGTAATGTTTGTAAACAAGAAACCTATGGGCTGTGTATTTGGGACCATCCAAGTTATTAAACCATGAAAGGAAGTTCTTTGTCCTGTGGTAATGCAACTGTCTGTGTTAACTTAATATATTTGTATCTTAACAGTACTATATTATTTTATTTTGTAGTATATACCTTGATCTGTTTGAGGAAGAATACCCCTCTCATGACCCTGATTTTCAGGAAGCCATTTCAAGGTCTTTGGAACCGGGCACAAGTGAGAGGTCAGTGGGAGATATTATATAAAATCTAATCTTTAAAAACTTTAATGTAACCAATAACGTGTGTTGTCTAGAATAGCAGCAACATGAATAAGCAAGCTGCGACCGAAATAATTTGTTCCTTATCCTTCTGGTGACAAAGAGAGATAAAAACAAAATAGGAAAAACCAGACAAACTTGTTTTTGTCTCTTCTCCAAGTTTGGTATCAGCAATTAACTGTAGCGTTAAATTCATGTGCAGTTTTAGTGCATGATACATCTCTGCCTGTCTGTCTGTCTAACGTTAGGTGTGCCGGGCAATTTGTCTGTCTCTGTTTTGCAGCCGAGTCCAGGGTGGTTGAGTGACTTAGTGCCCGACAAATGTGACAGTGAAATTTAACTATTTATTGGGGTAAACACCAACGTGCAACACCAAACTGCAGCTTGGAAACGTTAACTCACGGTCATATGTACATGCACAAAAAGAAAGTGACATTTTCCAGCAGCAACATCTGTGTCTGTCTCTTTCCACATGATAGGGGCATGGTATTATACCTCATGGGTGTGCATAATGTCAAAACAAGACTGTGATTATCTGTTTTTCAATCAAGTGTTAGTTACAGCCAGAAGTGTAAAAAGTATTCATATCCTTTACTTACACTAAGTACAAGTTCTAAAACCACACAGTTATAATACTCTACTACAAGTAAAAACCCTCTACTCAAGATCATTCTTAAGTAAAGGTATATCAGTATTATCAAAGTTTACTTAAAGCAGATGTAATCCTTGTACAGTAAAATGGTTCCTGTCCTATATTTGATGTTTCGGATTAATATTACAGCAGCATTTAAGTCAGATAGCTCAGGTTTAAGAATTCTTCATCAGAGTTCTGTAAAACTGCGCCTACTTGGAGCATCGAAAAATCCTTGGTGCGTCGGTAATGGAGGCAATATTGAATGAACAACAAAAAAGATACCTGCACACCAGTTTGGCTGGGCTAGAAAGCCACAAAAACCTCCACAAGCTGAGATAAATGCAAAAATAGTCTGTTTAATTAAGACATGAGTGTTCAAACAAAAAGTGCTCTCGGTGCAAAAAAATACAGTGATTAAAAACAGCAGCAAATGTTTCAGTCCTTGACCATCATCAGTATTGCAGCAGCAGAACATAGTTAGGGGTTGGCGTCCAGGCTCTGACTTCATCACTCCTCACAGATTATGTTTACATACAGATATTAAGGAGTGATGATAAATATAAATAAATATACAAATATCTTGGATGACCTGTTGGAGCCTGCAGGTGGATACCGGGGTGGTGGGGCTGAATGAAGAGGCAGTGACGCTGATGCAAAGCAGCAGTGGCCTTGACAGAAAGAGGGAGCGATGGGAGGTTTAAGTGGTTTACGAAAAAATTGTCCTCTGGTAAAGAAACTAGTGAAACACAAACTTGCAAAAAAAAACATGGTTAACTAAAGGTATATTAAATGCATGCCAGAAGAAACATTTATTGTATAAAGACTTTCTCAAGAAAAGAACAAAAGAAGCGGAAACAAAATACAAGACCTATAAAAATAAACTAACAAGAATTATAAGAAGCAGCAAAAAGGAGCACTACAGTAACTTACTAGAGGACAATAAAAACAACATAAAAAATACATGGAAGGTATTGAATGACATTATAAAAAAAAAAGAAAAAATGCAGATGGATACCCAAATTACTTCATAACCAAAAATAACATAACTAGTAATGACATAACTGAAATTGTAAACGAGTTTAATGATTTCTTTGTTGGTGTCGGTCCTGGTCTAGCTGGAGAGATTGCAAACACTAGCAATATGAATGAGGTGGAAAGTAAAGCTTTGAATGTAAGTGAATCTATGTTTTTAAAGGGAACCAATGAAAAAAAAATTATTGACATTGTTAATAAGCTAAAGAGCAAGAAGTCAACAGACTGCAATGATTTTGATATGTCGTTGGTTAAAGATATCATTGAGTGTGTGGTGAAACCTCTCACATATATTTGTAATCAGTCACTAAAAACCAGTGTTTTTCCAAGAAAAATGAAAACTGCTAAAGTCATACCCATATTCAAATCCAGAAACAGACAAACACTCTCAAACTACAGACCTGTTTCCCTACTGTCACAATTCTCTAAAATACTGGAAAAATTATTCTATACAAGGCTAGATGATTTCATCACAAAGCATAATGTCCTGTGTGGACAACAATATGGTTTCAGAACTAAAAGAACAACATCACTCGCTCTCATGGAATTCGTAGAAAACATAACATCTGCGATAGAAAACAAACAATACACATTAGGAGTATTTTTAGATCTAAAAAAAGCATTTGACACAGTTGACCATGACCTATTATTAATAAAACTACAGAAATACGGAATCAGAGGTGTAGCACTTTCCTGGATATCCTTAAGCAATAGAGATCAATATGTGCAAATCGATAACACTAAATCACAACTAAAGAAAGTGAAATGTGGGGTGCCTCAGGGCTCGGTGCTGGGACCATTGTTGTTCATTCTGTACATTAATAATATATGTGAGGTTTCAAAAACACTTCAAATCATTTTATTTGCAGATGACACTAACTTGCTTTGCTGTGGAGATAATTTGGAACAACTTTTGGACACAGTGGCAGACGAATTAAAGAAACTGAAGAGTTGGTTTGACTCAAATAAACTCACACTAAATCTAAGCAAAACTAAATTCATAATATTTGGAAATTGGACAAATAACTCACAAAAGAAACTCATGATAAATAACATAGAAATAGAGAGAGTAAATGAAATAAAATTTCTTGGAGTCATAATTGACAGCAAATTATCCTGGAAGTCACATATACAGTACATTACAGCTAAAATAGCAAAGTCAATTGCAATGTTACATAAAGTCAAATATCTTCTAAACCAGTCATCACTATACACCTTGTACTGTTCCTTCATTCTCCCATACATTACCTACTGCGTGGAAGTGTTGGGGAACACATATAAAACAAATACGGAAACAATATTCAAGCTTCAAAAAAGAGCAATAAAAATTGTAAATAAAAGCACCTTGAGAGAACCATCAAACCCACTCTTAATCAAACTGAAGGCACTAAATTCAAGGATTTGGTCGACCTCAAAACAATTCAGATCATGCACAAAGCAAATCAGTATCAGTTACCACAGGGCATCCAAAAGTTGTTTCAAATAAGAGAAAACAAATACAATCTCAGGGGAATATGCATTTTCAAAAAACAGCCTGTACGTACCAACACAAAAACACACTGTATATCATTCAAAGGAGTTAATCTGTGGAACAGTTGCAGCGAAGAAATGAAAACTTGCAAATCACTAAATAAGTTCAAACGAATTTTTATAAACCACATTTTGAATGGATACAAGAGAGAAATGGAAACATGAATTTATAAAAATGAGCAATGTGCCTTTTTTTCTGATACACTTTCTTTTCTTTTCTTTTCTTTTCTTTTCTTTTCTTTTCTTTTCTTTTCTTTTCCTACACATGCTCTGACTAATCAAACTATAAAACCACAACAATAAAGGGGTAGGACTAGATTAGTTTTATTAACTTCATCCTACACCTTTTCGAACAAGGTATTATTAGCTATGTTGTTATAAAGTTGTCTCTTTAATTGTTTTTTTTTTCTGCCTGAGCACATTGTATATTTTATTTATTTTCGTTTTTTCTTTTAACCTGTTCGAATAAATAAAATGAAAAAAAAAAAGAAAAATAGACTGCCAGATTGGAAGGGTGAGTTTGGTTTTTACTACAGAGTATGAGGCAAGTCACGTTTGATTGTGGTGCAGCTCGAGTTGACTGCCTGGACTAGCTCGCAGGCGTTGCTACATTAATGTCACATTTTACTGCTGTAGGTGGTTAAGGCTGAGCTCATTTTAACTACTTTATACACTGCTAGATAATCTAATCGACAGCAATGCATCTTATTCTATATGATCATCATATGTCTGTAGCATCAGTCTTGTGAGAACCATATCTCTCTAAAAAGTCAGAAAAACAGCCTGTTTTCAGCTTTATGACTGTACTTGTTTAAAAATTACAGTATTTGCCTCTGGGATGTAGTGGAGTAGTAGTATAGTTAAAGTAAAGTTTGATAAGTAAAGTATAAGTACCTCATATTAGTACAGTATTTGTCCTAAGTTACAGTACACTTTTAGTTACAACTGTGGATTGATGCAAGACAGAAAGAAGTGGACAATAGTGATGACTGATTAAATATTCAGTTTAAAGGTAGAATCAGTAGGATTTGTCCGGGCTGTTTGTTAAAGCACCACATATATTCGGGCTTTCATTCCATATATTCAGAGTTTCAATCCATATACAGTCAGGTCCAAAAATATTGGGACATCGACACAATTCTCATCTTTTTGGCTCTAAACACCACCACAATGGATTTGAAATGAAATAAACAAGATGTGCTTTAACTGCAGACTTTCAGCTTTAATTTGAGGGTATTTACATCCAAATCAGGTGAACGGTGTAGGAATTACAAGAGTTTGTATATGTGCCTCCCACTTTTTAAGGGACCAAAAGTAATGGGACAAATTAACAATCATAAAACAAACTTTCACTTTTTAATACTTGGTTGCAAATCCCTTGCAGTCAATTACAGTCTGAGGTCTGGAATGCATAGACATCACCAGACACGGGGTTTCATCCCTGGTGATGCTCTGCCAGGCCTCTACTGCAACTGTCTTCAGTTCCTGCTTGTTCTTAGGGCATTTTCCCTTCAGTTTTGTCTTCAGCAAGTGAAATGCATGCTCAATCGGATTCAGGTCGGGTGATTGACTTGGCCATTGCATAACATTCCACTTCTTTGCCTTAAAAAACTCTTTGGTTGCTTTCGCAGTATGCTTCGGGCCATTGTCCATCTGCACTGTGAAGCGCCGTCCAATGAGTTCTGGAGCATTTGGCTGAATATGAGCAGATAATATTGCCCGAAACACTTCAGAATTCATCCTACTGCTTTTGTCAGCAGTCACATTATCAATAAATACAAGAGAGCCAGTTCCATTGGCAGCCATGCATGCCCACGCCATGACACTACCACCACCATGCTTCACTGATGAGGTAGTATGTTTTGGATCATGAGCAGTTCCTTTCCTTCTCCATACTCTTCTCTTCCCATCACTCTGGTACAAGTTGATCTTTGTCTCATCTGTCCATAGGATGTTGTTCCAGAACTGTAAAGGCTTTTTGAGATGTTGTTTGGCAAACTCTAATCTGGCCTTCCTGTTTTTGAGGCTCACCAATGGTTTACATCTTGTGGTGAACCCTCTGTATTCACTCTGGTGAAGTCTTCTCTTGATTGTTGACTTTGACACACATACACCTACCTCCTGGAGAGTGTTCTTGATCTGGCCAACTGTTGTGAAGGGGTTTTTCTTCACCAGGGAAAGAAGTCTTCGGTCATCCACCACAGTTGTCCGTGGTCTTCCAGGTCTTTGGTGTTGCTGAGCTCACCGGTGTGTTCTTTTTTTTAAGAATGTTCCAAACAGTTGATTTGGCCACACCTAATGTTTTTTCTATCTCTCTGATGGGTTTGTTTTGATTTTTCAGCCTAATGATGGCTTGCTTCACTGATAGTGACAGCTCTTTGGATCTCATATTGAGAGCTGACAGCAAAAGATTCCAAATGCAAATAGCACACTTGAAATGAACTCTAGACCTTTTATCTGCTCCTTGTAAATGGGATAATGAGGGAATAACACACACTTGGCCATGGAACAGCTGAGCAGCCAATTGTCCCATTACTTTTGGTCCCTTAAAAAATGGGAAGCATGTATACAAACTGTTGTAATTCCTACACCGTTCACCTGATTTGGATGTAAATACCCTCAAATTAAAGCTGAAAGTCTGCAATTAAAGCACATCTTGTTCATTTCATTTCAGATCCATTGTGGTGGTGTTTAGAGCCAAAAAGATGAGAATTGTGTCAATGTCTCAATATTTATGGACCTGACTGTATTCAAGATTCATGCCATATATTCAGATGTTCATTCAATATATTCAAGGTTCATATTATATATATATAATTTCCTGAATGGCATGCCATAATATATATATTTATATACATATACATATATATATATATATATATATATATATATATATATATATATTTATATATTATATATATATATATATATATAGTTCATATTATATATACAGTACAGGCCAAAAGTTTGGACACACCTTCTCATTCAATGCGTTTTCTTTATTTTCATGACTATTTACATTGTAGATTCTCACTGAAGGCATCAAAACTATGAATGAACACATGTGGAGTTATGTACTTAACAAAAAAAGGTGAAATAACTGAAAACATGTTTTGTATTCTAGTTTCTTCAAAATAGCCACCCTTTGCTCTGATTACTGCTTTGCACACTCTTGGCATTCTCTCGATGAGCTTCAAGAGGTAGTCACCTGAAGTTCCCAGAGGTGTTTAGCACTTGTTGGCCCCTTTGCCTTCACTCTGCGGTCCAGTTCACCCCAAACCATCTCGACTGGGTTCAGGTCCGGTGACTGTGGAGGCCAGGTCATCTGCCGCAGCACTCCATCACTCTCCTTCTTGGTCAAATAGCCCTTACACAGCCTGGAGGTGTGTTTGGGGTCATTGTCCTGTTGAAAAATAAATGATCGTCCAACTAAACGCAAACCGGATGGGATGGCATGTCGCTGCAGGATGCTGTGGTAGCCATGCTGGTTCAGTGTGCCTTCAATTTTGAATAAATCCCCAACAGTGTCACCAGCAAAACATCCCCACACCATCACACCTCCTCCTCCATGCTTCACAGTGGGAACCAGGCATGTGGAATCCATCCGTTCACCTTTTCTGCGTCTCATAAAGACACGGCAGCTGGAACCAAAGATCTCAAATTTGGACTCATCAGACCAAAGCACAGATTTCCACTGGTCTAATGTCCATTCCTTGTGTTTCTTGGCCCAAACAAATCTCTTCTGCTTGTTGCCTCTCCTTAGCAGTGGTTTCCTAGCAGCTATTTGACCATGAAGGCCTGATTCGCGCAGTCTCCTCTTAACAGTTGTTCTAGAGATGGGTCTGCTGCTAGAACTCTGTGTGGCATTCATCTGGTCTCTGATCTGAGCTGCTGTTAACTTGCGATTTCTGAGGCTGGTGACTCGGATGAACTTATCCTCAGAAGCAGAGGTGACTCTTGGTCTTCCTTTCCTGGGTCGGTCCTCATGTGTGCCAGTTTGGTTGTAGCGCTTGATGGTTTTTGCGACTCCACATGGGGACACATTTAAAGTTTTTGCAATTTTCCGGACTGACTGAACTTCATTTCTTAAAGTAATGATGGCCACTAGTTTTTCTTTAGTTAGCTGATTGGTTCTTGCCATAATATGAATTTTAACAGTTGTCCAATAGGGCTGTCGGCTGTGTATTAATCTGACTTCTGCACAACACAACTGATGGTCCCAACCCCATTGATAAAGCAAGAAATTCCACTAATTAACCCTGATAAGGCAGTCCTGTGAAGTGAAAACCATTTCAGGTGACTACCTCTTGAAGCTCATCGAGAGAATGCCAAGAGTGTGCAAAGCAGTAATCAGAGCAAAGGGTGGCTATTTTGAAGAAACTAGAATATAAAACATGTTTTCAGTTATTTCACCTTTTTTTCTTAAGTACATAACTCCACATGTGTTCATTCATAGTTTTGATGCCTTCAGTGAGAATCTACAATGTAAATAGTCATGAAAATAAAGAAAATGCATTGAATGAGAAGGTGTGTCCAAACTTTTGGCCTGTACTGTACATATATATATATATACATATACATATATATACATATATATATATATATATATATATATATATATATATATATCTGTGTGTGTGTGTGTGTGTGTGTTCTTTTTTTTTTTGAGGGCTTGCAGCTTTCTATGGCCTATGCCAAGAGCCAGCCCTGGTTGTGTGTACTGAGGCAGACACGAGGAGAGGTGGTCAGAAGCAAGCTGAGCCGAAACCAGGCAGTCAGTCCACAGATGAGTGCTGAAGAGTCAGGCATAATGCGAAGACAAACTCCTCAACCGGGCCAGTTAATCTCCTCAACTGGGTGGTTGAAGGGGTCAGAGTCAGTGGAGCCCTCATTATCAGGCCCTCAGCATGGAAGTCCTCCTCAGGGTGAACAGGCAAGAAAGAGTCATGGGCTGCTGGACAGGAACCCCTCGATGGTGCGGTGGTCCTGGAGGGCTGGTCAGGGTGGGGAAGGTGGAAGTCGGTGATGAGGCCTGGGTCAAGGATGTGGCAAGCAGGAACCCAGGACCTCTCCTCTGGACCGTAGCCCTCCCAGTCAACCAGGTACTGGAGTCCCCTCCCATGACGATGGGACCCAGAGAGGTGGTCAGAAGCAAGCCGAGCCGAAACCAGATGAGTCCTGGAACGTCAGGCATAATGCAAAGACAATCTGGCAATGATTGAGTGAACCAGGGCTGCTTATACACTGGCTCAGTGATGAAATAGAAATAGAAAACACTTTATTTATCCCCGAGGGGAAATTCAGCTGACCAGACAAGACAGAAAACAAAATAAAATAAAATATGTTAAATGAGTGCACAGACAGAGATAAAATTAAGATAAAAAGGGAACAACAGGTGTGGATGATACTGCTGATGAGGAGGTGTGGTGAGGAGACGGAGGCAGGGTGAGTGGAAACTCCCACAACTGCGGAAGAGCAGCAGAACAGACTAACAAAAAAGTGCCTTTCATCGTTCCTTTGAGTCACACCACATCCTATTTAATATTCAGTCTATGAGCGATACAGATTGTCAGCTGAGGGAATATGTTATAAATGCAGCCAACTTGTTAAGTTGTGATCATAAAAACAGAATAACAGACATTTTATTCATATGGCTGTGATGTTACATGTTATATTCATGCCTCTGAACGAAGCCAAGCAGTCGTCATAGTGCTTACTATGTACATCACCTCACTTTTTTTTTTTTTACATGGGAACCTACAGTACATCACTGATGCAGAAAATCTAAGTAAGAATATTGTTTTATTTTATTTGTAAGGTTGTTGTCACTCTCACTGTTCTCTGGTCCATCTGTTCACACTGGATCTAAAGACACCTTCTATAAAACCACAGTTCATCATATTATTAATCAGGATGATGTTTAAATGCATATGAAATGTGATTTAATCCCTTCAAACCATCATAACATCACCAGTTTGGATTAGATTTTATGCTTTGTCCTGTTTTGCTGAAGTCTGTGTAACACTGTTGCTATACTGCAGCTGCTGCAGCACTGATTAGTCTATTGGTATTATTACTGGTATTTTCAGATAATAGCCTATTCAATCTGTAAAATTCATTTCACTTTCATTTGCCCCAAAACTAAAGTAATTTCCATGTCTCCTTCATTATGGGAAAGTATCTGCAGTTTTTGAGTGTAACGTTTCTGCTGCATCAAGTTTAAAGTTTAAGAACTGCAGAATGTCATGTTAGAAATAAACGGAGTGACAAAATAATACCCTTTTCCCATTGTAACGCTTGGCCACGACGAGTAAAGCTGGATTTGTGTTTCCATTGACAGTTTAGACATGCCACCACGCCAAGCCACACTAGAGATGGACCTTCTCCAAAGTAGGTCCAAAAGCCGGGCCGCCCGCCCTCAAGCTGGTAGTGAAATTTAGTTTATCTTCTGTGTCCTGTTTTTACTTTAGATATTTGCTTTATTTTACTGTTTCATGCTCACTATCCACTGTAGAGGACAGTGCGAAGCTGCTGCTCGAAAACTCAACATTTCCTTATTTTGGTGTGTTTAGTAATCAATGTCTAGAATAGGGCCAGATGGATCTGGACCTCGTCCCCAAGACTTTGTTCAAAATTTATCTTCTTCTCTTATAGTACCTTGTAGTCAAAGGAATAATACTCAAAAAGTCACTGGAAACAGCTGAAGTCAGGTGCAATTGAGTTTAATCCGTTCACAAGCAACAACACATAGAACTTGTGAGTCAAGCTCTGGAACCAGACTGAAGACTCACTTTTGATTGCTCTCTCTTTTATGCTATGGAGATTCTACTGAATCTCCACCTCTTGACCTAAAACCTAATGGAAGATGGTCCTCGTGCTTTAAACACGACTTTCTTACATAATAGTGTAATGTTCCAAGCATCTAGGCATGTGATTCACCAATATGTTCAGGGACAATCACCTTATATGATTCGGGCCTGATCCTACTCTATTTTTTAAAAACTTTTAATCATAGTATTTCTAATACATTGTGGTTCTAATACATTGTGATCAGATCAACAGTGGCATATATTCAATGCAAACATTTCATATGATATTCGGTACAAACACTAAAACATTGTATCATTAATTCAATACAACAACCTATGAACTTGATATGATGAAACCTTTCATGGAGTCACATGGAGATGGTAAAAGCAGTTATGTATATGAGTGCATGTGACGTGCATCATTGTGGGTCCATGTGATGTGCACATGTTGTAACACAGTATCATTTGACCACTCATGATTGATATAGTTCAGTACTTTCCAGACTTCTGTTGTTCCACATTTTGCACTACAGGTGCTTCACAATAAAAGTTTATACATAACAAAATAACAGGGACTTTAATTTTGAATAATCTATAGGAAATGAAATGTATCATCACTGAAATAGCAGGACTTTGTTAGCAGCTTCCCTTCAAAAAAGGTTAGTCTAATAATATGGCATGGAGGAAAGTGAAAGCACAAACAGTCATAGTGAGATGTTAGATGAAGCTGCAGACAACAGGCTCTTACTGCGCCTCTGCAAACAGATCACCTCTAACAGGTAAACTTTTTTTACTTGCCCTGCTGTGGTAAAAGACATGCAACAAAAATAACAGGGGATTTAAGTCGTGGATCAGCACTGCTTTTAAACGTTATCACTCAAGACAAGCGATCATAACTTTAAAACACACCTTCAAGAAGGTAGCCCCGTCATAATGGAAATGCAAATCTCTGCTGTGCTGGGCCAATGGCCCAAACCAAGCCAAGCCAAGCTAAGCAAGCCCATGACTGTCAAAAAGGGGTATGAATATATTTACCTATGAGTTCACACTCAGTAATATTAATACAAGCACTCCTCTCTGCCTTAATTGAAGCAACTGTGTTGCTTTTTAATGTAATAATATTTTTTTATTCAAAGATGGAAGTAGGTGGCACACAATCAATCTATGGTGCACTGAACGTTTAATGGGAATGTGCATAGAACCAAAAGTAAGAAGCTTGTGTTAACAGAGCAAGTTGACATCTTCCAGGTGTCACCAGCCAGGTACAAGCCACACGACCTCCTCTTAACCATGGAAAGCCCTGGTAAGATGACAGAATACACATACACACAAGGGCTAGATTTCAGGCACAAAAATCACAATGGCAATGGTAAATTTCCAACTGAGTTGTCATTTATTCAAAACATGATGTTCCACCACATAATGCTAATGTCCTTGTAATAACATCAACTCATCCTGCTAATGATTAATTCAGCAACACCAGAAGAGGAAAAAGAAGAAATGGTATCAAGGCACACGTCACCTACAAGCCAATGGAAAGAATAGCCAGGAGCGGGTCAAGTGGATATCTCTAAAGGGGAGGGAATAATCCTGTGCCATCTCTGTGTGTGTGTGTGTGTGTGTGTGTGTGTGTGTGTGTGTGTGTGTGTGTGTGTGTGTGTGTGTGTGTGAAAATTTTGAAATGGTACACACTGTGAAGTGCTTTGTATTAATTTCAGATTATGATTGCAATCCATCCATCTGCTAATATGATGGATAAACAAAAGTACATCATAAATGAAACTAAAACTAATTTTAAAAGAAAAATATGTGTATAATATATACACTGTTAAAATATGAGCACTTGTATTAAGTAAACTTGAAACAAAAATTAACATGTTTGTGTGTGGCACTGTGACAATGAATCAAACCAGGCGGCTAAGGTAGATTTGACCTGAGGATTTCCTTTGTGTTAGCAGTGTGTGTGTGTGTGTGTGTGTGTGTGTGTGTGTGTGTGTGTGTGTGTGTTTTGAGTGTGTGCCAGTACAGGACCCCGCTTTCAGATGGCTGTCTGGGTGTCAGTAGTTATTGGACAATTTTTTGACACCTCAGAGACCAAAAAAGGGAGAGAGAAAAAGCAAAAAGAGAAAAAGACAATGTCCACAACATGAAATAATCATCACTTCCTTCCCCTGCGCCAGTAAAATATAAAACATTAATACACATCTTCTCCCTCCTTCTCCTTCACTCTGTCTTCATCCTGTGCTCATATCTCTGCAGAGAAAAACTAATAAAGAGGAACAAAAATGCAGGAATGATTAAAAGCTGCTTCTATGCAGGAGAAACATTAAACTGGAGAGGAAGGTTGAGACTGACAGAGGAAGGTGAAGAAAGAAGGAGCGAACGGGGAGGAGAAGTAAGAGGTAGATGATGTAAGGAAAAGGCAGTGACTGCCAGTCTCTTTGTTTATGCCAATAGTTAATATGCCACCTCCACCTCATTTTTGTCTGCAAATATTTGCATATAGCCCTGTATTTGTGTTTTCTTTGATGAAAAACGCACGCACACACACACACACACACACACACACACACACACACACACACACACACACACACACACACACAGGCAAAAAAGGTTATCACTGGTTAATCGATGCAAAAGCAATAAAATTTTGATCCGGTGACGTGACTGATCACAAGCCAAATATACCTAAATTAATTTATCTGAGTTTTTTCTGAGTTATTTTGTAAATAGTCATCTGTGTAAGTTAAGTAATTTCTTCAATTTCTAGAAAACGGAAAGAAATCGGGAAAAAAATGTAGTGCTTTCTCTAAAATGTTTTTAATCATCTTTCTGCAGTAATTTACAGTATGTTACTTTTGTGTCTGTCAGTTACCCTTACATAAAACACACATAAGATAAGAGATAAGATAAGAATAAGAACTTTATTGATCCCACACTGAGGAAGTTTGTATGTCACAGCAGCTCAAAGCACAGACAGAAAGTGAAGGGTGACAATGTGTTCTAAAAATAAAATAAAGATTAAAAATAGAAAATGTGTCTTTACAGTATATGTATATATATGTATATATTAGTGCTGACAAAATTAACGCGTTAATCTCTCTGTTAACGCATTAATCTTAAAGAAAATTAACGCAATTAACGCATGTGCTCTGACTTTATGTTCCATGCACTTTTAGCGATGGTACGGAGGACGATTTTTAAGCTAGAATGATGGCCAGGGTATCAAAATAAAGTAGGACGTCTAACATACACGTTGGTGTCAGTCTTGGCATCATAACATGACAGAATGTGATGAAAAAAATGCTTCAGAAAGTAATGACAGTTTTAGGACAACAAAACTGGTATGATCCTTTTCTCTCTCTCTCTTACTTGCTCACACGGGCTCACTCTCCCTTTGTCCCTCCCCCTTCTTTAAATGAGCACTGTCTCTCCGTCTTTCTCTGTCATCTTCATATACATGGAATATTTAGGAACTTGTTGCACTTTGTATAGCCTTTAGCCTGACAACAAACAGGCAAAAGTAACTAAATTACCGTCTGGTCCGCTAAAAGTTCCATCCATTTTCAGAGATGGTAGTGATCTAAACAGCATGATGTTAAAATGATGAAAAAATGCTTCAAACAGGCCTAGTACTAGCGTTTTTTGGACAAACACACTTGGCATAGTCCTTTTCAAAAGCTCTCTCTTTTTCTCTCTCTCAATTTCAGTCTCTCCTTGCTTCCCCTTTTCCACATGAGTGCTGTCTCTCTGCCTCTCTCCCACAGTGTCTTCTTCATATGGACTACTGCAGTGGAGCCCTGGTTGCAGCCTTTAGTTTTTTTGTTAGCCTACATTGATAACAAATAGGCTACTTTTGCTTAGCCAATGACAGTAGTGTTGTAAATTATAGTACTAGGCCTTATTAAGGGGCACCAAAATGTTGGGAATCCACACTTATAGGCTTAGTATGGCGATACCATTAATGTAGGGAATCTACATTAATAGGCTCAAATTGGCTATCAGAAATAATTAATAATTATTAGTAATAATTATTAATTATGTTAAATAATGGGACTTAATTAACATTAAATCACCTCGTGGGGCACCATTCCCGAAAAGGGAAAATGATAGCCAGTTAATGATATCAGTCTCATAAAGTTCACTAAACTATTAATTTGGGAAATCTGATTAATAATTACATTAATAACCATAACCAAATTAATAATAAAGCCTGAAGGATTTCGGAATTCTTGACGCAGCAGAGGTTGACTATTCATTCACTGTTGTACAACATTAAACAGACAGCAGGTACGATTCCAAGAATATATTTATTCATAAAGCAAAGCAAAGCAAAACCAAAACACACAAATCCTAACTAACTATATACAAGCCTGTGTGTGTGTGTATATGTGTGTAGGTGTGTGTCTGTGCGTGTGTGCAAGAGAGAGGGAAAGACAAAGGCGGGTGTGGTGATCGAAGGGCCGTTTGGCCTACAAAACAAAATGGCGGACAACAGAAAACTACAAGATGACCAGATCAAAGCTAGCTTCAGATCGGGGGAGGTGTTTGTCTGACTGTGTGGTCAGGACAAAGACAAAGGAAAAGAAGCGGGACTTGAGCGGCCTGCTTGGGTGTAGCTCTGTTGAAAGCCTATTTGTGAGTGAGTCTATGTGGATGCGATTTGTGTTGCAAGGGGTCTGGATTAGTGCAGAAGATGTTTAGTTACATGCAAGACGTCTGTGAACAGCATTAGCAAACTAAACATGACTTTGCTTGGTAAGACCAACTAATCAATAACCTAATTGCAGACAATCACAACAATAACTCAATTAGCAGCATTAAATCACAAACAACAAGTTAAACAGTCTTGCTTAGCCTGTGCAGCTGTGATAAAGCTATGCCCAGTTGTTACGTTACCAAATCCTGAATGGATTGAGGGAAGAGTTGGTTTGATGCGTGCTCTCCTTGTTAGCCAACGAAGAAGGCTGGAAAGAGCTGTGGCTCTAGAAGCAGTCTTTGTTGTGTCCTTGTTCCAAAGGTGCAGATCCGAGGAAGCCAGTCGCTCGGGGTCCTTGCAGAGTTAGACGCTGGGGTGCTAACTCAACTTGATTCTCCTTGTTGCTGGGAAGTTAGTTGCAAACCTTATGTTTGCCCTTCTAACTTCTGTGGTTTCAGTTATACACCTTCCTTGAGTGAGGGCATGAGAGTCTTAGGAGAAAAGGAACAAAACTCTGTAGAGCAGTTGTCCCCCCCTTGATGGTTCAGGACAAAGAGCACCTCTGGGCTGGTCCAGGGCCCAGGAGGGAAGAGGTGTGGGCGGCTTGCCACCCAAGAGCTAAGAGAGAGACTGCAGTGAATGAAAATCAACTCCTACAGTGTGTCTGATGACATCACAGAGTCACATGGCACTGTAACAGTACTGACCAATCACTTTTGAGACTTGTCTCTCACAGAGGTGTGAAGTTGGCCATTCTGCTGAGATGGGTGTCAGGTAAATTCTTTGTCTGAGAACAAAGAACATGAGGTCTTCCACCTCAGGAGGAAAAGCCTTCACATGTCCAGTTTAGATTTTAACAAATGACAAATCATCTGTGGTTCAGTGAATCCCAACAGTAGTTTACTAGATTAATTGACTTTTATAAACTATTGACATTAAACAAGAGGTTTTGAATACCTTTTTTGATTTTATGTAATCATTCCATGTCGCATTCCAATGTGTTATTGCAAATGGATGACATAAAGATGAAATTATTTGTGATTAGCACAGGTTTTTTTTTTTTTTTTTAACTTTCAATTTATCTTGGATTTTAAAATGTGAGATTAATTTTTTTTAATCTATTGACAGCCCTAGTGTATATATGTATATATATATATATATATATATATATATATATATATATATATATATATACAGTACAGGCCAAAAGTTTGGACACACCTTCTCATTCAATGCGTTTTCTTTATTTTCATGACTATTTACATTGTAGATTCTCACTGAAGGCAGCAAAACTATGAATGAACACATGTGGAGTTATGTACTTAACAAAAAAGGTGAAATAACTGAAAACATCTTTTATATTCTAGTTTCTTCAAAATAGCCACTATTTTCTGTGATTACTGCTTTGCACACTCTTGGCATTCTCTCGATGAGCTTCAAGAGGTAGTCACCTGAAATGGTTTTCCAACAGTCTTGAAGGAGTTCCCAGAGGTGTTCAGCACTTGTTGACCCCTTTGCCTTCACTCTGCGGTCCAACTCACACCAAACCATCTCGATTGGGTTCAGGTCCGGTGACTGTGGAGGCCAGGTCATCTGCCACAGCACTCCATCACTCTCCTTCTTGGTCAAATAGCCCTTACACAGCCTGGAGGTGTGTTTGGGGTCATTGTCCTGTTGAAAAATAAATGATCGTCCAACTAAATGCAAACTGTATGGGATGGCATGTCGCTGCAGGATGCTGTGGTAGCCATGCTGGTTCAGTGTGCCTTCAATTTTGAATATCCCAACAGTGTCACCAGCAAAACACCCCCACACCATCACACCTCCTCCTCCATGCTTCACAGTGGGAACCAGGCATGTGGAATCCATCCGTTCACCTTTTCTGCGTCTCACAAAGACACGGCAGCTGGAACCAAAGATCTCAAATTTGGACTCATCAGACCAAAGCACACATTTCCACTGGTCCAATGTCCATTCCTTGTGTTTCTTGGCCCAAACAAATCTCTTCTGCTTGTTGCCTCTCCTTAGCAGTGGTTTCCTAGCAGCTATTTGACCATGAAGGCCTGATTCGCGCAGTCTCCTCTTAACAGTTGTTCTAGAGATGGGTCTGCTGCTAGAACTCTGTGTGGCATTCATCTGGTCTCTGATCTGAGCTGCTGTTAACTTGCGATTTCTGAGGCTGGTAACTCGAATGAACTTATCCTCAGAAGCAGAGGTGACTCTTGGTCTTCCTTTCCTGGGTCGGTCCTCATGTGTGCCAGTTTGGTTGTAGCGCTTGATGGTTTTTGCGACTCCACATGGGGACACATTTAAAGTTTTTGCAATTTTCCGGACTTACTGACCTTCATTTCTTAAAGTAATGATGGCCACTGGTTTTTCTTTAGTTAGCTGATTGGTTCTTGCCATAATATGAATTTTAACAGTTGTCCAATAGGGCTGTCGGCTGTGTATTAACCTGACTTCTGCACAACACAACTGATGGTCCCAACCCCATTGATAAAGCAAGAAATTCCACTAATTAACCCTGATAAGGCACACCTGTGAAGTGAAAACCATTTCAGGTGACTACCTCTTGAAGCTCATCGAGAGAATGCCAAGAGTGTGCAAAGCAGTAATCAGAGCAAAGGGTGGCTATTTTGAAGAAACTAGAATATAAAACATGTTTTCAGTTATTTCACCTTTTTTTCTTAAGTACATAACTCCACGTGTTCATTCATAGTTTTGATGCCTTCAGTGAGAATCTACAATGTAAATAGTCATGAAAATAAAGAAAACGCATTGAATGAGAAGGTGTGTCCAAACCTTTGGCCTGTACTGTATACATATATATATATATATATATATATACATATATATACATACATATATATATATATATATACATACATACGTATATATATATATATATATATATATATATATATATACATATATACAGTCATGGAAAAAATTATTAGACCACCCTTGTTTTCTTCAATTTCTTGTTCATTTTAATGCCTGGTACAACTAAAGGTACATTTGTTTGGACAAATATAATGATAACAACAAAAATAGCTCATAAGAGTTTAATTTAAGAGCTGATATCTAGCCATTTTCCATGGTTTTCCTGATAATAACCACAATCACTTAAGTTCTTACATCCATAGCTATGGCATTGTACTGCCAAAAACAGTGCTTTTAGGCATTTCATGTTTTCTTTTAGTTTGTTAGTCACATGATACACACAGGAGTTAGTACTTGATTGCATTGTTTTTGATGACTGCAGCCATGTGTCTTGGCATGCTCTCCACCAGCTTCTGACATTGTTCTGCGGTCAGAGCAGCCCATTCCTGTTGCAAAAATTCAAACAAATTTGCTTTGTTTTTGGGCTTGTGGCTCTCCATTTTGAGTTTGATGATGTTCCACAGGTTTTCAATTGAGTTTAGATCTGGTGATTGAGCAGTCCAAGGCATGGTTCGAATGTTCTGGTTCTCCTAACAGGCTTTAACTGACCTTGCTGTGTGGCAAGGGGCATTGTCTTGTTGGAAAATCCAGTCATTCGAGGCAGGAAAGAGTTTATCAGCTGATGGAAGAAGACTGTTTTCAAGAGTAGCCCTGTACATGACCTGGTTCATTCGCCCTTCACACAATTGCATTTGACCTGTTCCACCCATACTGAAACAACCCCAGATCATCACCGATCCACCCCCATGTTTTACTGTAGGGGCAAGACAGTCTGGTTTTTAGGCTTCTCCAGGCTTCCTCCTAACCAGTAAGTTGGCTGGAGTGGGCATCAACTTAAAATTGGATTCATCACTGAAGAGAACCTTAGCCCAATCATCAACAGTCCAATCCTTGTGATCCCTAGCAAAGCGTTAGCGGGCCTTCCTCTGCCTTTCGTTGATGAAGGGCTTCTTCCGTGCCCTGTGTGACTTCAGACCAGCTTCAAGAAGTCGGTTTCGAACTGTCCTTGCTGAACAAGTCACATTTCTCGACAGTGCCCACTCATTTTTAAGGTCCCTGGAGGTCTGACGACGATTCTTGACACAGGAATGGATGAGTGCACGGTCCTCTCGTGGGGTAGAAAGACGTTTCCTGCCTTGACCAGCTAGCAATTTGGTAGTGCCATGTTCGGCTTGCTTTTTCTTGGTGTAATGAACGGCTGTCTTGGAGATCTTCAGTTTGTTGGCTACCTGTCTCTCTACCCGTCTGTCACTCATGCCAATTTCCAGCAGTGCCAAGATGGCTGCCTTTGTGGCTTCACGTAATTCTTTTGTTTTATGCATTATGTGAGAGCTGACAACTGCTGAGTTGTGCTACGGCTTGAATGTAAGCAGGAAACCACTCTAGGCCTTTGCAAATTGAAGGCATGAAATGGCCTCTTAGGCCATGTCCACACGGAGACGCGTCTTTTTGAAACCGCCAAAGAAAATGATCGGATTGCAATAGTGTTCCGTAAACACGGAGCCGGCTTCGAAAATGCAGGCGTAAAGACGAAGCCGGTTCAAGCCACTGAAACCGCATAAAAAGGCTGCAGTATATGCCATCCAGGAGATGGCGCGCCATTAAAAACCGCAGCATACAGCTCTGAACCAGAGAAGAAGACGCGGAGCATGCAAAGAAGCCTGCGCGGTGTTTATAAACAGAAGAAGAAGAAGAAGCACAAGCACAACAAGAAGATGGCCAAAACAAATTCCAACACACGAGGGAAAACGGAGACTTTGTTTTGGACTGAAGACGAAGTCGAGCTGCTGCTCCGAGTCACGCTGGATTACAGAGCCAGTAAACTTCAACAACACATTGATTGGGAGCCGTGTCAGTCAAAGTAGGCCGGTATAATGGACTCGTTTCAGGCACAGTATGCAAAACCGACAGAGAAAGATTTCCCGCACGACGTTACCGGCATATCAAAATCTCAGATCACCGCCAAATTAAAAAAATATTCGCACGAAGTACAGACAAGCAGTGGACACTGGGCGCCGGAGTGGCCAGGGACGAGTGGTCACTTATCTGTCCTGCGGGCAATCATTGTGATTAGTTTGCACATTTTAATAAAATACTGTTTGAGAAGTCGTTGTCGTTGTCATGTTTATTATCACTAGACACACCATTCACACACTTTCAAACTAACAGCATACTGTACAGGTCACATCTGGAGAATGCACAAAGCTTTAAGACCAGCTGGTGTTTTGGTCAGTCATGTTGGCCAGTCTTTAGTTAAGGGATACTCTGTAAGCACTCTGCTCACTCGCTACATTAGAAAATAAACTCAGCAACACACTGTGAAATATGTGTTTAGTCATTAGGGCTGAGAATGTGTGACTAATTTACCCTACTTCCTTTATATCATATGAACACATGAATGTCTTTTCCTCCTACTTTATATTACTATGACTGAAGTCTGCTGCTAAATTCAGCTTCATGTTTCACTCACAACAGTTTGTAATAAATCACAAGTTATAAAAACGTGTAAACTGCGTGGTTAACGCAGACGAGCGGAGGATTAGCTGGGAAACATCCCATTTATTCACTTTACATGGAGCTACAGTTAATACTGAATGATGTGTTAGTGTCTCTTAATAAGTCATCAGAGATCATAAATCATCTTTAGAAGGAGCAGATGTTTACCTTCAGTTAGCTCGGGACATGTTAAAGTTAACAATATTTTAACGGAGCAAGGCGAGCTAACAGTTAGCGTGCTGGGTTGCTTTGAGATGGCTGTCAGAGATGGCAGAGGTGTGATCACATGATCCTGTTTGAGCTATAACAGGTGGTGTGTTACACACTTTATTTCCCAGTTGAAGAATAGAGAACTGTAAACAAACTGTAGCGTAAATAGTTGTCTATTGCTGTCTGTAATCCGCCACTGTTGTTGTGATGGCACGGCTTCCTGCCGGGGTAAAGTCAGAGGTTAGAGAGGTGGGGCTATGACATCATCGCCGGCCAAAAGTTGCGTATTGGCCGTACACACGGAGACGCTAAGGCGGCGTCTTCAGATTTATCCACTCTGGAACCCGGTTTCAAAAAGATGCGGTTTCGCCCCCCTAAAACGCCGGCTTCGTGTGGATGAAAGGCTGAACCGCATAAATACTTTGGCGTATTCACCCTGACACGGCTTCGTGTGGACGGGCCCTTATACACCCTGGGAATACAATTAAGCTTAAGCATGTCAAATAGACCATAAAGTATTATGGAATCAGCTGCATTTTTGTTATGTTCATTGTATTCTTCAGGTAATATACCTTTAGTGGTATCAGGCATTAAAATGAACAAGAAATTGAAGAAAACAAGGGTGGTCTAATAATTTTTTCCATGACTGTACATATATATATATATATACACACATGTGTACATATTTTTCTGAATTAAAAAGTATACTAAATATAGAAAAAAAAGGTAAGGCACTAAAAATAATGAACTGTACACACAAGACTATTTACAATATATCCACAATATATTTATAGGTGGGGAATATTGCACAGAGAATGTGAATTGCACAGAGTCTTAGCAGTTATGCAGCAGACATGACAGTGCTACATTTTGTCAGGTGTTGCTGTTAAAGAGTCTGACAGTTGATGGGATGAATGACCTGCGGTAGCGCTCCTTCTTGCACTGCTGCTCAGTGCATGGACAGTTTAATGCAGGGGGTGAGAGGTGTTGTCCATGATGGATATCAGCTTGGCTAACATTCTCCTCCTGGCCCTCCTGACAAGCTGGTTCAGTCTTTTCCTGTCCCTCTCCGTGCTTCCACAGCTCCAGCAGACCACTGCATAGGGGATGACAGATGCTACGACAGTGTCAAAGAAAGTACTTAGCAGTGTCCTGCACACCCCGAAGGACCTCAGTCGCCTCAGCAGGTGGAGACGACTTTGTCCCTTCTTGTACAAGATGTCGATGTTCGTGGACCAGTCCAGCTTATTGTTGAGGTGAACACCCAGGTAGTTGTACTCCTCCATGACCTCAATGTCCAAACCTTGGATGTTCACTGGAGTAGTCTGGGGCGCTTTCCTGTGGAAGTCAGTCACTAACTCCTTTGTCTTTCTGGCGTTTATGTGAAGGTGGTTGATCTCACACCAGTTGACAAAGTCCGTGATGACCCCCCTGTACTCCATATCATTTCCCTCTGTCACACACCCAACAATGGCTGTATCATCAGAGAACTTCTGAAGTTGGCAGCTGTCCGTATTGTGTCTGAAGTCCGATGTGTACAGGGTGAAGAGGAAGGGGGCGAGGACTGTCCCCTGTGGAGCCTCCGTGCTGCAGACTACCACATCAGACACACAGTCACAAAGCCTCACATACTGTGGTCTGCTGGTGAGGTAGTCGATCGTCCACGTAGCCAGGTGGCGGTCGACTCCAGCTCCTTCCAACTTCCCCCTGAGCAGAGATGGCTGTATTGTATTGAAAGCACTGGAGAAGTCAAAAAACATGACTCTCCCAGCACTTCCAGTGTTCTCCAGGTGAGATGGTGTTCGGTGGAGTAGGTAGATGACTGCGTCATCCACCCCAATGCCTGCTTGATATGAGAACTGCAGGGAGTCCAGTTCTGTTCTCACCAGGGGTCAGAGGTAGTTGAGTATAATCTTCTCTATGGTCTTCATCAGGTGGGAAGTCAGGGCTACAGGTTTGAAGTGGTTGGGCTCCCTCACACAGGAAGTCTTCCACAGGACAGGAACCTTCATCAGACTGAGGCTGAGGTTGAAGATGTGCAGAACCACCTGACAGAGCTGAACTGCACAGTCCCTCAGCAGTCTGGAGCTGATGCCATCCGGACCAGTAGCCTTTCTCGCCTTGATCTTCGTGAGCTCCCTCTTCACCTAGTCAGCTGTTATAGAGAGGCTGCAGCAGGGGTGGGGGTGACTCCGGCTGAGGAAGATGGGGGGATGAGGGAAGTGTGATGTGGAGGGGGGTTAAAAGGTGAGGGAAGGGGGGGGTGTAGCTGATGTCCTGAGAGAGGGGGAGGAGGTGTGCCAGAGAGGGTGAGAGGGCCCTGGGTCTGTGCTCTGGTGGGTGGGGGAGGGAGAGGGAGCAGAATCAAACCTGTCGAAAAACAGGTTCAGTTCATTCGCACATGCTTAATGACCTGCACTTTTAAGGAAAATGGTTAATTTTTGCAGTTGTACATGCACCTCATTGTCATGAACAGGAAATAATAGCACCTCAAATTGTTTGTAAAATTACATTTGAATCTTTACAAATACAACAAATTGCCACTAAAAACACTGTATTGTAACCTTAAATTATATTTACCTATAACTTTAAGGATAAATGTTAAATTACTACAAATGTATAAAAATCCACAGGCAGTTCATTGTTTTATGTAAATAAGACTGGGTCAAAACTTAGTATATGACTGTACCACAAAGGAAAGACTATTTGGAGTGAGAACTTTTAATTAGAAATAAGAAGCTGTGACTATGAGGTAGAGTGGGTCATCCACTAATCAGAAGATCAGCGGTTCAAATCAACAGAATGGATTGCTCTCAATGGCTATTCCATTGATGTGTGAGTATGTGTGAATGGTTACTGAGTAGCAGGTGGCACCATGTATGGTAGCCTCAGCCACCAGTGTGTGAATGTTTG
Organism: Cephalopholis sonnerati; assembly: GCA_019142605.1. Taxonomy (NCBI): domain Eukaryota; kingdom Metazoa; phylum Chordata; class Actinopteri; order Perciformes; family Serranidae; genus Cephalopholis; species Cephalopholis sonnerati. The sequence goes on from JAGQAX010000020.1 coordinate 2,379,338, forward strand.
TGTGAATGGGTTAATGTGACATGAAGTGTAAATGTACTTTGAGTGGTCGGAAGACTAGATAAGCACTATACGTGCAAGTCAATTTACCATTTACCATGTTGGACTTCCATTTGCTTGACTTTCACTTGTAGGAGCTGGCATGAGCTGTCCCTGTTGTTTAGTCTTTGAAGCCATTGGCCACTATCAGAGCTAAGCTCCACCGATAACCACAGTTTGTAAAATATCCTATTACTGAAGAGAATTTTATTGTTGTGGTGGCACCCATTCTAAAATTTTAACAGGTAATATTCACTTCAATTTCAGTGTCTGATTTCCACTTTTTCTTCATAATAGTGACAGCACCTATTCTGATGCTGTAATATGTCATAGTCAATAACATTTAAATAAGATAAGATAAGAAAAGATGAACTTTATTGTCCCAAATGGGAAATTTGTCTTGGGCACATTGTGCGACATAGCTGCATAGCAGACACAACCATCATACACAAACAGGACAAACAGCAGGCAACCATGTAGTACGCAGGGCACAGATTTGAATAATATAATAGTACAATCAGCACTACTGGATGAAATAAATACATCAACATTGTCATAAAAGGTAGGGCTAAAAGAATGAAAGCTCCTTAAGTTTGCACTAACCCAGGAGGTAATCATAAAAACTGCAATAAAAACCTGTAGCATAAATAGTGAAAATTAAGTACAGTAGTGCAAAAAAAACTGAAGTGCAAGTAAGAATGTACCAAGTGGGCAACAGGTCAGTAGTCACAATAGCAGCCCTGCTCTGCTAGGGAGACACCGCAGGGCCAGCAGATGAAGAGAGTGGCATAACCAAGAGAACATTACAAGAATTTTTTTTTTTTTTTGAGGGGGGTATCAGAAAAAAATAAAAATAAATAAATAAATGAATGTAAGGCTTGTTTCATTCAGTCATAGCTGTTCCTCAAACAAACTCATGGGGTGGTCCTCTCTTTCCTCTGTCCAAGACATTTCGCCCACAGCTGGCCAGTTAGCTAGCTAGCTAATTCCACCATGCTTTTATGCATTACAGCGTTACAGCGTTACAGTGGCTACAGAAAATGAGCTGAATGAAGTTGTCACTCAAATAACGAGAGCAATGTGTATTCCACTGTGACAAGAGTGTGTGGATGAAGCAATCTCCTGCAGTCTGTTCCCATCAAGCAAACAAAACATTAGCATTGAATGCATTTGGTCTCTGCAAATGTAAATTATGTAGGTACGTGTTTATTTGTAACTGTAGAGCTGGGAGGTGAGATCTGATCACAAGTGGTCACCCAAGATGTACTTGAGGACGCACTTTAATTCCAGGTAGGGATGTAATGAGCAATGATGGGGGTAATATATTACATTTCAATAGTAACAATGTAATATAACATGTTACCAACTAAATTTTGGGCCATATTATTACATTTACAATGTCACGTAACACATTATCACCCCAAATAAACTGTTTATTGTATTAATTTTTCATTCATTTACACTGATCCACACCGTTCCATTCCTGCCACTGCGCCACCAGAAAAAGCATCCCCAGAAAGTTGTGTCTCAATAAGGAGCTGGCCCTTGGTTTGAATTTTCCTTGTCTCAGTGATTGACACATCTGGGTGATACCACTGAATGTACCTTAGTATGCTGGATGTTGTTCAGACCAACGCCGGCACACAAGTCCTGTTCTTATGCATAACTCTCTCACCAGCGCTGTTGTAGCTGACTGGCACAGCAGGATTGGGCCAGGTTAGTCTTCTAGCTCCATTGTATTAATTTGCGCTTGTCATAGTAACTGACTCACACACCATTTGTTGTGTTAACCTTAGCATTTATATATTGTGTTTCATATCATAGGCCCACAAATATTTATCTATATTTTTCATATTTATCAGACTTTGATCCTCTGCTTGCCCATCCTTGTGTCGAAGGCTATTCCTTTATTCCTTTATTAAAAGGTACTAGTAATAATAACGTATTACATTTTTTGGAGTAACTTGTCCAGCACTGGTCATTGGAACCAATACATCATTACCAAAGGAAGAGAAAAGTTTCTTTTTTCCTGAGGCCAGTGTATTTTGTTCTTTGCAATGGAAGCACCATGTATTAACACTCCGCAACAAACACTAGCAGTGTGATGAGGCACTGAGCATCTATTCTGCAGTGAGCGCTGCATGTTTGGTATTTTTTTCTGATCGAATTGCATCTTTGCTTTTTGCAGATGATGTAGTTCTGTTGGCTTCATCACACCATGACATTCACCACACACTGGGGCAGTTTGCAGCTGATTGTTAAGAGGTTGGAATGAGAGTCAGTTCCTCCTAGTTTGAGGCTGTGGTTCTCGGCTGGAAAACGATGGATTTGCCCCCTCTAGGTTGGGGAACAGTTACTACCCTAAGCAAAGGAGGTCAAGTATCATGGGGTCTTGTTCACAAGTAAGGGTTAAATGGAGAGGGAGATGGATAGGTATGTTGACACAGTACCTGCAATAATGGACTGTCATCCATCACTGTAGTGGTGAAGAAGGAGCTGAGCCAGAAGACAAAACTCAGTTAATCTATGTACCAACTAGGGGTGAGCAAGTACACCATTATCTGTATCTGTATTTGTATCTGTTCAAGAAATAAAATTATCTGTATTCATATCTGTACTCCAAATGGGCAGGGTTAAAACTGGGACCTAAGCTAAAAAACCTAACCTGAAGTTGTTATTTTAAGCCTGAAATTGATATGGATTGATTGATTGTTACTATATTTATTATGAAACTATTTACAAAGCAGCCTCAAATTTGAACTCCAGATAACTTTTGAACACAAGAGTAAGAGATGAATACATCCTCTCAAATAAGGATTTTCTTTAATCCCAAAAACGGATGTTAACACATTTTACTCATACTCATAAAAAGCACATTATCTGTATAAGTGCAATGAGATTGCAGATACAAGTGGCCAAAAAGAGTTTCCTCCAGAGGGTGGCTGGGCTCAGCCTTAGAGATAGGGTGAAGAGGTCGGAGTAGAGCTGCTGCTTTTTTGCGCTGAAAGGGGACAGTTGAGGTGGTTCACACATCTGATTAGGATGCCTCTTGGGCACCCCCTGTTAGTTTTTCGGGCACCTCCAACTGGTGGGAGGCCCTGTGTCAGACGCAGAACAGGCCTGAGGATCATGTATTTCATCTGGCCTGGATATCCCCCAGGAGGAGTTGGAAAGCACTGCTAAGAAGAAGGACATCTGAAGTACTTTGCTCAGCCCGCTGCCCTCGTGACTGGTAAAGTGGATGAAAATGGATGAATGGATGTTTATGTACATGGGATTTATTGTTTTGTTTTTACTGTTGTATTGAAATGGGTATGGAGAATTGTAGAATTTTGTGGTGGAAGGTGTTGCATTCCCAGATTTTTTGTGAATTCAACTGAAGCCCATGCTTTATCCTGTCCGCTTGGCCGCTCTGCTCTGTGTGTGTGTGTGTGTGTGTGTGTGTGTGTGTGTGTTGCTTAACCTTAGCGTCGATCAAACAGACGCACAGACCTACAGCTTGCATCCACAGAACAGAGGAGAGAGACTGAGACAGCAGTGTAACCTGGTCGCTATGTTTTATAGAGTCCCAACGTTGTGCTGCTATCGGCTAGGGAGAGGGCAGGTTCTCTGCAGATACAGACACCACCACACACTGAGAGAGGGTCTTAAGTAATGATTGGGAGGGTTTCTTTTGTGGTAGTCTATTTCTTGTTATTGTACACTCCTGCATGGTATGCCTTTAAATGTAAAAGAAAAGGAACATAAATAAATACAACAAATCAGAGGCTTCTTTGCTGCAGTGAAAGCAATGAAGCAGTGTTAGGTGGGAGGATCTCTCCAGCGACCAGAACACCATAAAGCATTTATTGTCTGTGTTGTTGTTATTAGAGTATAAACGCACACACTGAGTTGTCTGTGGGGGGTAGAAAAAGTGAAAAAGTACACAGTGGGGATGTGTAAAGCAGGGTTGACGCCACTTATGGCCTGTTTCAGCGCTGATTTTATGGGTGTTAAAACAGCGAAATAGGCTTTTAATGTAGGCCGAGGCCAGATGTCGATGTTGTTTTGGGCCTGCTCTCTTCCCTCCTGCCTTCCTGTGTACTTCATTAATCGAGATAAAAGATTTATCTGTGTCTTCCGCTTTGTCGTTTTTTCGTCTTCTAACTCCTATCCTCCCTGTTGTCCTCTTTTGTAATTAAACAGTTTAGGATGCTGCTTTGTGTGTGTGTCTCTGTGTGTGTGAGTATGCATGAAAGAAGAGAGAGAGGGGAGGGACAGACAACGTTTTTCTCCCGTCGCTCGCTGCTTTTTATTTCTTTTTGCAGCAGATGCTTCTGTTCTGCCTTACCAGCCAAGGATTCCAACTTAATTAACACTAAATAATTAACTGAATAAACATGCTAAGCACAGCAAACTCACTCTCTCACACACACACTGATACGCACACTGCATCATTTTCAAGGAGCTGGTCATTCAGAGCTGTGAGAAAAGAGAGAAAGGGTGACTGTTGGAAGGGAAGCTTGTGGCAATAAAACAAGGTCATTTTCTAGTCAGGGAGGTAATTAATGTGTTTAATGCTGTCATTAACCATGTTGTACAGAACAGGTAGCACACTGACAATGGTTTGTCTCCAAGGCCACAACTGTCTGTGTGTGTGCTGTCTGACACCCACATATTGCTTTTGTGGTTCATGCAAGAGCCAGTACAGTTCTTAAAAAGAGAGCTGTAGTTTAGTCAAATGCTCCTAAAGGATAATTTCAACATTTTGGGGACACACTGCTTTGCCGAATACCTATATGAGAAAGCAATACAATGAGCATCATATGAAGGTATTTTCTTTCTAATTTGCTTCATACTTGCTGCTCCCTCTCACTGCAACATGCTGCAGTCAATCAGTCATTTCCTTGCACACTTTTGACTGTCCTCCTTGGCAATTACAGATGTGATAGCTATAGATAGATAGAGAGATGTGATAGTGATAGATATCAAGGGTGTCATAACATGTAACACTAATAATGTGATTTATATGCTCAAACACCCATGTGGTCTGGCCTACATTGGAAAAACCACCAGACTACTCAAGACAGGAATTTCTGAGCATTGATCTGCTATTAGAAATTATGGCATTAGAACCCCAGTAGCAGTCTCGTAATATTTCATCTCTTAGATACTCCTGCATAGAACTGCAGTGTTACAAGTCCACAAAAATTAAAAACCTTTTAGTTGATGAAAATTCAAAATGTTTAAGTTGACAAAACATCAAATCATTTGTAAGCAAAAATTCAAAACATTTTAGTCAATTAAAATTCAAAAGGTTTTAGTTGACAAAAATTCATGACATTTTAGACAATAAAATTTCAAAACGTTTTAGTCAATGAAAATTCAAAACGTTTTAGTCCATGGAAATCCAAAATATTTTGGTCAACAAAATTCATGACATTTAAGTTAACTTTCGTTGTGTTTTCTATATGTTTTTTTTTATCTTCATGTTCATGTATCAGAAATTAGAATCAAGGTGACAGGTTGTATAAAAAATTTAATTTTGACATTTTTTTCTACAACTACAAATAATTTCTAAACACTTACAAACTGTCATTTCTCCAGCAGTTTTTGACAGGTATAAATAGTGATCCTCACACTTAGTGACCATCATTTGAAAAGCTCAACATCCCTCTATTTATGCTCATAAATACCTAATCTGAGACAACAGGTTCATTGTAAACTCTAACTTATCCATGTAACTGTTAAGGAGCACAGAAAATACGTGATTAAAGCCTGAATTCTTTCTCAATGTGCAACATTTTAGTCTGGAGGTTTAAACTTGTGTCTTCTCACAGAGTTGGTGATTAAAACTAAACTTTCATCTCTGTCAGAGAAAACTGATCTGAGTTCAGACTGTTACAGGTTAACTTAGCCTCCTACCTACCTGTCAAACAGCATCAACCCCTTAACCCTCTCTAGTCCAGACTGATTGGAGTCCTGCAGGGATCAGCTGTGAAGTCCAGAGGCTGGTGGCTGCTAGCTCCATTGTCGTTTAGCAACTATTGAGCGGAACAACCTGCTAACAGCCACTGCTGCAATAAAAAAACGAAATCTATTCAGCAGCTTCACCGTCCAGTCAGACACACACGGCTGATTATTCACTGTTGAATTACAGCTCACACGCACAAATGGCTGTTGCTGCTTCGGTGTGAGTGTTTTTGAGTGCTGGCTGGCGAAACATCCTGGTGCAGACTATTTACTGGAGTTTACCAGCCTGTAAAAGGTTTTTGTCCTAGTTTTTCTGATCAAGATCTAGTTTTAGCTCATCATCATCTTGTTTTTGTCATGGAAAAAGGTTGCTGATGAAAAATATTTGTCATAGATTTCATCAACACTGTTAACCTGGTCAAATCTTCACACTGTGGAGGTGATGTAAACTCGTTATTAAAAGGCATTTTAATAACGAGTTTATATCACCAAAAGCATTTTGGCCCCCAAAGGGCTAAATTAGAACTTTGACTTGAAGCCTTTTTGATAGAGGCCCTCGGTATGTGGCTCTCTTTCTTCAGTCTCCTTTATTTATCAGTTGTATGGTTACATATTAATAATGTGCCCTGTGTCTTCTTGTGAATTGCCCTAATATTTTTATTTTATCCTTAGCTTGTGTTGTGATTGTTATGTCCAATAACGCATGGACAACAACTGTGTGCTCAGTGTGACTCAGTGCCCAACTGACTCCACTTTACGGCAAAGACGTCACGCTGTCGTGATTCTGCTATTTTATGGCCTACGGCCGTATGCTACATTTACCCCCCCTTTCAAAGAACCTGAACAAGTGCAATTAGGCTTACAACAAACTAGTGCAACAAAACATTATTAAGGCCTGAACGCAGCCATCCTGATTGGGTAAACCAGGTAGACTACCAATTTACACACAGCCTTGTGGGTTATTCTGCCGCATGACAGGCTATGCCCTAGTCTAGAGTTTTTAAAAGTTCGTAACATAGTCTTTGAGGTAAGGAGGCCTCTGGCGGACTGGGGCAGGACGAGGCTTGGGCTGCAGAGGTTCGGCCGGTGGATCCGGTTCAGGTGGATGTGCAGCCGGGATCCCCGGCCATGCAGCGGGGAAGTCTCCATCTCCATCTGTGTGGCGTGGGTCAGCTGCAGCTGCCTGGTCTGCGGCGGATGGTGGTGTCACCTGTCTGAGGCCGCTAGCACGCCAGCGTGAACCATCAGCCAGGCAGAGGGTGGCTGGTCCCAACCGTGCTGTGATCTGCCATGGCATCAACCAGAATGAGAGCAGCTTGTGGGACTGATTGGGTCGAAGGATCCGGACCCAGTCCGATACTGTGAGTGCAGGGCATTTCACACAACACTGTCTGTCAAACCGCTGCTTCATGCGGTGTTGCTGATCTGCCACTCCCTCGCCCCGAGAGGGCGTCGCTGCTGGAGTATCGCCCGTCGGAGGGCATAGGCGATCCAGGGGAAGCTGCAGTTCGCGTCCCAGCATCAGGAGGGGTTGGAGAACTGCCTGTTGTGGCACGTGGGGTTGCTCTGTAATACAGCAAAGTACTCTGTAGTGCCGATGAAAATGGGAGGCCGTCTGCCAGGTGTGCTCTGAGCCCGTTCTTGAGGGTCTGGTTAAACCTCTCCACACCGCCGTTGGCCTGAGGGTGGTATAAGACGGTACTGATATGTTTGATCCCTCTCTCCTCCATGAAGGTAGCGAAGTCGGCCGAGATGAACTGGGGCCCGTTATTGGTAGTGATGGCGTCAGGCACACCCCAGCGGGCAAACAGGGAGGAGAAGAAGTCGGTAAACACCCTGGTGGTTGCGGACCCAACGGGTCATTTGGAATGGAGGTCGTAGGCCAGGTCGATGTTCTTCCTGCCAGGTGTAAACTGTGTGGTGAAGTTATATGCCTGCAGCCTCTCAGACCACCGGTAAAGGCACAGTGGCTTGTGTCCTGATCCAGCTGTGACCAGCAGGGTTGTGAGGGCCTGGTGGTCTGTCCGCAGCGTGAAGTGCCGCCCATACAGGTATATGTGCCACCGTTCACATGCCCAGACACAGGCTAGCGCCTCCCTCTCCCCCACTGAGTACTTCTGCTCAGCCAGAGTAAATGACTGCAAAGCAAATGCCACCGGGCGCTCTGCCCCTCGCTGGAGTTGGGACAGGACAGCGCCGACTGTGGTGTTGGATGTGTCGCAAGTCACGGAGGGGAGATGACCTGCGAATTAAGGCAACAGACTGCAGTGGGGGTCCAAGACCAGGTTGCGTCCTGCTTGAGGAGGGGGCGCAGTGGTGCGGTGGTTTCAGAGTAGTGGGGAAGGAAGCGCAGGTAAAACGTGGTCATCCCTAGGAACGACGACAGCTGCACAGGGCAGGAGGGCATCAACATTTGAGTGGAGTAGGCTCAGGCCGTCAGTGGTTAGGCGGAACGCCACGAACTTGATGATGGGCACTGCAAAGATGTATTTCTCCCCATTCAATGTGAGGTTGTAGCGGGCGAGCACGTCAAGCACCCTGGAAAGGTGATCGTCGTGCAAGGCAGGTGTTCCATGCACCACGATGTCATCCAGATACACAACCACACCTGCGATGCCAGCGAAGATAGTGGCCATGATCTTTTGGAAGCAGCTGGGGGCGGAGCTGAGGCCGAAGGGCATGCGGGTGTAACAGAATACCCCCATGTGGGTCACGAAGGCAGTGAGGTTTCGGCTGTCTGGATGTAGGGGAACCTGCAGGTAGCCCTGGCAAAGGTCAAGCTTGGAAAAGACCGTTGAGCCGTGGAACTTAGCAGAGAGCTCCTCCACCATGTGCAGTGGGTATTTGTCTGGGACCACCCCTTTGTTTACCTGCCTGAGGTTAACATAGGGGCGCAGGCTGCCCGACTTCTTCTTCGCCACTACCAGGTCGGAGATCCAGGGCGAGGCGTCGACTCGCTCAATGATGCTAACGTCCAGGAGCTTCTGCAGTGCGGCCGTGACGTCACTGTGTGGGGCGAGGGGCAGCCGAAGCAGAGGTTGGATGACAGGGGACACAGCTGGGTCGATGAGTGGTGGTTGAAGGCCGTGAGGTAGCCCAGCCCAGTGAGCAGCGATGGCCAGTGGTGCTGCCAGGGTGTGGTCACCGTCAGTATGGTGATGTTGTCTGTGATGGAGAAGCCCAGGGTGCAGAACAAGTCAAACCCAAGGAGGTTGGCCCCATGGCGAAACACCTGGAAGGTGAATGCTGGGAGAGCTCTGTGGCCGTATGTAACCCAGGTCACAAAATGACCAGATTAATATTTTATTTGTTTACAAAGGATTCAAAAGGTGAAAATTGTGAAAACCTTATTGATGTGCTTAAAATCATTTATTGTAAATATGTTGAATTATTAAATGTTTAATGTAATATTATTTGTGACACTTTTAATCAAATGCCATAGCGAATTTCTTCCAAATCTCGTTTATTCTCGCGCGGCTTTACCAGCCAATGGTAGCAGACCTGCAGCACTTTAAGCAGGAAGTGGTAAACAGAAACAGAGAAGCGCCGAGAGGAAACACATCCGAACAGTCTTCTCCAAACTTCAACAACAAGAACTCAGAACCATCTTTAAACTTACGTTGGTGAATTAAACTATTACTTTAACTTATTGAACTTCGACTACAGACCGCTGGAAACGACAACGGAACCTTATTAAGAGTAACCGAGTGCGCGAATTGGTGAGTGATAATCCACAGCTGTTGATTATCAGTTTGATTACTTAATGGCATTTGATGATAAAAGTGACTTATAAACTTATAAAGTGACTTCCGGAAGTCGAGGACCACACTGCACTCAGGCCTGAGCATCAATGGGGAGGAAGTGGAACAGGTCACCAGCTTTAAGTTTCTTGGCTTGCACATCTCGGAGGACCTGGGCTGGACTGTGAACACCACCCACATCATCAAAAAGGCCCAGCAGCGTCTCTTCTTTCTGAGAACACTGAGGAGGAACAAACTCCCTCCACCTCTGCTGAAAAACTTCTACCACTGCACAATAGAGAGTGTCCTCACCTATGGCTGTACGGTGTGGTACGCCAGCTGCACTGCATCTGAAAAGAAACAACTGCAGCGGGTCATCAAGACGGCTGAGTGGATCATTGGCTCCCCACTTCCACGCCTAGAGGAGATCTATTCCAGCCGTCTCCTCCGACGGGCCACAAAGATTCGGGATGACCCCGCCCACCCAGGACACTCTCTATTCACCAGCCTTCCCTCTGGCAGACTCAGAGTCATGAGAGCCCGCACCAACAGACTGAAACACAGCTTCTTCCCCATGGCTGTGAAGAGACTGCTTCAGGAACCATGACCCCCCCCCCCCCAGTTTATTTTATGACAAGGACATTGTAGCTGCTACAAGAGAGCACCATACGAAATTTCACTGTATTTATTACAGTGACAATAAAGCTTCTTCTTCTAAACTATTTTTTCCCCTCCCCAGGTTTTTCCCCCCGGACGTTTGGATGGCGAGCTAATCCCAGGACAATCAACTCCGACACCCCCCCCCCCCCCCCCCCCCCCCCACCAATAATCACCAATCATCATCATCGGTCATCTTCCCTTTTCCCCACGTGTTCTTACCAGACTGGTAGGACAAACGAACTTTTTTTTAATCTAATTTGAAGGACTGAATTATCTTTTCTTTTTTTTTTTTTGTTTTAATGAACTGATTGAGTGTTTTGAAAACTCATAATCAATAAGAAAAAGACCTTGAAAAAAGTCTAATGTTGTTTATTGTGAATATTTAATTTGTGGGTTCAAATTTCAGTCCATGAATTTTGAATAACTTTATTTAAGTCTCCTGAGTTTCGATATTGGTATCAGTTTGTTTCTTCCTGTGTTTCGAATTTAGAATTTTCTGATTTAATTTAGCCTTAATATTTCTCATGTTGGTTAAAAGTTCATTCTAAATTTATTTTTAAAACTAAACCTGTGCTACACGTAGCGTACGGAAAAGGTGGCGGTGCCCACCATGCCAATTTTAGGGTTTCCATAGCCGTACAGTGCCTCTGCGCCCACCTTGATAGTGTGTCAGGGAAAGAGCCGTCAGACTGTGGACTCGTTGAGCAGAGACCTGGAAGCAGCAGTGTCCAACAGCAGTGGCAGGCACACGCCATCCAACTCCGCTGTGCACCACTTAAATGGCTTGGCACTGGAGCCCACAGAGTGGATGGTGGTCGGGCTTGATGAACAGGACGAGCGGCACTGGGGGTCTTTGGAGACAGGCTTTGGGGACGGCGGAAGAACCGCAGTTTCCACAGGGCCGGCGTGCCATGGTGCCTTGGCGTCCTACGACATTGACCTCGGGTTTGTTGTGAGGGGGAGAGGGCTCAGAGAGCTGAGCTGCTTGGGCCACTGTCTGTGCCAGCGGAGCAGAGTGCGAGGAGGCCGGCTCCGGCCGCTAGCCACGATGCTAACAGAGCAGCAGACTGTAGCTGGAAGGCCATTTCCACTGCCTTTGACAGCGATAGGTCGTCTGGCGACATAAACAGCTTCTCCCACAGCTTGGGGTCAGTTGTGTGCTCTGCTAGCTGGTTGCAAATCATCTCCTCTTCTAAACTACCGAACTTACACAGGGTAGCCAAACACCGGAGGTCGGTGACATAGTGGTGGACCGACTCACCCGGCCGCTGTTGTCGCTGGCAGAAGACAATCTGCTGTTCCATAACACTCTGTGGAGCAACAAAGTGTCCGGCCAGTAAGGCGACACAGTCCTCATATTTTTAATTTATTTATTTATTTTAATTCTCTATACTTTATTATCTCACAAGGGGAAATTCAACGTTTTCACTCTGTTGTAATTTTTTTTACATATACACACAGGTCCGAAATACACACACATGCACAAACGGGACCTATACATGCATTAAATGGAGAGATGTCCGAGTGAGGGGGCTGCCCATGGACAGGCGCCCCAAGCAGTTGGGGGGTTCGCCTCAGCAGTGCCCGGAAGGTGAACTGGCACCTCTCCAGCTATCAGTCCACGCTCCCGATTTTGGTCCGGGCAGGGACTTGAACTGGCGACCCTCCAGTTCCCAAGCCAAGTGGACTGAGCTGTCTGCATGGGTCTGAGAGTGTGGAAGATGCGTTGTCCCTCGCTGCCCAGGCTGTGGAGCAGCATGGCTTTTAGCCTAGCATCGTCAGCCTCGGCTAGCCCAATAGCCATTATGAACGTTTGGATGGACTCACACCAGCGGGACCACGGAATGGGTGGCTCACCAGGCAGAGCGAGGAATGGAGGCAGAGGCGAGAATGGAAGCTCCATCCTTGTCGCCAATGTTATGTCCAATAACACGTGGACAACGACTATATGCTCACTGTGTCTTCATTCACATCAGCGGCCATTCATACACTGAACCCAACTGACTCATGCTGTCGTGACTCCGCTATATTATGGCCTACGGCCGTATGCTACAGTGGTCTGTCTCTCCATTGCTGTAGTATTGTGTGTTACCCTTCAATATTACCAACCCTTGAGATAAGCAGAGGCACCTCTTCAATTATTTAGGCTGGCCAGCCCCCCACACCATCCCTTTTTTCTTCTCCTTTTCATCATGAATTTATGATAGTTTACACCTGATGCCTTTGTTATGTGATATTCAAGTTGTTCTGATTATGCAGGCTATGCATCTTTAAGTGTATATACATCATTGCAACTTCCTTTTACCTAAATTTCAGTTCCTTCTCCTTGTTTTCTTGTTGTCACAGGATGACATTACAGTGGTTTATACCAGATGTTCTGTTCATGTGATATATTTTTGATCTAACTCAAGGCACTTATTAGTATTTCCAGTGTACTCTGGAGCTTTGTGTGTGTATGAACATTGGTTTACACAATATATTCATAACTGGGTCACTGTTCATCTGCACTGCACTATGTTTTTGTCTAATAAACATGTATGGATGTATTCATGCAGGGTGTTCTTACAAATTTTTCGTCCGTTTTCCTAGAAAAGCAATGCACCCTAATTCAATAATAATAAATATTAATTAAATAATTAAAAAAAAATTCTAAGATGGTGGCGCGTGTAGACGCAGCGACCCGGTGCTCTTCTTCAGTTAGCAGCTACACACTGAGAAGGACTTACACCCGAACTGACCTTTTAAGCCTAAAACAACACTGGACCGTCAGGACCCCCCCAGAAGGGTTCGACTCGTTCCCGGAGAGGATACGCCGGCGAGAGCGGACAGAAAGGAGGCGACGGCGGTGCTGCGAAAGACGTCGGAAACGAGGCAAACGAGCCGGCATCAGAGCTAGGCTAACTGCCGCTCCGCACAAACCAGCGGTTCCAAGCGTCTTTCTAGCCAACGCCCGCTCTCTGGTTGACAAGATGGACGAGATGAAACTACGGGATGTTAACAACCGGATAGACAGCTGTTTCATGGTGATAACAGAGACCTGGCTGCATGAAAACATCCCGGACCTAGCCGTGGAGCTAGCAGGATGTACGATCTTCCGGGCAGATCGCACATCGGACTCCGGTAAGAGGAGGGGAGGAGGTGTGTGCGTCTATATTAACAACAGTTGGTGCACGGACACTGCCGTCATTGAGAGACACTGCTGTCCAGACCTGGAGCTTCTAATGTTGAAGTGCAGACCTTTTTATTTGCCCAGGGAAAAACCAAAGTGTTTGTAACTGCCGTGTATATCCACCCGCGAGCTAATGCTAACATAGCTATGAGCAGGCTGCATGATAGCATCACCAGGCAACAAAACAAACACCCAGAGGGCTTCTTCATCGTGGCTGGAGACTTTAATCACACCAACTTGAAGGCTGTGCTCCCCAGATTTTACAAGAATGTTGACATTCAAACAAGGAAGGGCAGAACACTAGACCAGGTCTACACCAACATCTCTGGAGCCTACAGAGCCCGCCACTCCCACCACCTTGGACACTCAGACCATCTTTCCCTATTCCTGACATCAGCTTACAAGCCCCTCATCTGCAGGTCTAAGCCACAGCACAAGTCAGTGCAATGCTGGACTGAGGAGGCCACACTATCCTTGCAGGACTGTTTTGAGGACACCATATGGGAGCTCTTTGAAGACCCAGACATTGAACTCCACACCTCCTCTGTAATATCATACATCAGTTTCTGCATGGACAATGTAACATCAAGGAAACAGGTGAAAACATTTCCCAACCAAAAACCCTGGTTTAACACCAGTATCAGAGCACTACTCCAGGCCAGGGATTCAGCACTGAGGTCAAGGGACAGGGTAGCCTACAGGAGGGCTAGAGCGGACCTGAACAGAGGCATCAAGGCTGCTAAAACAAAGTACAGAGAGCAGATAGAGGCCAATTTCAGGGAGAACAACCCCCGCTCCATGTGGAAAGGCATACAGAATATAACTGACTACAAACAATGCCACAACACCCTCCCCTCCACCGACACTTCTCTCCCAGACCAGCTTAGCACCTTTTTCTCCCGCTTTGAAGAGGACAACAGACAGGCAGAGGACACACAGCTGACATTATCAGAGCATGACCAGCCCCCCACCATCCAACAACATCAGGTACTGCGAGTCCTGCATGGCATCGACACCAAGAAAGCACCAGGACCGGATGGAGTACCAGAGAGAGTGCTGAAATCATGTGCTCACCAGCTTGCTGCAGTATTCACTAACATCTTCAACCGTTCACTGCAGCAAGCCACAGTCCCCACCTGCCTGAAAACTGCCACCATAATCCCTGTGCCCAAATCCTCTGCCATCACAGGGTTGAATGATTACCGGCCTGTGGCCCTGACACTGGTGATCATGAAATGTATGGAGAGACTGGTGTTACAGCATGTCAAGGCCCACATCCCACCTGGCTTTGATCAACATCAGTTTGCCTACAGGTCCAACAGATCCACAGATGACGCCATCTCCATCGCCCTCCACACCGCTCTCAGCCACATTGAAAGTCCCAACACATATATCAGGATGCTGTTTGTTGACTTCAGCTCAGCATTTAACTCCATCAGCCCCAGCAGACTCATCAACAAGCTGCAGACACTACAACTTGGAACCTCCCTCTGTCTGTGGATCAAGGACTTCCTGACTAACAGACCCCAGCATGTCAGAATGGGTACCTCCACATCCTCCACCATTGTCCTCAATACTGGTGTTCCTCAGGGCTGTGTGCTGAGTCCAGTCTTGTACACACTGTACACTTATGACTGTGTCGCTACTCACGGCTCCAACACCCTCATCAAATTTGCGGATGATACAACCGTTGTGGGGCTGATCAACAACGGTTATGAGACACCATACAGGGAGGAGGTCCAAGCACTGGCGGCCTGGTGCAGTGACAACCACCTCAACCTCAACACCAAGAAGACAAAAGAAGTCATTATTGACTTCCGGAAGTCGAGGACCACACTGCACTCAGGCCTGAGCATCAATGGGGAGGAAGTGGAACGGGTCACCAGCTTTAAGTTTCTTGGCCTGCACATCTCGGAGGACCTGGGCTGGACTGTGAACACCACCCACATCATCAAAAAGGCCCAGCAGCATCTCTTCTTTCTGAGAACACTGAGGAGGAACAAACTCCCTCCACCTCTGCTGAGAAACTTCTACCACTGCACAATAGAGAGTGTCCTCACCTATGGCTGTACGGTGTGGTACGCCAGCTGCACTGCATCTGAAAAGAAACAACTGCAGCGGGTCATCGAGACGGCTGAGTGGATCATTGGCTCCCCACTTCCACGCCTAGAGGAGATCTATTCCAGCCGTCTCCTCCGATGGGCCACAAAGATTCGGAATGACCCCGCCCACCCAGGACACTCTCTATTCAACAGCCTTCCCTCTGGCAGACTCAGAGTCATGAGAGCCCGCACCAACAGACTAAAACACAGCTTCTTCCCCATGGCTGTGAAGAGACTGCTACAGGAACCATGACCCCCCCCCCCCAGTTTATTTTATGACAAGGACATTGTAGCTGCTATAAGAGAGCACCATACGAAATTTCACTGTATTTATTACAGTGACAATAAAGCTTCTTCTTCTTCTTCTTCATGCATATTCCCCGTCTTTTGAAAGGCTGTGATCATGTGACAGTAGTAAAGAAGGAAGCAGTCCTGAGTGCTTGCAACAAGGTGTGTTGGGGTTGTGGATGGGTCACAAAAAAACAGACTTCCGCCTGGGACTGTTCCCTGGAGTTGCGTGTTTGGACCTGTATGATTCCTGAGTCATTTTAAGGTATGTCTTTGCCATGTTTCTTTTCCTAATCCTAACCATAGTAACTTTACTTGCCTAAATCTAAAGACACCCAACCATGTTTCTTTTCCTGAATCTAAAAATAGTAACTTCTATTCCCTTAACCTAACCTCTGTACCTTTATGTTAATTACGTAACTGTACGTAAAGGCAGTGACGTCATTTGTGGGGCGCAAATGTGTAGGAAATCATGCCAACTGTTGTGCATGCATTTTTTTGTAGAATATCATATAAATCGTCCTATAAAAATACCTTGATTCATGGAAGGGAGTCGACTGGTGACCTTTCATGTGTGCTCTATCAGGTGACCTGGCCTAGAAGGTATTAGAAGGTGTGTCTCTGCATTTGTACTTTGTACTGACAAAGAGCGCTTAGCTCCAAACGTCACCTCTGTGGTAATTTAATTTAATCTTTATGGAAGCATAGTCTTGTGTGTGGACTCTATTTTTTGGCTCTTGCATGCTTTTGAACCAGGCAAGTGTGTCAGCTGGTGATGTGATCTGGTCCAGGGTGACCTGCCTTGTATCCGACATAGCTACCCACCCCCTCCTCCACACACACAGTTTTGTCATTTATTTGAGTGCAATTAGGTTCCTCAGAGGAAGAGTCTCAGTGGCAGATTCATTTTACCAAATGAGCCCTTATTGTCCTGGGCCACACTGAAGCAGAGCTCTGTGTGTGTGTGTGTGTGTGTGTGTGTGTGTGTGTGTGTGTGTGTGTGTGTGTGTGTGTGTGTGTGTGTGTGTTTCAGACATACCCAATGAACATACGGAGAACACAGGACAAAGAAAAAGTGTTCAACTGCTTTACAAGGCAACTCACAGCATTTAAGGGCCTCATCTAGGCCTGTTCCTCAACAGGCCTAGATGAGGCCCTTAAATGCTGTCGTCTCCCCAGATGCTAGATTTGAACCCCTGCTCCTGATCTTGTAGCTTCAGCAGCAGCAGCAGCAGCAGTGACTGCAGTACTGGTGTGAATGGTGGTAATTAATGGATTTACACAGTGAGCTCTTGTCAAACACATGCCCAGGGCAGGGAGCTATCCCAGCACACCACGACTATTAAGTTCTTACACAAACACACACACACACACACACACACACACACACACACACACACACACACACACACACTGGTGAATACAGCTATGAGTCTTGATATAAAAACCAACCACAGAGTTCCAGCACAATGATACACACAGGCTATTAACCTGAAGGACCTTCACTGTGGCACTAAGATGGGTTAAGGGACCATTTGTGTGTGCGTGTGCGTACATGTGTGTGGTGTAAGAGTGTGTACATGTGAGAGAGAAAGGGAGACACAGGCAGACAAAGCTGTGAGAATGTGTTCTGAAAAAGAGATGTGGACACACATAAGATAAGATGAGATGAGCTGAGCCTAGAGCACATTAAGCTGGATATGTGTGCCAAAGTTCAATCAGTCTGACTTACAGTTTGAGGGTTGTGGCCTTTTCAAAATCGCATTTTTTGGGTGTTAACCACAGTGCCACCATGTGGCCAATTGGGGTCATATTTCTTGGAAAGCATTTGGAAAGGACGGCAGAGGAGATACTCGCACACCAATGTAACTGGCCTAGAAAGCCACAAAAAGGCCCGCAGGTTGAGATCAATGCAAAAATAGTCTATTTATTTAAGACAAAATGTTGCTCAAAGTGCAAATAAGAAGAAAAAAAAGAGTTAATAAAAACAGCAGCAAACATTTCAGTCCTTGACAATCATTAGAAATGTTTGCTGCTGTTTTTACTCACTCTTAATCTTTTTTTTTCACTTTGAGCACTTTTTTTTCACAAATGTCTTAAATGTGTTTTTGCATTGATCTCAGCTTGTGGTGTCCCCTCTGCCATCCTGTCTTGTTTGTCCATTGTACAGACACGCCATGGATAAACATTTTGTTGCCCTAAGTAGGCACAGTTTCACAGCAGCCCTAAGACTTGGGAAGCATTTGCACATCATTTCCAATTATTGGCCATGTTTCATGTTTCTAGCTCATTCCAACTCACAGCGATTTGAGCCACAACAAAAGATGACAAATAATAAAAAATAAAAGATAATAATCATAATAATAATAATAATAATAATAATAATAATAATAATAATAATACAGCGGCACAAACACCAGGCTTTACACCTATAAAAGCTTTTTGACAGGGGTGCTGCAGCAGAGATAGAAATGATTATTATGAGGTGAGGGTAAATTCTTCTCTCCTACAGCTTTTTCCAAGTGTTATTATAAGATAGATATTTGGTTAAAATGTATTTAATTTTGTCACTTCGTTTTAACAAAAAATGAGCAACTCTTAATAAGAGGAGGAGTTTTCTATCTTCCATCTATCTGAGCCTTTTTCACATTTTCTTGTCTGTCCCTCCTCTGAACATCTCATGCCGCTGGTTTTATTCAGGCTGGGAGAAAAGGGCAATGAATAGAAATGGTGGAGGAGCGGAAGAAGAGGGCAAAGGAAGTGGATAGTGTTGTAAACACGATCTGGCATCCCTCTCCGATTGCATTCTTCCATTTTAAATACCTGCTGGCTGTGCCGCCTTGCCTGTCTGCAGTCCAGGTGTGTGGGTGTGTGTGTGTGAGTGTGTGTTTGTAAGTGAGTGGATATGACTGAGATAGACGACCAGTGGTAAATAGAGCTATTCCTTACAATGTGTGTGAGTATGAGTACGCTCAATGCTTCTTGTAAACCATCTGTAGTATCTAAGTACTACTGCATATAAGCTTAACTGAGCTGTGTGTGTGTGTGTGTGTGTGTGTTTGTGTGTGTGTGTGTGTGTGTGTGTGTGTGCGTGTTTGCTTGCTGTTTGGGTACACTCTCAGACCACCACAACCTCTGGAAGCTGGAGGCCTGAGCAAAGATTTACAGTAATCACACTGAGTAATTCATTTACTGTCTCTATTTGGGAAAACGATGAGGTCCGGGAGCTGCTTACCCTCCAAGCAGAGAATGAGATCAGCCACCATATAACAAGAACGGTAAATGATTGTTATTACTGTGTTATGTTATTGTTATTACTTATTGGTGATGCGTATTTCGTGATGCTGGCATGCTGTCTAAAATCACACACTGGAGCGGAATGATGCCACAGTCATTTAGTTCTGTGTAAAAATGCAAAGCTGGTGTAAAGAATGGACTTTGTAGCGACTATCGTGTCATCTCTGTGCATAAAAGAATTCTCTCTCTCTCTCTCTCTCTCTCTCTCTCCCCTCTCTTCAATTCTTCTTCAATTTATTTCAATTTAAAGGGGCTGTATTGGCCTATACATACGTTAACATTGCCAAAGCATGTGTGAAATAAAAAGAAACAAAAAAATAAAGTAACCTGTAATTAGTAAAGATCTATTGAATGACAGAAATGTGTAAACACAGCTGTGAAGGTTTGCAGCATATCAAAAATATAAATAAAAATAGACCTGTGTAAACACTTCTACTTTTAATTTTTTTTTTTTTTTTTTTAAGATATCTCTTCTGTTTGTTTATACTGTAAGTCAGTGACCAGCACAGTACACATGGTTAGTGCAGGACTAGAGAGATAACTGACAGTCTTCATGGTGGTCTTTTTCCATTGGATACCCTTTTTCTGTCATAGCAGCTTACAAATCTTGCTGCTGCGTTTGTTGTATTTAACCCAGCAGATTACACATTCTCACACCGACTTGTCACATATCAATGTTCGGTCATGGACTTTCAATGTCGAGATATGATGGGCAAGGTACCCTGGGTGTGTTGGTTGTTGATTTTCTAGGACACCGTGTCAACTTCAGTCTATTACATGCATTGTCTGTTTTCAAAATACACTAATGTTTTCAAAGCAAATGTACAGTTTGCATAGAGTGTAAATAATAATAAACACACTACGTCAATACAACACCGCAAATTGACGTTTTTTCTGCACGTGGTTACGTTTTGCCAACACATGCACATGGTTGGGTGAAGGAAAAAAGAACGGGGTTTGCGTTCTTCAATCTTACGAAAGCAAACACCAGCTTCTCAGGTAAAAATCGGTGGCTGTTGGACCCATCCACCACCCCTCCCATCCGCCCTACCAGGACCTCTGCCGCCTTAACTTTTGTTGTTGTCATTCCCCCTCAACGCCGCCATGTATCTTGCTAACTTGAAAGGTTGGCTTTTTTCATCACTGTCTGTCACCAAAAGTCACTGACTAAGCATCAACAACTTCTGAGTGAGACCGGGTTGGTCTCTGATGTCTTGGTCTAGTTGGCAGGTAGTTCAAAAGTGCAGCTCGGTTTCCTCTTCATGTTGTGTGCAGTGGGTAAAGAGTCTGTCCTCTTCAGGAAGTCAGCTCTGCCTCTAGCTGCCTCTGATGATAGGTAAAGCAGGTCTTTTCAGTGTACTGAATCACTACAAAGATCAGTTGAAAAGATTTGTTAATCAAATCATTCAGTGACTGACTGGAGCTTTGCCTGCATAGCCTCACTTACTGAACTAAAACACAATGGTAACCATAACAGATTTTATAATGCATAATAAATATATGATTAAAATATGTGAGGTTGACTAAAACCTATAATTATGTGTCATGAAGATATAAATTGGTACAAAGATGGAGGAAAAACGATGGCCTTCAACTGCAGCTATCAGAGACAATCTGTTGATGTGACGGGTGTGTGTGAGAACCCAAAAGCAGCACTCAAAATCTGGAACAGTTGTAAGTGTCACCTTTAATTGTTTGGCAGCAAAACAGGAACTTGGACAGATGAATAAACTCAATACACAGTTCTATCTTTAGGCCTAGAGCCCACAGGCAGTCTCTGGGTTTCAAGATAGACGACCGGATTTTGCCGAACCCGGCCGCGGAACTGAAGAGGGGGATGGGAGCCCTCGGACCCGAATAATACAGTTCATGGATTGGCGGGAGTAAAGCAAATGAGCTTACGGTGGGTGAGAAGGCTGAAGCTTGGTGTCCAAAGCCAGGAGAACCAGCCAAGCGTGCAGAGGTACCGATGGGGAGCAGGCAGAAGGAGAGCCGGGGCCAGGCGGACGAGTCAAAGCCGGGCGAGCAGACAGACGACAGAGACGCTGAGGCAGAGAACGTGGTCAGGGTCTAGATCAAGTGGTGGTCTGGAGACTGAAGGGTGGAGCAGGGGACCTCTTGCAGGTGAGCTAGGGGGCTGGACAGGGGTGGAGCAGAAAACCAGGGGTAGACAGACTGAGGGCCAAACATCTGGACAGAACCACTCAGGAGGGTAATCAGGATGCTGGAGCGAGCTGAAGGGTGACCAGGATGGGCGGAGCCGATCTTGAGGGTGGTCAGGAGGATGACCAGATGGCTGAACCAAAGCCAGAGGGCAACTAGCAGGTTGACCAGACAGATGGAGCAGATCTGGAGACCGGCCGGAAGGCCGGCGTGACAGGTGGAGCAGATCCAGAGGCCGACTTAACAGGCGAAGCTGATCTTGAGGCTGGCCAGGAGGCCAACTTGACAGGTGGAGCAGAGCTGGAGGCCAACTTCACTGGCGGAGCAGATCTGGAGGTTGACCTGACAGGCGAAGCTGATCCGGAGGCCGACCTGACAGGCGAAGCTGATCCGGAGGCCAGCCCGGAGGCAGACGTAACAGGCAGAGCAGATCCAGAGGTCGACTTGACAGGCGGAGCTGATCCGGAGGTCGACTTTACAGGCGGAGCAGGTCCGGAGGCCAGCCAGGAGGCCGACCTGACAGGCAGAGCAGGTCCGGAGGCCGGCCAGGAGGCCGACCTGACAGGCAGAGCAGATCCAGAGGTCGACTTGACAGGCGGAGCTGATCCGGAGGTCGACTTGACAGGCGGAGCTGATCCGGAGGCCGGCCCGGAGGTCGACTTGACAGGCGGAGCAGATCTGGAGGCCGGCCCGGAGGTCGACTTTACAGGCGGAGCAGATCTGGAGGCCGGCCGGGAGGGCGACGTGACAGGCAGAGTAGATCTGGAGGTCGACTTGACAGGCGGAGCAGATCCGGAGGTCGACTTGACAGACGGAGCAAATCTGGAGGACGGCCAGGAGGCCAACCTGAGAGGCGGAGCAGACCAGGAGGCCAGCCGGGAGGCCGACGTGACAGGTGGAGCAGATCTGGAAGTCGACTTGACAGGTGGAGCAGATCTGGAGGCCGGCCGGGAGGCCGACGTGACAGGCAGAGCAGATCCGGAGATCGACTTGACAGGCAGAGCAGATCCGGAGGTCGACTTGACAGGCGGAGCTGATCTGGAGGTCGACTTGACAGGCGGAGCAGATCTGGAGGCCGGCCCGGAGGCCGACGTGACAGGCAGAGCAGGTCCGGAGGCCGGCCAGGAGGCCGACCTGACGGGCAGAGCAGATCCGGAGGTCGACTTGACGGACGGAGCAGATCTGGAGGCCGGCCAGGAGGCCGACCCGAGAGGCGGAGCAGACCAGGAGGCCGGCCAGGAGGCCGACCTGACAGGCAGAGCAGATCTAGAGGTCGACTTGACAGACGGAGCAGATCTGGAGGCCGGCCAGGAGGCCGACCTGACAGGCAGAGCAGATCCAGAGGTCGACTTGACAGGCGGAGCAGATCAGAAAGCCAACCTGACAGACTGAGCAGATCTGAAGGCCGGCCGGGAGGCCGACCTGACAGGCAGAACAGATCCCGAGGTCGGCCGGTAGGCTGCTGCGGCCCAGCAGGAGCGGAGACTTGAGGGAGCTGCGGCCCAGCAGAAGTCATGGGGAGCAGAAGCAGTTCAAAAACTTGGGACTGTCCCAGGTCAGCACAGACAGGAACTTGGGAGCACTGTAGCTCAGCAGGATGGGTGGTTGTTGGCCAGGCGGCCAAGTGGACTCTGGGTGCAGGAGTTGGCCGGACCAGCGAGTGGACTCTGGGAGCAGGAGTGGGCCGGACCGCCGAGTGGACTGTGGGAGCAGGAGTCGGCCGGCCCGCCGAGTGGGCTCGAGGAGCAGAAGTCGGCCGGACCGCCGAGTGGACTGTGGGATCAGGAGTCATGTCTGCTGAGATCCCTGACACAGGAACAAAAGGAAGGACTGCCAAGATCCCCGACGCCGGAACAGAAGTAACGTCAGCCGGGATCCCCGACGCCGGAACAGGAGTAACGTCAGCCGGGATCCCCGACGCCGGAACAGGAGTGACGTCAGCCGGGATCCCCGACGCCGGAACAGGAGTGACGTCAGCTGGGACCCCCGACGCCGGAACAGGAGTGACGTCAGCCGGGACCCCCGACGCCGGAACAGCAGTGGTGTCAGCTGAGATCCCCGACGCCGGAACAGGAAGGACGTCTGCTGGGACCCCCGACACCGGAACAGAAGTGGCGTCAGCCGGGACAGCAGATCAAGCAACAGACTGGAGGCAGGCCGGATGCTACAAGCTTGAGACTGAGGCTTGGTCAGGTTGCTGGCAGGACGGGCTTGGGATTTCTTTCCCCATCTGGAAGTCTGGTTGAGGCTCCGAGGATCCCCAAGGGCCAGGCGGGTTCCCCAGAACGGGTTAACAGCTGGGGTTGACTCAGGATGTGGAGGTTGCAGGCTAATAACCCCAAGTCTGACTGACTCAGGTGCAGGGTGAGAGGCAGGTGTGCCAACAAAGTCCTTAACCCAGCCGGGTAACGAGTCTTTTAGCCAAGGCCTTAGGGATACCTCCTGGCGTGCAGAGGACAAGGCTGCCTCTCTGTCCTTGACACACATGGCATAACGACAGTCATTTTTTGAACACATGAGTCTGAATGTAACACTTTGAAGGTCTCCACCTGAGTCCATGAAAGGTTGGAGCCTTCGGTGATGGTTCCATGGAGAGAAGGAGTGTGCTGGGTCCATATTTTGGCCAGATAGTACTGTGACGGGTGTGTGTGAGAACCCAAAAGCAGCACTCAAAATCTGGAACAGTTGTAAGTGTCACCTTTAATTGTTTGGCAGCAAAACAGGAACTTGGACAGATGAATAAACTCAATACACAGTTCTATCTTTAGGCCTAGAGCCCACAGGCAGTCTCTGGGTTTCAAGATAGACGAGCGGATTTTGCCGAACCTGGCCACGGAACTGAAGAGGGGGATGGGAGCCCTCGGACCCGAATAATACAGTTCATGGATTGGCGGGAGTAAAGCGAATGAGCTTACGGTGGGTGAGAAGGCTGAAGCCTGGTGTCCAAAGCCAGGAGAACCAGCCGAACGTGCAGAGGTACCGATGGGGAGCAGGCAGAAGGAGAGCCGGGGCCAGGCGGACGAGTCGAAGCCGGGCGAGCAGACAGACGACAGAGACGCTGAGGCAGAGAACGTGGTCAGGGACAGAAGGCAGGTGGGTTTACCAGCAGGCAGACGAGGAGAGCAGGTCGGGGACAGGCAGAGTTGGTACCGGGTGATCAGACGTGTCAGGAACGCTGGAAAGTCTTGCATGACGCTGAAGAACGAGAGTGAGTGTGCTGGAGAGTCTTATATACACCAGGCTGATTACAAGGAGCTGCAGCTGTGCTGACAGGTGAGCAGAGTTGGGCTGATGAGGTGGGAGTGGCTGACAGGTGGAGTGGAGCAGAGGCAGGGAGAGTGGAAAAATACTGAGGGTAGGAGGGCAACAGGGAGAATGGAGCTGTGACAGTTGATATTAAATAATAGCATTTAATCTACACTCTGGACACCACCCTAATTTTGGAAAAACAGGGAGAGATTCAAAGTTTATCTACTGAGTCTCATAATCTCAAGGCTGCTATGAGGTTTTTGGTCCAGTGTACCTTCACCTGATGTTTCATATACATACAAATCACAAGAAAAGGATTTTTATAAATTAAATATATATTGAACCACGAACTATGCACTAAACTTTGACAAATAAAAGAAGAATAACTGGTGAATAAAAGATGGATGAATGAGTGAGCAGAGTGTGAAACAACAACATCACATACATGTGAATAAATAAATTAATGTCTATTACCAAGTGCAACTCTGAAATTACAGTACTCTGAATGAATGAACACAGCAGTGGCTTGTAAATGGGTGAAGATATTCACTCATTAATAAGTTCAATTAATTCTATTACTCTAGGATTGCAGCAACAATGCAGATGAGTGAATGAAAACCAATAAGGAGGTGAATAAAACAAAACATTTTGACTTCATTGGAAAGATAACTTTAAGAAGGAAAGGAAGAAAAGAGAAGGAAGACCATACCCTTAATCTATCCCTCCTTATGTCCCCCTGTCATCTGTAAGTACAGTGGTGGAAAAAAGTTTTCGGACACCCCATGCATTTGTGAAATATTGCATTAAGAATCACTCTTAGGTCTTCAAGTGCAATTTCTTTTAGTACAGTCACAGTTAAATTACTACACAAATCCTAAAAAAGCCATTAAAAACTTAAAATTGATTGGTTCCATAAAAATACATAAGAAATTTTGAGTATTGGGTCATTTTGGTACCAGTGATCCACTAATGAAGGTCGTGCTTTTTATTAAAAGACACAATTTTTGTTGCCGTGCTTCGTGTCTATATAAAGCCAGCACATTTGAAAGTTCTTCAGAGACGAAAATGGCTAAAACAAGGAACGTAACGCAGGAAACACGCCTGAAGATACAGATTCTCAGCCAGGAAGGGTACAGCTGCTGCCAGATAGCCAGGAAGTGCAGATGCAGTCCTTCAGCAGTTGGATACACTTTGCAGAAATACAGACGAACCAACAGCTTGGAAGACAAACCAAGATCTGGGGATCCAAGGGTTTCTTCAGCAAGAAATGACTGCATCCTGATCCGCATGTGCAGGGAAAACTGCCGAATGACATCACAGGAGCTTCAGCAGCAGTGGTCAAACCAAACTGGTGTCCAGTGTTCCACCCGCATTGTACGTGGCCGACTGTTAGATCATGGCTTAAGGTCCTACAAGGCTGTCAAGAAGCCCCTGATCAATGAGAGACAGAGGTTAGCCCGGTGTTGTTGGGCCCAAGCACACAAGAAGTGGACAGCCAGGAATTGGAAGAAGATTCTGTGGTCAGATGAGTCCAGTTTCCAGCTTTATCTTCCTCCTGCTAATGTGAGGGTACGCAGAGGGCCAGGCGAAGCATTATCTCCAGCAAGTACAGTACCCACTGTCAAGCATGGTGGAGGCAGTATCATGGTTTGGGGATGCATGAGTGCTGCTGGTGTTGGTCATCTCACTTTTAAATGAATTGTTTACAAACCACACAACAGTAGCAGATTCTCTTGATGGTGAGAGAGGAATCACCATGACATAAGTTCTGGATTTGAATTTGCCATCTCAATGGGGCCCCTCTGTGTGGAGTTTGCATGTCCTCCCTGTGTCAGCATGGGTTTCCTCTGGGTTCTCCGTCTTCCTCCCACAGTCCAAAGACATGCAGGTTAGGTTTAGTGGTTACTCTAAACTGCCTGTAGGTGTGAATGTTAGTTTGAATGGTTGTAAGTCTGTATGTGTCAGCACTGTGATAGACTGACAATCTGTCCAGGGTGTACCCCGCCTCCCACCAAATGTCAGGAGTGATAGACTCCAGCCCCACGTGACCCTTAAAAAGATAAGTGGTAAATAAATGAATATTTTCCTGATAAAAGATGATGCGTATGACAAGAACTGGGACTTGTTAGCTTGAAAACACAATGCGATCAAGGCATAAAGCCTTACCCAGTCCAAATTAGAAAATAAATATTTTTTTGTTTTTCCAAGGTTTTGTCAAGGGCTTTAAAAAAAAGAGGGTTACAAACTAATCAACAAAGGCAGAAATTTCTATTTAGCAGCTGACTGTATAAAAAAACACTTCTAGGAAACCTAAATTGGTGCGAATCCCCCCCCCCCTTTGTTTATAATTCCTGTACATTTATAAAGAGTTCAAAACTCTTCTGGAGGTGAGGAGTATCATTGACTAGAAGATCCATGAGACCCATGACCAATCCCTGGTGTGACAGTCCCCTGGCCTGTTTACTAATTCTGTGTTGTGTTTCTTTAATGTAGCAATTCAATTAAATTCAATTCAGTTCAATTAAATTCAATTAAATTCAATTCAAACAACTTTATTTATCCCAAATAGGGCAATTCAGTTTGCAGTCTCCAGTCTTTTTTTTTTTTTGTCTGCATTTATTCTCATCGTATAACACCACAAAAGGGGTGTCAACTTTTTGAGATTGATGCATATTTTAGTCTTGCAACAAAATATATTGATACTTTGTGCGTGTGTTGTGACCATCACCGGCCCCCCCTGGAGGCTAAGCTGTCATTCTTTATTGGATTGTCCTAATATGTGCCAGAGGGGGCAGTGCTGCACCACAGTGAATTGGGGGGGGACAAATGCCAGGCAGGGTGAGATAAGACAAACGGGGGAGGGGCAAGATAAGCAGTGCTATTAGGATGCAAGAACTCAACAACCAATATCCCAACTAAAACCACAAACAAAGAATCGGAATTGAAGACCAGAATTGTGGGAGTCCTGATAGTAAAGAGTAGGCCGCCAGAGGGCATGAGTGAGGGAGGAATGCACAAAGGGCGTGATTTAAGTGATAGGTCGGAAAAGTGACTCAGCGCATTCTGGCGGGTTCCCACATTGCTCAACAGTGGGACTCGACAGGAGCTGGCAAGCCCTGAAAGAACATGCATGTGCGATGGACACCGAAGCCCAGAGCAGCCACAATGACCCAGCAGGGCCAGGCTGGCCAAGCGCCCCACCCCGGGACGCGGGCGCCCCAGGAGGCATCCCCCAGAGAGCCACAAGGGCCATGGACAGACACACAGACCCAGAGGCCAAGAGGGGACAGCAACCGACGACCCCAGGGCGCCCCAGACCAGCCCAGGAGGCACGGGGCAGGAGGGCCCACCCGCCACCCAACACCCATTTTGGGCATTTTACAAAACTCCTGACCAAGTATATGGTCAGGATGGCCCATGACCTGTCTGGCTTTCTGGACTACTGGACTACACGTTTTTTCCAGAGGGAGTTCAGGTCTGTCAGCTGAACTCCGATGATCTTGGAGCAAACTTTGACAATGCTGCCGAGACTGTTCTTCTCCTTTACTGACAGTCCATAAAACCAGCAAATAAAGAAAAAGTTAAAAGACTTTCAATATACGAATGATAAAAACTACACAAAATGCTCTTAGAAACATTAAAAGAACTCAGCTTACGTAACAAGTATATCCTTTGTTGACCCCTTTTCACAATTGACTCTGTGTTTATGTTGAACTTAAGTTTGGAGTCAAACATGGTTCCCAGGTACTTATATGTTTCCACAATCTCAACATCATCTTCATGGATGGTGCTGGCTACTGGCTTAGGGCAATTCCTCCTGAAATCAATCACTAACTCCTTAGTGTTGGTCACATTTAGATCCAGGAAGTAATCATCACACCAGTTCACAAATGAAGAAAGTGCACAGGGTCTGATTGGGCCCCCTGAAGAAGTGATACAAGGACAGTGTCATCCAAGAATTTTACAAGATAGCTGTCCTCTTGCAACGACCTACAGCTGTCTGTATACATGATGAATAACAAAGGAGAGAGGACACAGCCCTGTGGAGAACCTGTATTTGAGGTGATGACGGTGGACATGCTGCCATTAAGAAATACACGCTGAATTCTGTTAGTTAAAAAGTTTAAGAGCAACGATAAAATCTGATCTGGTAGATTAAAATAAGACGAGAGCTGCTCAATTAAAATATGAGGCTGCAACGTATTAAAAGCTGAGGAAAAATCAGCAAATAAAAGCCTTGCATGTGCTCTGGGTTTTTCAAGGTGCTTGTACAACCTGTCTAAGATAAAAATCTTAGCATCATCTACACTTTTCCCAGACTGATAAGCAAATTGGAGAGGATCAAGTTTGCCATTAATCAGAGAAAAAAATTCCGCTTTCACTATTTTTTCAAAAACTTTGATCACAAGGGATGTTAAAGTGACTGGCCTAAACTCATTTAACTCCTTTGGATTATTGGTTTTTGGAACAGGGATTATGGTAGATGTCTTCCATATAATCGGTATCTGGCCGCTCTCGACACACATCATGAAAAGTGATGTAAACACTTCACTGAGCTGGTCAGCACAGTGGCGCAGAGTGCATCCACAAATAGAGTGTGGGCCGGCAGCCTTACGTATATTTACTATCTTAAGGAGATTTGTGACGTTTTAATCACAATATCATTCTGAGGTGACAGAGACAAGGACAAAGATTCCCGCAACATGGAAATATCGTTCAAAAAATCAGATCTTTCAAACTGAGAGAAAAATGAGTTAAAACAGTTTGCCAGATTGTCATCATCCACACCATTTATATGAATGGTCTGTGTGGTCTCACACGATGACTGATTAATTGATACCATAGATTTTATTCTTCTCCAGGCTGCTCTGAGGTCACCACTGCAATACTGACTCTCGATTTTGTTTTTGTACTTCATTTTAGCCTTCCTTATTTCAACCAGTGCCAGTCTGTACACTGAAAGCAAGCCTGGCGAGAGGAGATGCTGTTCTCAGACCAGATCTCCACTGTTCTCTCCTCCTGCTCCAGACGTCTGAAGGATGGTTTGTATACAGGCATGAGATACACACTACTGTGGTAAGAGGCACCGAAGAAAGGCATAGGCAGGGATTTATAAGCCCCACTGTCAGAGCCATAGCATAGATCAAGTATAGAGTTTTTATGTGTGGTAGGACAAGTCACATATTGCTCGTATGTCCTCAAAGTCTTTTTTAAGTTACAATGATTAAAATCTCCAAGGACAAACTTGGGTGCCTCAGGGCAGATGGAGTCCAGTTTATGCGTGACATCACTGATCAGCTGTGCCGCAGCAGAGGTGTCTGCTCGCGGGTGAATGTACACTAGTGTGTAAAAGAGCTGTTGGAACTCGCTAGGCAGATAGAAGGGGCGTAGAGAGATAGACAGTAATTCCACATCCATTGTACATATCTTCTCTCTCATCACTACAGTGTTACAGTACCTCTGGTTCACGTAGAAGCAGACTCCTCCCCCTTTTGCCGGTGATCTCCAGAGACTGGTCCATACGAATTGGGCTTTCAAACCCAGTTAAGATCAAGTCAGAGTCTTGATCTGTATCACCGAGCCATGTTTCGGTGAAGGTAAGAAGGCAGGTATCTTTTACTTCCCGTTTAAACTTGGCATATGTCTCCAGTTCATCTATTTTGTTACAAACAGATTGAACATTTGACAGCAGGACAGAAGGAAGCGGTGGTAGTTTGCGGCGATTGTCAAGCCGGAGAGTCTTTAATCTCCATTGTAAACCACCTCTTCTTCCACGTTTCCGATGGCTCGGCTTCTTAGCTGGCCTGCGGAGCTCCAACGGTACACTTGCAGGCATCTCGCCGGCTTTAGAAAACTGTAAGGACCGGAGAAGTTCTTGGCTGAGAGTAACTCTCTCAGGCAAGATCCAGCAGCAGCGCTGCCAAGCAGAAAAGTGCAAAAAGCTTCATGATTGTCCCCTTAATCCACAACTCTGAAGCACTGACAGATCTTCCACACTTCACGAATTAAAAACAATAATGACAACACGGCAGGCACACTTAAAAACAGTTAAAACAAACAAAATAAACACGAGTGACCGGGAAACTGCGAGGTCACACGCTGAGGAGCGCCCTCTCTCAATATCAAGTAGGCTACCTGGTGTGTGGAGTGATTAACCTAGTTGGGAGCACCTGGGCCCAGTGCTCTCAAGCTATAAAAACCCCATCGCTCTGGCTGAAACACTTTCTTCCCTCAGATGCATTGTTTACTTCAAACTTCCAGCGCCCCGCACTACAAACAGCACTCATGCAGACACCTTCACCACCGATCCTACTGATAAACACACCTCATCACTGCCTTAGGTTTTTGGGGGGTTTCTTAGTTTCTTCTTGTCTATTATTATCTTCAGGTAAATAAATGAGTCATTAGTTTGTCTTCAGTCTGTGTCTCCCTCTCTTTTGTTATGGCTTCAGAGCCAGGTTGTGACACTGACTATTGATTGGCTTTAAGGACAGGAACTTCCTTCAACACGGGCCTTCACTGAAGCCTAGATTATTAGTATGGAAGCTCCTATTGACTCACTTGAGGTGTCAATCTAAAGGTCAGGGATTCGCTTCCATTTTGACAGCAAGCAGTCAGTGTATCTACAAGAACTGGAGGAAATCATGGCTAATATGTGGAGAGATTTGAACGTTTCTTTGTTGGCATAAGTTTGATCTGTGGATTATAATAATGTTTCATTGATGAGTCATAAACATTTTCTGTCTGACATAAGTGTTTATCAACAGTGGAGATTCGCAGAGGGAGTGTGGGTTCCAAAGGAAGAGAAGTCAACCAGTATTGAGCAGTTTAGAACCATCTCTCTGCTCAACGTCAAGGGGAAGATATCTTTCAGTATCGTCTCCCACTGACTGACTGACTATCTGCTGAAGAACAAGTACATTGACTCCTCAGTGCAGAAGGGGGGATCCCAGGAGTCCCAGGTTGCCTGGAAAAAAGTGGAGTGGTGATGCAACTGATCAGGGAAGCTCGAGAAGGGAAGGGAGACCTGGCTGTGTTATGGCTTGACCTAGCTAATGCATACGGCTCCATACCACACAAGCTGGTGGAGGTAGCACTGGCGCGGCATTATGTCCCAAGCAACATCAAGAACTTAATCATGGATTACTATAACAACTTTAATCTGAGGTTCACTTCTGGGACAGTAACATCTGACCAGCACCGGCTTGAAAAGGGGATCATCACGGGATGCACAATTTCAGTGACCCTGTTCGCTCTGGCCATGAATATGCTGGTAAAGTCAGCTGAAACAGAGTGCAGAGGCCCCGAAACCAAGTCTGGAGTCAGACAACCTCCTATCAGAGCTTTCATGGATGACTTAACAGTAACAACTTCATCAGTCCCAGGAAGCAGATGGATCCTCCAGGGCTTGGAAAGGCTAACAACTTGGGCTTGAATGCACTTTAAGCCAGAAAAATCTAGGTCCTTGGTTCTGAAAAGAGGGAAGGTGACAGACAAGTGCCACTTCTCTCTTGGAGGAATCCAAATCCCATCAGCGATGGGGAAAAAATGGTGAAGAGCCTTGGGAAAATCTTTGACTGCACTCAAAAGGATGCAGCTTCAATCAGGGCAGCAAACCAAGAACTGGAGGGATGCGTGGCGGCTACCAACAAATCAAGCCTACCAGGGAAATTCAAAGCCTGGGTATACCAGCATGGCATCCTCCCTAGGATATTGGGGCCATTGCTGGTACACGAATTTCCACTGTCCACCGTGGAAGGGTTAGAGAAGAGGGTAAGCTGCCACCTCCGAAGGTGGTTGGGATTGCCCAGAAGCCTGAGCAGCATCGCCCTCTACAGCAACACAAACAAGCTGACGCTCCCCATCAGCAGCCTCAGCGAAGAGTTCAAGGTTAGCCAAACGAGGGAGGTGCTCCAGCACAAAGAATCCAGCGACCCGAAAGTTTCCCAAGCTGGCATCGAAGTGAGGACCGGGAGAAAATGGAGGGCACAGGAGGCAGTGGACCAGGCAGAATGAAGGCTTTGCCACAGAGCACTAGTAGGATCTATGGCAATCGGCCGGGCAGGATTGGGTAGCATTCCAACAACCAGCTACAATAATCTGAAAGGCAAGGAGAGGCGGGACCTGAGGAGGAGCGTGCAAGCCAGATGGTGGGACTGAGGCAGCAGGGGGCATGGACTAGATGGGAATAAGCTCTGGACAGGAAAATCTCATGGTCCGAGTTGTGGAAAGCTGAACCTTACAGCATCAAGTTCCTCATTCAGTCCGTGTACGATGTCCTGCCCAGCCCATCTAACCTGTTCTGCTGGGGCAAGACTGAAACACCAGCATGCACCAGCAGCTGCCCCAAAGCACTTGTGGAAGGACGCTATCGGTGGTGCCACGACCAGGTGCTGAAGGTGGTTGCTGAGTCCATCTGCAGTGCCATCGACCAGAGCAAACACCTCCAACCATCAAGATGCCAAATTACATTAATTCAAGCGGGAGAGCATCCCAATCCCCAACCAAAAGCTCAAGCGGGCCTCCTGGGAATGGCAAATGACTGGCAGATGAGGGTGGACCTGGGGAAACAACTCAGGTTCCCAGAAGTCATCATGCAAACACGCCTCAGACCAGACATTGTGGTGTTCTTGGAGAAATCCAAACAGGTGGTCATGCTAGAGCTAACAGTGCCCTGGGAGGAGAGGATGGAGGAGGCCAGCGAAAGGAAGGCAGGGAAATATGCAGAGCTGGCAGAGGATTGCCGCAGACGGGGTTGGCGCACTTGGTGCTTGCCCATTGAAGTGGGCGGCAGGGGCTTTGCAGGAAGATCACTATGCAAGGCCTACAGCTTACTGGGCATCACTGGAGTGCGGAAAAGAAAAGCCATTGGCAGAGCCTCAGAAGCCGCGGAAAAGGCCTCAAGATGGCTGTGGATTAGTCGGGACAAGGAGTGGGCTAATGCCATTTGGACGCAGGCCGGGAATTGATCACTTCCGGTCGGGTCACCTGGGTGAGGGGGTCTGAAGTTGAAAGACCTGAAACCCCCTATGACCCCAGGTACTTCACTGAAGATGTGTCCAAGTGCATCAAAAGATGTATGTAATAACCATTAAACATGCTGTGGTGGTTATTTCTTGAAATGGCAATTATCAAACTGCTAAAAGCGTAGCTTTCTAACGATAGAACATGATGAGTAAACCACTTAAATGCAGCAAATGCAGTTGTTGACGTATCATAAATTACCAAATCAAACCATATGAGGACCCTCAGACAAGCTGTTGGATATCTAAGAAGGACGCCTACAGATTTGTGAAGGCTTTTGAGTTGTTGGAAAGTAGCTTTAAAAAAACTGGCCTGAGTAAGAGATTGAAAAAAAATATAATTTAACTAATTACTTTCAATGTCACCCACTGTAACCTATGCAATAAATTAAAAAGTAATGAGTAACTCTTTACATGTTTATTAGTAACTTTCTCAACCTTCCTCCTCTCTAACTGGCTCCTTTAGTATTGACAGCTTCTCAGCAGATCCATTTCACACAGGTTTTCCATTGATTGTGACTAAGCTGAAGGTACACACACCTCCGCCAGAGAGTCCTGGAGTGACAGGAAATCATAGGATGTCAGGAGAAGTCAACAGTAATTGTCAGTAATTCCCCCCACTAATTGCCTGAAGCTCACTAAAGAACACATTCAGCAGTTATCGCCATTCAATTATATCCAATTATGAATAAATTACAGAGCAAACAGAGTTGATGTCATTTGCAGGAGACTTTTATTTTCTCTCTCCCCTGTGTTGGATTGGCAAATTGGAAAATGGACAAGGTGGGTTTGAAACTGAGCTCCAGCAGTTTGAAGGCTCAAACATATTAATGTGTCGCCCTTTGAGTGTAAAGTGGTCAAAGTGGAGCAAAGAGGAAAACAGGGATTTAGCAGTCATTTAAATCCATTATTAACTGCAACTTGTACTTCCTAAAGACGACCTCTCTCATGAACAGGAAGTGTAAACAGGCGGTAAACTGCAGTATAGAGGAAGTGGTGGTGGTGTGGTGAACATGGCTGAATGTCTGTGTGTGTGTTTGTGTGCGTGGGGCATCTCTTATTAATGACACCACAAGATGGCTGACACATCTCCTCGGCCTCTGAAGAGACCATTTTAGTGGGGATTTATTTTGTGGAATGAATTACCAAGTATAATTAAAAACCTTAATCTCCTTTTTCCCCTCAACAAGACAATTTTGTTCAAACCCAGAGAAGCAATCCAAAATTAATTTACCGCACCACTGAGTAGTATTAATTCTTTGCCAGTCGCTCTCCCCTCAGCCACCCATCCACATCCTCATCTCTTACATGGGTTATGTGATATGAGACGATAGGCTGTGTGTTGTAACATGGGATGTTCCCCGTGTAATCATCAGGAGCAGAACAATACATGGGGGGGGTGGGTAATAGCACTAATAGACTGTCCTGTGGGGGACCTCAGCTATTGTCAGACAGGTTTTTTCTGTGTCTTTTGTGTGTGTATTTGTGGAGCTTCAGTTTTGGAACGTAAAAGAAACATGTCGTGCTACCTTACTGTGTTACTCAGACAATTAAAATGCTTTAGGCTGTGTTGTTTTCTAATGTATCATTCAGTGAATGAGTTGATCAGTCAATCAGTCTATCCGAAGATCTTTTTGGTGCTTTGATTTATGCTTGCCTACACATAAAAAAGATCGCTGCATGGACATAAAGACAAAATAATAATTAAATGTGTCAGCTTGTACATTTGTGTATTATTCAGTGTGTGTGTAAGCATTTGCAAACTCACAAGTCACAAATGCAAACCCACACGTCTCTTGTTTTACATTGTGGAAGCCTGAAGGGCATATTGTGTTTGATTATGTGTGTGTGAGTGAATGTGTGAGTTTGTGTTTCTGTCTGTTCACAGCTTATCTCACAAACTACTGGACCAATCAGTCTTACACATTCCGGTACGCCGTATCAATTTATACTTGTTACATGCATTGGGTCTTTCCTTAATACACTTCTGTTTTCACAGCAAATGTACAGTTTCTGCTTGTTACGTGCGTACAGTCTTTTTCAAAATAAACGTACAGCATCAGAAAAACACTGTATTTACATTTATTTCCTTGTGCAACAATCGCACATGATGAGGTTTAGAAAGAAAACATAATTGTTTGGCTCATCGTATGTAACGTGAGTGATGTAAGTACATGGCACATAGATATAGGTTAGGTAACATTTATGAAGTTAATTTGTTTACTTATGTTCAGGAGCAGGGTCACGCCTCAACCACACTCCTGATTACATGCCAAGTCTACTTATACCTGGTCAACCAATCCTGCTCTGTTTGTCTCAGATTTTGCGAGAACAGACCACGTTTCATGTCACAATCGAACTTAGCCGAAACATAGGTTTAAAAAAAAAAAATCAGTTTATGGATCCTGAATTAGAAATCACCCCACCTGATTCAGAGGACAATCTATATGATGATGTGTTCGAAACAGATTATCCTCCAGCCATAACAGAGCAAGCAGACCACAGCCAAGCCTCTCAGCGGAGCCGCCCACGCTCGGTCGTAACCGTACCAAGGTCAAGCCAGCATCTCCAGCCAACACTGCCTAATAAGATCTTTCCAACTCACGATCGATCTCCGGGCTCCTCTCCCCCTCCCACAAGGGCCAAACATAGTGACCCACAAAGACCAAGGAGCAGATACCAACAGCGACAGTGCCAGCAATCTTCCTCTGGCACAGCCCCCGGCTATCCACCACGGTGCAGTTGTGGCACGCCCTCCTCTTCATTGCGGCTGTCTCCACGTCCACAAACAGAGCCTGGCATCAGAGAATGGACCCACCTTCAAAGACACCTGAAAGGAAAAGGCATGACATTCCACCGCAACGACAACAAAGCAACTTTGTTCAAGCTATACACAGCCTCCATCACAACCCTGGCAGCAACAATCTCTGAGCCTCCCGCACTTCTGGCTGCCATACCAGAGCCAGTCACCACCAGTGTCTTAAATGACGTCACCAGGCTTCTGCTGCCTTCAGGACCACAACCTGCATCATCAGCCCTAGTGGGGGCCAGGTCATGTTACCCCCCTGTGCCTGCTCCCTATGTGTCTGACTTTTCTCAAATAATCCCAGCTTTCTTCTCATCCCTGTGTTTGCAGGCTTCACATAATCCCTGTGCACATACATCCTTCATCCCATCATCCATTCTTCTACCATTCCTTCAGCCTTCCTTCTATAATAACACAGCTCCTGCTCCTTCCTTCTCCATCATAGCCAACACCGCAGCACTAGTGACTCAAGGGGTCCCACTACAGGCTAATCAAGTTGACAATTCTCAGCTGCCTCCTTCATTTCCAACTGGTCTACCCCCCACCCCCTTGTCTGTAGTGTTAGACTTTGGCTTTACATTTCAGAGGCACAGGATTCTATAGTTATCACGTTCATCATCATCATCACCAGGGAGGCAGGATGGTGTGCAATATCTTCAACTACCTGGGCTGTTCTCTTTCTAACTGCTGCGTCCTGCACGTCTGCTCCTTCTGTGGAGGTGCTTATGCCAGGAGCACCTGCCCCCACAATCCAACCACACCTACAGACTGACCAGCACAGCATCTCAGCACACTCGTTAAGGTAAATGTCCTTTCCACTGCTCAACAAAACCACCCAGATAAACAATTTGTTAACTTTCTCATCAATGGCTTCACATATGGTTTCCATCCAGGTCTAGATGTACTTCCTAGCTCTTCCCACTTCTTCCATAACCTGCATTCTGCCCTCTCAGAACCTCACACATAAGACATAAGAGACTTTATTGTTATTGTAAAAAATACAATGAAACTTTGTTGACTGCCAGTCCAGCAGAAATAAGGAAGATAAAAGGATAAAAAACTAGAACTATAATAAAAAAACAGAACTATAATAAAAAAAAAACCTCTAGAATAAGTATAAACAAATGTAAACACAGTAAAATGACACACAGTGTTGAAAATATAGAGGATGTGTATAAATAAGGGTGGGTATTGCACAAAAGTATATGAACTCTTGTAATGCACATAAACACAAGTGCATGTAGATGTACAAGAATAGGGCAGATATTGCACAGGTGTCCATACTGCAGCAGATTTAAAGTGCACTGGTGCTACCGTGTATGGCTGAGTCCTTAATGGCTTACTGGAAGTGTAGAGCATGTGACTGTGTGTGTGTGGATGGGTGAGTGGGTGTGGGGGTGATGGAGGCTACAGCTCTGGGGAAGAAGCTTTTCCTCAGTCTGTTAGTGCGAGACCTGGGTTCTGTCAGTGCTGATGCTGGTGGCTCTTCTCTGTAGGCGTCCAGCATACACAGTATCCAGGTCTGGGAGCGCAGCTCCTGTGATCCTTCAGGCTGTTTTAATAACCTGGGCCAAGCTCTTTCTGTTCTGTGCAGCTGACATACCATACAGTGATGCACTGACAGAGGATGCTCTCCACAGTGCTCCTGTAGAAGTTCATAAGGAACTGAGGGGAGAGTCCAGCTTTTTTGAGTTTCCTGAGGAAGAAAAGCCTTTGCTGGGCTTTCTTCACCAGGTGCAAAGTGTTCAGGGACCATGTGAAGTCTTTGGTGATGTGGAGACCCGGGAATCGGATGTTGTCTACCGTGTCCACCTCCCCACTGTTGATGTGAGGTGGGAATGGGGGGGGTTCTCCTGAAGTCCACGATGATCTCCTATGTTTTGGTGCTGTTCAGAACCAAGTTGTTCTCGCAACAGCACTTAGCCAGATGCCGGACCTCCTCTCTGTAGTGAGTCTCCTCGCTGTCTGTGATGAGTCCCACTATAGTGGTGTCGTCTGTGAACTTCACTATAGTATTGGAGGGGTGGATGGGGGCACAGTCATGAATGAAGAGGGTGAACAGGACTGAGCCCACACCCCTGTGGTGTAGAGGCAG
This sequence comes from Cephalopholis sonnerati, assembly GCA_019142605.1. Classification (NCBI taxonomy): domain Eukaryota; kingdom Metazoa; phylum Chordata; class Actinopteri; order Perciformes; family Serranidae; genus Cephalopholis; species Cephalopholis sonnerati. The sequence continues at coordinate 2,417,918 of JAGQAX010000020.1, forward strand.
ATAATGTATCATCATCTGTATTTAGGTTACACAAGGCTCGGGAGCAGTTAGGCACATATCAGATTTGGCAGTAAAAAGAATCCATGAGAGGTGTTTCGATAAACTAAGAGGTTCATGTGTAAGCTAAGCCTTGGGAGGTTAAATGAGGTGGAACATTCTGGAGTAGGGTGACCTGACCGTTAGGATGGTTGGGACAAGTGTCGCAATAGAAACAGGTTGTTTTTGTCAGAACGACAAAGGCAAATAGAACTTTGGATTCCCAGAAAATATGACACACACACACACACACACACACACACATGAACCAAGGATATAAGAGCTGGAAGAGAGATGTTCAGCTGTGCTGTTTCTAACAATTCGAACGTGTAGACCAGCGTATTTGCTGTATGCTGATGTTCTGCAAATAAATTATTCCCGTTGGCTGTAACTTTTCTCCGTGGTTCTCTGAGTCTCTGTATTTCAGTGTTTGCTGAAGTTGAGCATTTTTCTTACATAATTGGCGTCACGAACAGTCGTCTCTGAAGGGAAAACAGTGGTCGGTGGTGGCTTCGGGGGGCATGGAGTGACAGGTGCCAGATTAAAGGTAAGGTCTTTTAAAATTCCTTACACTAATTCTGAATTGGCTAAGACAAAACACTCTAAAATCTAAGTCACTAAGCGCGGCTGGGTGCTCCAGGGGGTCACTGCATATCGATATCCCTTGCAGACAGAGAACTTGGCGGGGACGGAGAGCAGTGGAGAAAAGAGGGCCAAACGTCTGTGCACAGAACAGCTGCTAAGAGAGGAGCTACACTTAAGAGTGGAGCAACATTTGATTGTGATTGGCATTGTGTCTAAAACGAAACAGCCAGAAATTAAGAAGGCAGCTGGGGAAATAGACGACTGGCCGAGTCGTGTGTTGGAAGTCTAGAGAGACTTCAGGTCTAGAGAGACCGTGGTTTAGAGTCCAGAGGGGCTCAGAGTAAATCCGAGTGGGATTTACGGCCCAAGAGGGGCAGATTTTGAGTCTGGTTGATGACTCTGAGTAAACCCAAGAGGGGTTACGACCCAAGAGGGTTCAGATTTTGAGTCCAGATTGGCTCTGGGTAAACCCAAGAGGGGTTTATGGTCCAAGAGGGGCCAGGATCTAAGTCCAATAGTTAGATTTAGGCAGGTCTAGAGAGACCGTAATCCCATGCCCAAAGGGATATAGCTTAGATAGGGATGTTGTTACGAGTCTAGAAATAGACTGCGCAAACGTTTGGTCAGGTTAGAGTGAAACCTGTGGCTTCTTGCTATTTCCGGCAATCGGAGAAATAGATTTCCCTTTTTGACAGTTTTATGTGAGAAAACTGTGGCCGAAGTTCGGCAGTAACTGTTAGTGGCACTGATTGATGACTCTAAATTTAGTGAGAGTGCCAAGAGATAGGAGCGTTGGGTGTGGCGACCAAGCTCCTATGAACCAGGGATGGTCTGAAGTGAAGAGACCACAAGTTGGTATATATATGTAAATATATATATATATATATATATATATATATAAAATATATGTAAATGTAATATGTATATGTAAAATATAATAATAAAAGGCCTATAAAACATAGAAAGTAATACAAAGGAAAAACTGGTAAATTACAATTGGCGAAGTAAAAAATAAATAAATAAATAAATAAAGACAGAAAAAGGCTGCAGCCGGATACGGCAATCACCTCATGCATGAATCCAAATTGAGTAACCTAAATTTTGGATAAGCCAAAGTATTTTTTGTGTGTGTGGAAAACTGTTTACTTGGACATCATATGAAATACTGTGTAATTGCTTGTATGGTGTGTTGAGCTCATGTGTGAATGTGTAAGTTGAAAATATAAAAAAGCGCTGTGTACATTTGAGGTATGACTGTGTGATAAATGAGTATATGTGCTAATACATGTGTGTGCAAGAATCTGGGCTGAGGGCCAAGAGTGCCAAGTGGAAGAGAACTTTGACCCTTAAATGTGTTATCTGAACAGAAAAGCAGAAATCTGTGTCCAGAGTGTGAATGTATTTGTGTTGAAGACAGAAGACTGGTGTGGGGTGTCTGAGTTGAGGTTGAAAGGGAGAAAGTGTGTTTGAGAAAATAGTTGTATAGAGAGCTGGATTTGTGTGGCGGTAATTGATCACATAGACAGCTGGGTACATACTGAGGCTGTAATCGGTTGGGAAACTAAGGGGGGAGGAGCCTGGAGACACAGACACAGGCTTTCTAAAAATAGTTTAGGTGCACTACTGCATAGGCCACTCCCAGCCCCTCCTTTTGGGAGCACTAGCAAAAGAGAAAAGTTTGAGTGTTTTTCTTTTTTCAACTCATAAGAATACAGATTTGGATAAGACAATTACACTGCAATCTAACACAATGTATCCAACACCAGTAGCTCTGGTGGGAAGCAAAAACCTTGACATTTTGAAAGACAAAGGCACGTTTGACATGATGGTGTGTGAGGGTATGGAAATTAGAATAAGAGATTACAAACCTAAAGACCAGTCAAAGAAACGTGTAGAAAAGAGAGAATTGGAATTGAAAATTTTGAACCTGTGCAAAGTTGAAGGCCAGCACTACAGGGCAAGGATGAGACAGGGACTATATCCAAATTTGGAGGGTTGGCTACATTTTAACGGTAATGTTAAAGAACCAATGACAAAAGAAATATCCCAGATCATTTCAAATGTCGAGACTAGGGATGAGAACAAAACCACCACACCTAGGGAAGATAGGGTTAGGTCCCAAAAGTTCAAAAGAAAGCCTTTCGGACATGAGTAATTCACAAAAATCAGTAAAGGCAGTGGTAGCGGAGAAACAGAGATACAATGAACACAATTTGGGAGAACAAGTGCGCGGAGATGCAGTTCAGAGCACAGATACAAAAACCTCAGCTAGAGTAAAAGTACTAAATCCGAAACACTGCAGCACTGTCAGGAAAATGAGACGTAATGTAAAAAACAGACCGATATAATAATGAATATATGGCTCCAATTTTAATAAAGGGAACCCAGGGACAGTATATCCCATGGCAGACCCTCGATCTGACCGGCCTGGTCTCTCAAAGTGGATCAGAGCTTTTGAGGAAGCTACCATTGGCAAACTGTTGGCTTTGGGGGATGTGAAGGCGGTGTGGGCTCAGACTCTCGGAGCCCCGGCAATGGAGAGCATGTTGAAGCACAATGAGTGTGAGTGGATGATGAGTCCCATGGCTGATGGGACTGAATTTGATGCTTATCGTGGGAAACTGTGGGCTGCATTGAGAAGAGAGTACCCTACACGAGTTGACCCTAAAGCATTGCTGGGTGAATCATTCACAGACACTGATAATCCTGCAGCATACATAAACAACCCTGTTCAGAAAACTCAGTCACCGATGCACTCCCCACCCCAGTCCGGAGCAGGCTGAGAGACGTAGTGGGCTTAACAACAATGCCACACAGACAATTTTGTGACAATGTGATTCACGCAGTGGAGAGACACAGAAAAGATGAGCAGAGGTCGAGGACGAGGTTCACCTGAAGGATGCTGGGAATGCAGAGAGCCTGGCCATAGAGCAATAGCCTGTCCACAGGCGGGCCCCGGACGGATGGAGGGGAGGGGGAGACCCGGAGCTGCTCAGAGAGAGGGAATGGGCCCGGCAATCCTTAGGCGGGGCCAAACCATGGTTATTGGGGGTGCCCAGAGAATCCTATGGGGGAGGGTTAAAAGCTGGAATCTGGTGCGCCCCACAAGGAGTGTACATAGATACTTCAGGCGTGGATTTTCAAATACATGTAAAAACAGACTGTGCAAAGGTCTATAGGCTGGGAGAAATCACAGAACCAGTGCAACGAACATTCAGTGAATGGGAGAAATACATTCGAGCCCAAATCCCAAAAGCAACTAAACCTTTCTCCAACTATCACTATACAATGTTTTATGACTCATCGTGCAGAAACATTTTTGAGAAAACTTGGGATGAGAAAACGAAGAACATGAAAATTAACCTGAGCTCTAATTACATCATAATTGGATTAAAAGGGGCAGCCATGAATGTAGAGCCAAACCCATTTATTGCAAAATGGTACAATGTGCCAGAATCCAATCCACACATTACCTTAGTGGTAAACGAGAACTGTGAATCAAAAGATCTGGGACCCATGATGAGAGTTGCGGCACAGGCAAATTGGGGAAAAAACAAACAAACAAACAAAAAAAAAAACAGATAATCCTTCCATATATACGTCAGAGGACAAAACTATGATCAAAGCTGAATGCACCACTAATATGACAGCTGTGCCACAGGTAGTCACAACTCCAATACTGAGTGTAACAGAGACATCTGAATCTGACTCTGACGACACAATGTTAGAAGATGTTACGTCAGGTCCCTGAGCAACTGTGGTCAAAGCATGACACAGATGTGGGGTTGGTGAAGGCAGCCAACCCAATAAGGATAGATTTGAAACCCAATGTGCAACTGCCAAACAAATCACGATATCCTTTAAAATCAGAAGTAGTTAAAGGAATGGTTGAAGAAGTATTGAACCAATGTGAGATTTGTGCTGAGAACGATGTCCGGAAAAGGGGTGAAAACCCCTGTGGGACACATTCCAGTCCCGGAGGGACCTTTAAACACTTGTGTATGGACTATACTGACATGACTATATTGACATGACAATGACATGATGACATGACAAAATCTGTACATGGCAAGCTGTGCCAGCACGAAGCTTAACTGGGTGGATGAGCTACCACTCGTACTAATGAGCTACCGCATGCAAACTCACAGAAACACGCACCTTTCACCTCACCAAATGTTTACGGGACGATGCATGCCTGTCCCACAAGCAATAAGGCTGCCACATAAAGGGCCTAATCTGGAACAACTGCAAAGGGAGTTGTCTGAGTACATGACACAACTAACTGCTATCTATAGATCTATATATTTGCAGGAAAAAGCGAAGGAGCCAAAAGCCGACAAGGAGGCTGAAAAGACAGGTGGTGCCAGGTGATCAAGTGCACCTGAAGGTTTTCAGGAGAAAGTGGCACGAGCCAAGAAGGGAAGGCCCGTACACCGTGGTGGGGGCAACTCCAGCAGCAGTCCAAGTCGAAGGAAGCATGACATGATATCATTTGAGCTATTGCACCAAGGTCTCAGAAGACAAGGAACACAGAACATCTGCTGAGGTCACAGCCGCTCCAGGAAGTACCATACAGCCATGATCAAGATAAGTGTGATGCAACCACAAAATTCCCAATTCACACTGTGTGGGAAACCCATGCCAGCATTATCAGATCAGGTTCACTATGATATTAAGCTATTAAGTCAGGAGCAGGTTGACAAATGAGCTAAGAGAGATCTTCACACTATGTGGAAATGGACTGGAGTAGTGATCATCCCTGATGAGATAAGAGGGGATGGGACAGAATGTGAAATAAATGTTGAGCTAAATAAAACAACCTTATGTAGAATGAAGTTGACAATATTGGTCTTCCCACAGGAATTCCAGAGGAATTCAAAGCCCAAGACGAGGTCAGAGCGGGGCTGGAGTCCATACTCCCATGGATAACAATTAATAAAAATGTGGCTTGGATTAACTATATTTATTACAATCAGCGGAGATATGTCAATTACACCTTTGAAGTTCTTAAGCAATTAGGTCAACAACTGCATGAGACTAGTGCCATGGCATGGCAAAATAGGCAAACTTTAAATTGGATTTTAGAAGAAAAAGGGGGAGTATGTAGGATGTTTGGAACACTCTGTTGTACATTTATCTCAAATAACACTTCACCAGACGGAACATTTTCTGTTGCTATGAGTAAACTTGAAGCTTTAAAGTTTGAAATGACTGAGAATGCTGGTAAGGGTGGAAGCATTAAGTGGGATGGGCTAGGAAATTTTTGGAAAATGGGGAGCCGTTTTGGCTAAGACAGGGATAAATATACTGATAGTACTAATTCTGTTCTCCTTATTGACATGTTGCATCTTGCCTATCCTGAAGAAATGGTGTGTGAGAGCAATGGACAAGAGGCTGAACCTCGTAACGGACATGCAGGGAGCGCAAATGCTAAGTATGCTAACCCCTGAACAACTGGTGCGCAGAATTCTTCTGGCGCAGAGGGGGGAGGAAATACCGGATTTGTTCCCAATCCCTGATTACATGGACGATTTAAAGGACAAGGAGGAAATGTGAGAATGATGAACAATGGCTGATACTCTCTCCTGAAAGAGAGGAGGGGGAATACATACACCACAACCACATACGAACATATCACATAAATACCATCATGATGCTATCCATATTCTCTGTAACCATTTTTTGATCATTATTTTTTAATAATTTTTTAATTTTTCCATATACATTGTTGTACTATTATGCATACTATCTAAAATAATGTTTGTGATTCCATTATAATCCAATAGGGTAGTTGCATTTCATTGTGTAATGTATTTGGTCAATCTGTTCAAGATTCATCTATTTAGGGCTGCCGGGAAGGGGCCGATGGGGGACTTTTCCTGGATTAAAACAGCCGCCAGGTTTTTCGCCTCCATCAGTTGAATGTTGACAGATGATGAAATATGTTCAGTGTTTGATGTAATACCATATACTCATGATAAGTTCATATATCACTGTATCGTATGTTTTCTTATGCATCATCATAGTCAAGTTCAAGAGTTTCAGACACGACCATATACTCATACACATATCTTAGTCATATTCCCACAAATATAGGCGTTCATTTACCATACATTATCTCTGCGAGTAATTTATGATGAAATCATAAAGAGGAGGGACTATGTAGAGGCAGATAATGTATCATCACTCTGTATTTAGGTTACACAAGGCTCGGGAAGCAGTTAGGCACATATCAGATTTGGCAGTAAAAAGAATCCATGAGAGGTGTTTCGATAAACTAAGGTTCATGTGTAAGCTAAGCCTTGGGAGGTTAAATGAGGTGGAACATTCTGGAGTAGGGTGACCTGACCGTTAGGATGGTTGGGACAAGTGTCGCAATAGAAACAGGTTGTTTTTGTCAGAACGATAAAGGCAAATAGAACTTTGGATTCCCAGAAAATATGACACACACACACACACACACACACACACACATGAACCAAGGATATAAGAGCTGGAAGAGAGATGTTCAGCTGTGCTGTTTCTAACAATTCGAACGTGTAGACCAGCGTATTTGCTGATGTTCTGCAAATAAATTATTCCCATTGGCTGTAACTTTTCTCTGTGGTTCTCTGAGTCTCTTCATTTCAGTGTTTGCTGAAGTTGAGCATTTTTCTTACAGTGGCACCCCAGTGTTCACAATGAGGCTGGAGGATGTGTGCTTGCCTATCCTGATGTTTTGTGGTCTGCCGTTGAGAAAGTCCATAATCCATGCGCAGAGTGAGGTAGTTAATCCCAGGCTGTGGAGTTTGTGGACCAGTTTGTGGGGGATTACCATGTTGAAAGCGGAGCTGAAGACTACGAAAAGCATCTGCGCATATGTGTTAGGAAGCTCCAGGTGGGACAAGGCTGTGTGAAGTGCGATTGAGATTGCATCCTTTGTAGATCTGTTTGTTTGGTAAGCAAACTGGTGGCTATCCAGATCTGCAGGGATGATGTCTCTGATGTGGGAGAGAACAATCCTTTCGAAGCACTTCATCACTACCGGGGTCAGGGCAACCGGGCGGTAGTCATTGAGGCAGACCACTGATGACTTCTTTGGTATTGATATTATCGTTGTGGATTTGAGGCAGCTGGGGACGACAGCTTGTTGTAGAGAGAGGTTGAAGATGTTTGTGAACACTCCTGTTAGTTGGTCGGCACATGACTGCAGTGTATGGCCTGACACCCTGTCTGGTCCTGCTGCTTTGGAGGTATTTAGTCTCCTCAGAGTGGCTCTCACTTGGTGGTGCTGCAGGATGAGCAGTGGCTCCTCCTCCCAAATTGATTATCTCGTCGATAGCGCTGCAGGCTCGCTGCGAACAACACTCGACTCTGTAGCACCTCTTAAAAAGAAGTTCACAAAGCAAAGAAAGTTCGCCCCTTGGTACAACTCCCAAACCCGAAAGTTAAAACAAATATCACGAAAATTTGAAAGGAATTGGCAATTAACCAAACTGGAAGATTCTCGTTTAGTCTGGGAAGACAGTCTCAAAACATATAGGAGGGCCCTCCACAATGCCAGAGCAAACTATTACTCATCATAAATAGACGAAAATAAGAACAACCCCAGGTTTCTTTTCAGCACTGTAGCCAGGCTGACAGAGAGTCACAGCTCTATTGAGCCTTGTATTCCTTTAGCCCTTAGCAGTAATGATTTTATGAGCTTTTATAATGACAAAATTCTAACTATTAGAGGCAACATTTATGACCTCCTGCCCTCAAACAGTACTAATCTGCCTTCAAACACAGCTATAAGAGCTGATACATATTTAGATTGCTTTTCCCCGATTTTTCTTCTACAACTGATCTCTGATTTCTTCATCCAAGTCATCAACGTGTCTCTTGGACCCCATCCCAACGAGGCTACTTAAGGAAGTCTTACCTTTAGTTAACACTTACATACTAGACATGATCAATATATCTTTTTTAACAGGCTACGTACCACAGTCTTTTAAGGTAGCTGTAATTAAACCTCTGTTAAAAAAGCCAAACCTGGATCCAGAGATGTTAGCCAACTATAGACCAATATCAAATCTTCCCTTTCTTTCAAAGATCCTGTGTGACTTTCTCCATGATAATAATTTATTTGAGGAATTTCAGTCAGGATTTAGGGTGCATCATAGCACCGAGACAGCATTAGTTAAAATTACAAATGATCTTCTGATCGCTTCAGACCAAGAACTCATCTCTGTACTTGTTTTACTAGATCTTAGTGCCGCATTTGACACAATTGACCATCAAATTCTGCTACCGAGACTGGAACATTCAATTGGCCTTAAAGGTTCTGCACTAAGCTGGTTTAAATCTTATTTATCCGATTGTCTTCAGTTTGTTCATGTTCATAATGAATCATCTTAACGTACTAAAGTTTGTTTTGGAGTACCTCAAGGTTCAGTGCTCGGATCAGTTCTATTCACTCTATATATGCTTCCCTTAGGTAACATCATTAGAAATCACTCTGTAAATTTCCATTGTTATGCGGATGATACACAGTTGTATTTATCAATAAAGCCAGAGGAAACGGATCAATTAACTAAACTTCAGAAATGCCTTAAAGATATAAAAACCTGGATGAGCTCCAATTTCCTAATGTTAAATTCAGACAAAACTGAAGTTATTGTTCTTGGCCCCAAACACCTCAGAAACTCTTTATCTGATGATATAGTTTCTCTGGATGGCATTGCACTGGTCTCTAGCACCACCGTAAGAAAACTCGGAGTAATATTTGATCAAGATTTGTCTTTAATTCCCATTTAAAACAAACCTCTTGGACTGCGTTTTTTTCATCTGCATAATATTGCAAAAATTAGGCCTATCCTATCACAAAAAGATGCAGAAAAACTGGTCCACGCGTTTGTTACCTCTAGGCTGGGTTACTGTAATTCTCTTTTATCAGGAAGCTCTAATAAGTGCCTAAAAACTCTCCAGCTAATCTAGAACACGGTGGCACGTGTACTGACAGGAACTAAGAAACGAGATCACATTTCTCCTGTTTTAGCTTCTCTGCACTGGCTCCCTGTAAAATCCAGAACTGAATTTAAAATCCTTCTTTTAACTTACAAAGCTCTAAATAGTCAGGCTCCATCATATCTTAGAGAGCTGAGAATACAGGGTTACTAGTGGTTCCTAAAGTCTCCAAAAGTAGAGCAGGATCCAGAGCCTTCAGCTATCAGGCTCCTCTTTTGTGGAATCACCATCCTGTTTCGGTCTGGGAGGCAGACACCGTCTCCACTTTTAAGACTAGACTTAAGACTTCCCTTTTTGATAAAGCTTATAGTTAGGGCTGGCCCAGGCTTGTCTTGGACCAGCCCCTAGTTAGGCTGACATAAGCCTAGTCTGCCGGTGAACCTCCTTTGATACACCGAGCCCCTTCTCTCCCTCTCTCTCTCTCTCTCTCTCCTCTGCTAACATTCATGTCTTGTTACTGCATCTCCCTAAGTCTGCTCTCCTGCATGTCACTAACTTGGCTTGTTCTCCGGAGCCTTTGTGCTCCACTGTCTCGCAGTTTAACTTGTATCGCAGCTGTGCCTGGATGGTGTGTCATGGTTGTGCTGCTGCCGTGGTCCTGCCTGATGCCTCCCACTGCTGCTGTTACTATTAGTCATACTTGTACTGTTATTATACACATATGATTATTGTCACATACATATATAATCATATTATTAAAATAATATCTGTCTCTCTTTATGTCTCATTGTGTCATATGGATTACTGTTAATTTATTATGTTGATCTGTTCTGTACAACATCTATTGCACATCTGTTCATCCTGGAAGAGGGATCCCTCCTCAGCTGCTCTTCCTGAGGTTTCTACCATTTTTTTCCCCCGTTAAAGGGTTTTGTTGGGGAGTTTTTCCTTATCCGCTGTGAGGGTGCAAAGGACAGAGGGATGTTGTATGCTGTAAAGCCCTTTGAGGCAAATTGTGATTTGTGATATTGGGCTTTATAAATAAAATTGATTGATTGATTGATTGATTGATTGATCTGGGGTCCCGCACTGCTGCTTTGTGTTTCAAAGCGTGCAAAAAAACGATTCAGGGTGTCAGGCAGAGTGCTGTCCTGGCTGATCTGTGGACTGCTGCACTTATAATCCATGAGGTTCTTAATACCTCTCCACATGCTGCGGGTGTTGTTTTGTTTGACGTGACCTTCAATTTGCTGTTTGTACCTCTGTTTTGCCTTTCTGATGCCTTTTTTCAGTTTCCTCTGAGCGCCACTGTAGGCCAGCATATCATGTGTCCTGAAGGCAGTATTGGGCAGTAGCGCCGCTACAAATGGTGTCGTTATTAACTAACTACATTTTTCGATAGCTTGGTGGTAGCGTCACTATTTCCCAAATCAAATAGCTTTTCAATAGCTTAACTGTTTTACGGATCAAGTAGCGTGGTAGCAACCGCTCAAGCTCTTTTTTCCGAGGCCAAACCCTGCAGAACGATCTAAAACATCCCCACTGCACAGGTGTGTTCTGTTGAGTGTGGGAGAGCCAATGTGAAACATGTACACACAGCTAAGCTTGCAAAACAACGGAAGCATGAGCCGAGGTCCTTCCCGAAAGTTGGTACTTAAAGTTCAAGAAATCTTTATTGTCCCCGGGGGGCGATTTGCATTGCAGCCAGCAGCAAAAACAAAAAACAAGACATCAACAATAAAATGCGCAACAGTAAAATACACAACAGTGACAGGAACAGCGACGACATGGGAAAATTAAAAACAACAATGACACAGACACAGTTGACAGTAGTCAATTAAAGTGCAATAAGATACAATAGATAAAAACAGAGAGAGAGTTAAAGTGACCACAGTGCATGCAGTGCATCTTAAAAGGGGTTGAAACTATTCATTATTAAGAAGGCCAATGACCACTGGAACCCAGGATTTTTTAAATCTATTTGTCCTACATCTAGGCACATGAAATCTACGTCCGGATGGAAGCAAACTGAATTCAGGTGCAAGAGGATGACTAGGGTCAGACAGGACAAGTTTTGCTTTGTTTAAAGACCTACTTTTGTGGAGGACAGAAATGTCTGTCAGTGGAGTGCCAACAATTTTGCTGCACACTTTAACTATGCCCTGGAGTCCTGGAGTACTGGAGGTACTTGGTCCTCCCCCTAGCTACATCCACTGGAATCTGCCTGTGCGCTAAATGCATCGATAGAGTGGGGGGCATGTGGCGTCTAGTTTGGGAAAGCCCCTTGACATGGTGTGAAAGTCCAGTCGGATTGCTTATAGGCTTGCATTGTCATTTCCGGGTGACAGTAAGAACCAGACTCAATTCAAAAACCTGCCAATGTCACACTAGCAAGTGTGTCTGTCTCATAAACTCGCTACTGGTTGTGTTTCAACTATTTTCAGAAGCACTGACCACTCTTCGGCTCGGCATTCATTCACTCAAACAAATGGTAACAACAAATATTTATTGTACTGCAGTATATGGCTGTTAGCTAACAAGTCACTGGTTTACCTGATGGTAACATTAGCAAGCAGTATTTGGGCGAAAAAGATTAAATATTGTTGAAATATGCTTACAGCTGAAAGCCGAGTTATGTTCAATTGTAAAACATGTTACGCTCTTCATGTTTCACTGCTGCTAATGTTTGCCGATAGACAGGACGTTAATGTTAAACTGTCTGACCCTGTCTTAGGGTGAATATACCCCTCCTGTGAGATGAACTAGCCCACTGTAGCCCTTCCTGTCTCTGTCTCTGTCTCTGTCTCTCTCTCTCTCGGTTTTATGTTGCCTTTCCCTGTCAAAAGAAGCTTTATGTCATACCAGTAACTGGCTAATGTTCAAACCAAATATTTTTTGAGGATATATTTTTGAGGAAAATGAGGCAAGCAATTTTCTTCCAAGAGCAGCTTGAAATATTTATTTGTGAGATTAGTGATTTTGTTTTTTGAAATTACAGTGAATTTTCTGTTATTCTGCATAGCCTGACCTCTCAAGTTGTCTTCGTTTATACTGTACTTAGCCTATATTCTTGTTTTAGGCATTGTTTTAAAGTCTTGGGAAATGTTAAGGAATGTCATAATAAAGTAAATGGAATTCCAGCAATCTTTTGTTTTGAATTAACTAAATTGGCAACTAACCACAAGAATATTCACTTGGCATGACATTGGTTCAACTCAAATTAAGTCCTATTATTATCACTATGTGGAGTTGATTTAACTACTGGTAAGTAGCTTGTCATGTAGCTAACTACTTTTGCTGTGTCTGTGTAACTTAGCTTACTACATTTTTCTGGGTGGTAGCTTTTGTCTAGTGAAGCTTAATTTATTGCTGAGTAACTAGTAGCTTAGCTCACTACAATATCCATGTAGCTTGCTCATCACTGCCTGAAGGCAGCATCCCAAGCTTTGAGTAGGCACCTGACATTGCTGTCCATCCATGGCTTCTGGTTCAGGGACACCTTGATGGTTTTCGTGGTTAATACTGTCTCAGTGCGGAAGTGAATGAAGGCCAGGACTGCTGAGGTTTATTCCTCTAGATCAGCTCTCTCTGCAAACACTTCCCAGTGTGTGCTTTCAAAGCAGTGCTGCAGGAGAGACGCGGCTTCTTAGTTCCATAAATGGACAGTTTTAATAATGGTCTCGTTCTGCAGATCAGAAGTTTGTAGAATGGAGTCAGTCTCAGTGAGAGGTGGTCAGAGAAGCCGAGGTGTGGAGATGGTACGGCATTGTAGGCTCCAGGAATATTTTTGTAGACTTGGTCGAGGATGATGTTGTCTCTGGTCGGAAAGTAGACATTTTTAGGGAACTTGGGCAGCACTGTCGTGAGATCTTTGTGGTTGAAGTCTCCTGCTACTATCATAGCACCCTCTGGATGTACATTCAGCTGGTTGTTGATGGCGCTGTGCAGCTCTTCCATGGCTATGTTAGCATTAGCCCGTGGTGGTGTGTAATCAACTGTTATATAGATTTAATAGAAAACTCTCTTGGCACGTAAAATGGCCTGCATTTCACAGCCAGGTATTCCAGTGTGTCCCAACAATGTCCATAACTGTAAACCAGTTGTTATTGATGTAGATGCAAACACCTCCGCCTTTGTTCTTACCAGACGCAGCTGTTCTGTCCGCTCGGTGGACGGAGTAGCCTGCTAGCTTGATAGCCGCATCACGAATGGTGCAGTCCAGCCAAGTCTCTGTAATCAGCATTGCACAACTGTTCACGTTTTGAGAGGAGATCTGCAGTCACAGTTCGTCTGTTTTGTTGATGAGCGACGGGGAGTTGGAGAGGAAAACGCTTGAAAGGGCTGGTTTGTGCAGGTTAGCTCTTGGCCTAGCCTGTAGGCCACTCCTCTTACCTGACTTTTATTTCCTTTCCTTGTGCCGCCTCTGATGTTTCTTCAGTGGTGTGGTGATAACTCCGCTAGGGTCTTTTTGACGCTGGATTTCCAGTGGGATAAAATCCGGGTTTTGGGTAGCGAAGCACAGATATCGCCCTCCGATATCAAGGAGTTCGGCTCGCCCATACTTTATGTGAGCATCGAGTGCTCGAAAAAGTAAACAAAAGATGCACATTAACATAAAAAAACTGTTGCTGTTCTGAGAGCACTGAGCCGCTGCATCTATGCGCACTGCCATCTTTCATCGTAGATACCCTATTAGCTAAAGAAGTCAAAGGTAGATTCATAAAAACCCATTCAACAGTCCTCCTTTTCCAGTGTTTCGCAATAGGCATTCCCACCCAAAAAACTCCAGGACTAATTATAGATCTGTCTTCCCCATATGGCACACTCATTCCAAGCATCAATAGCATCATCCCCAGTCCAGATTTCTCCATGCAATATGCAACAATCGACCACACCATCACCCTCATCTGTTTGGCAGGCCATGGAGCCTGGCTTTGTAAAGCAGACATCACAAGTGTATCCGAGAGAGGACACAGAAAGCTGCTAAAACAGCAAAGTCTATTGTGTTGGACAGTGGTGTTTAGCACACAATGGACGTTGATGACAAAGTGCTGCAAAAGAAGATCAATCCTGTGAGGTGTACAAGTTTTTTTTTTCTGTGTCAGTACAGTGTGTGTGTGTGTAGGTGTGTATGTTGTGTGTGTCCTCTGGTTGCTGTGGTGGAAAGGAACGGGGGGATATGAGGTGGGAAGAGGGATCGATGAGGCATTTGTTCTGTTTAAGTAAATGATAGTGGTGTAGATGGACAACAGCACTCCATCTTATGTCCCTAAGGAGATGAAAGACAAATGACTATCAATGGCCCATCATCCCTCTCTCTCTATATGTATCTCTGTCTTTTGGGGCTGGCATCCATGGTGTGCTGGGTAAGGCCCTTAGGTGGACTCTCATGCCATTTACTATTTGTGTGTGTGTGCGTGTGTGTGCGTGTGTGTGTGTGTGTGTAAAAAGCCAAGACTAAGCTGATATCAGACTAACACTGTGACAGGCCTAAATTCATTAAATTAAGTAGGGGTGTAACTAAGGCTACCCCATGAAAGCCAGACATTTGAATCATCAGTCAGAGACCTCTCAGTCGACTGTGATTGCTTGAAGTTGAAAAGTCAGGGTTTTTTGTTTGTTTGTTTGTTTTTGCTAGTCACAGTGCATTTTCATGACATTACAGAAAATTGATTTATTGTGTTAGTCCAACTAAAACTGGACTTTTAAAACATCCAGATAATGCTATTGGGAGTTGAATTACTGCATTGCATGTATATAGTTGGGTCCAAACTGGCCTGGGCGCTCTGCTCCACAGTTTCCACCCCGGGCTTTGACCCAGAAGTCCAACAGCATTAAATGTGTAACAGAAGAAGCCCGTAACAACATGGCGAAATCTCCATCCAAAGTCATGCATTATTGGACAGACGAAATGTACAGAGCTGTTAAGTTGGTACGGTTATAGCTCAACTAGGCAATTTAATTGGACCACTGTCCTTGTCTTAGTATACAAGCACAGAAGGGGAATTGATTTATTGACCAAAGTATGTCTGACTCCTCTACGATAGGTGACATGTGCCCCCTTTCAGCTTCTTAGTATTAGACTTTTTTTATGGTTGACCTATTACGTCACAGACCAAACAATGGACAAACAAGTTAGCTATGGTTAGCTAGTGGCAAACTGTTACCATGGTGGACAGTCTTACAGCTCTACTACATTTCATCCATTCGTGTTGTTACCGGCTTCTTCCTCTGTTATGCATTTAATGCTATTCGACTCCTGGGTCAAAGTCCGGGTTGGAAACTGTGGAGCATGTATCTAGCGCTTAGGCCAGTTTGGGTCCAGTTGAGGAGGAGTAATTTGACTCTCAATCATATTATCTGGGTGTGTTAGTCCAACTTTGAAAAATGAAATTAAGTACAATTTCAATTTTACTAACATATTTACATGTAGAATAAGTGACTTGTTTTAGTCAGACTAACACAATAAATCCATTTTCTCTGATGTCATGTAAACGTACTCAGTTATTTCTTTTGTGCTGTTTGGATCAGCTGGGAATGGCTACCTAAAAGCTGCAGAGCTAACATTAGCTTGTAGCATTTGTGTTGCTCTGTGTTTTCATCAAGTTCCACCTATTGACACACTGGGTAAGTGTAAATGAGTTGACATGTTTGAAGTATTCCCACTGATGTAACCTACTGTCATGTAGTAGATGTAACATAGCCGTTTTTTTATCCATCATTCTCTCTCGCCATTGCCCTCATAATTCACAGCAAAACCAAAGTAGCTTCAAACACCAGACCTGTAGGTTATCAGAGGATCTTCTATTACTATTCTGGTAATGATGTTAAGTTTAGGTAATGAAAGTTACTGAGGTTAGGTTTAGAAACAGAAATATGGCGAGGATGTACCTACAATGACTCAAAGTTCACTCAAAGTTCACATGGATCCGAAAACATGACTCCAGGGGAAAGTCCCGGGTGAAAGTCTGTTTTTTTGTGACCATCCACCAACCCAACCTCCAACCTGCCTCCTTACAAGCTCGGGACTGCATCCTTGTTTACTGCCATCAGTGCATTGGTCACATAATCGCAGCCTGTCGGAATACATGGGATATGTGTGAATTTGGGTGCATTGCTTTTTATGGGAAAACCTGAAACATTTGTGAGAACAGCCTGCCCATGGGCAGACAAGCCACTGGGAAATATGAGCAGGGGGACGACATTTTCTAAAGTAGGCCCCTTCAAGACCTTAAGATCTTATATAATCTTTTGAAAAGCAGAAGTAGTCACATGTTTGTCCTGGGCTGAAAAAAATGCTCACCAATTAGACCTTTTCATATGAAGTAAGACAACTTCCAAAAAGATGTATCCATGATTCTAGCCATTCGTATTCGTAATGTTAAACATCTGTATGTCAATAAAAAAGTTGTACACAAAATTCTGCTGTCATACACATGAGTCTGAGAAATTGTTTGGGTTAGGATTGTTTTTATGTGAGTATGAATCTAAAAGATGTGAGTGCAAAGTCTTGTGAATACAACTCTAATTTCTACGACTACGAAGTCTTCACTGTGAATACGAATTCAAGTTTGTGGGTACCAGTAGAAAAGTGTTCAAATGATGTCACATAGGTCACAGGTAGGTCACAGGGGAAACTAATCGAACCCCGATTGCTCTGAAAGCGCATGCGCAGAAGCCAAAGATGGCTGCAAGCGGAGGGGATGGAAGTGAGGCATCACAGGTAAAGTCAATAACACATCCAATATTTATTTATTTATTTATTTCATAAAATTGTACTGTTTTAAATAATACACAGTTTATGGACGTACAGACGTACTGCTTAGCTTGCAAGCTAACGACGTGCCGGTGACCCACAGTTAGACCCACTAGCATTAATGTTAGAAGTCGGCGTACCTGCAAAATATGAAAAAACTAAACTAAACTACTTTGAGATATAATGTTGACCAAAATACGGCTTTCATCGGTTTATAAATTGTGTCAATTGTCGTATATTTCTGCCCATCGTTTGCCTTACTGTAAGTTGAGTCCGGTTTCAGTTCTTCTTTGCTAACTCTGTTCTCGGTCTCGTGCATTTGTTTACAACGAAGCCAGCGGGGAGTCAATCAGTGGATCGATGGATTATCATACACACATTATGACGTGTATATATTTGTAGTCTTATCTGTCATAAATAAGAGATTAGGGGTTATGGGGCGTGTTTGTGTCGCTGTGTCGCGGTGACGCAGAGACAAGAGCTGGGACACCGGGTTATATTCTCCATGTAAAGAGTTACAAGTCATTTATTATTTAACTAGCACTATTTCTTTAATCAAGGTAAAAAAAAAATGAACCATAAGGCAAATGTCCTGCATAGCCTCTTGGATCAGAGTAATAATAATTGACATTTATTGTATTAACTCGAATGCTTATGATTGGTATATTATTTTGCTAAAAATACAAAATTATTTTGAATGTCTGTCCAAACTATGTGGCATTTATAAAACACTGTATGTTGGTAAACGACTATGTTAACAGTGGCATTTGTTGTTTACAGGGACCAGTGGCCACTCGGTTATTGGAACGTCTGAAATCGAGGATTACAGATGTGTTGAATCAACCACACTTGAACTTGGACTATTTACAATACATTGTAAATCAAGAAGCATTCATTCTGACAGCTGCCTCCAATACTTTAAACATCCCAGCTGAAATTGTGTCTTGTCTTTTATCCCTGCAAAGAAAGATCCACGCAGCTGTTTCCCAAGAGAGTTCCTGTGCTTTTATTAGAGCTGGAGAAAGAGGCCGACCAAAGTTCATTTTTTCTGAGGAGCTTCTGTCTCGGCTCATCGACGTCCCCTTACCAGTGTCTTGCATCGCCAGTGTGTTGGGTGTCAGCCAGAGCACAATTTTCAGGCGCATCCGTGAACTTGGCTTGTCCACTCGGTCCACATACAGCACCCTAACTGACAGTGAATTGGATAATGCAGTCCAGTCCATCAAATGCCGGATCCCAAATGCAGGATATCGCATAGTAAAAGGCTGTCTGCAAGCCGATGGACATCGGGTTCAGTGGGATCGTATTAAAGAGTCCATGCACAGAGTTGATGCTCCAGGAGTTTTGGAGAGAATGACATAGATGGGCTGCATAGTGAGGAGGAAATATTTTGTGCAAGGGCCCTTGTCGTTAGTCCATATAGACACCAATCATAAGCTCATACGGTAAGACTTATATTAGACTTATTCACATATTTACTTATTTGGGGGCACTGCTCATTGTCAATTCATATTTTGTTTTCTAGGTACAACATTGTCATATTTGGCGCTATAGATGGGTACTCGAGAAAGGTTTGTCACCTTTTATTGTAGTGCTTTATTATCTCTGAATATGTTTGTATTCATGTATTCACTGTTCTATCACAAACTGCATATGTGTGTTACCTACATGGTTCACACACATTATTACCAATGAATTTTATCATATATTATTCTGTCACCTTAAGTAGATAGACCCAGATTGCAATTTTAGGGAGCAATCCTGACTGGTCAATCATATGGGGAAAAAAATGGTGGGAGGAGGGAGGGGAGGAGAAAATAATGAGAATAAAGGGAGGAGTTTAAAGAGAGGTCAAGAGTAGCAGGAGGATGAAGAAGGCAGGTGGGATAAGACAAAGGCAGAGGTACAGGAGGAGAAGAGCAGGGAATAAACATTTTAAATAAAGATAACTTATCTTATGTGTTGTAGGCCTTAATATTTTGCCTCTGCAGATTCAAACACTGTCTTTCTATACAGATTTTCTATCTGGAACCTGCAACAAATAACCGCTCAAACACTGCTCATTCATTTTTTCTGAAGGCAGTGGAAAACTATGGCTGGCCTTCCAGGTAAACAATGACATGAACCTGGTCTACTGTTTCATTATCCTAATTACTCATTTCAGTAATAGTTGATGGAATATTTTGTTGTGATGAATACATTTCTTCCATGTATTTTCAAGGGTCAGGGGTGATGAAGGCGTTGAAAATGTCTCAATTGCTGAAACCATGTTCACTGTGAAAGGCACTGGAAGAGGGAGCTTCATAGCGGGGCGCAGTGTGCATAATCAAAGGTTTTAATAAATAATTCACATAATTTACAGTATATCATATAAGATGTAAAATGGAAAAAGTATTGTTATAAAGTATTTTCAGTCAGATAATTAAAATTTTCAGCTGAATAATTCCTCTTTCTGATCTAGGATAGAATGCCTCTGGCGAGATGTCTGGACCAGCGTGACACACCTTTACTATGAAGTTCTTCACAGTCTCGAGGAAGATGGCCTGTTGCATTTGGCAGATGTTGTTCATCTGTTTTGTGCCCACTATGTCTTCCTTCCACGCCTGGCCGAGGCCCTTCACACCTTCAGAGAAGGCTGGGACAACCATTCCTTACGGTCTGAAGGTGGACTCTCCCCAAACCAGCTCTGGGTTTTGGGCCACACGAAGAAACCTTGTGACCCGAATGAAGATTTGCAGGTTTGTTGAGGTGGTGTTTACAAAGGCAAAGTGCAGTTGACAAGTTTTGAACCTGATTATGTGGAGGATTAGGTTAATATATATACAATTGAATTTTTAATATTTGAATGGGGTCAGTATCTTCAACACAACAATGTGGAAGGAGTAGAAGATTAAAATTCAGGAGCAATTTGTTGAAAAAAATGATATACAAGTAAGTGTGTAATACTTCATTGAAGTGATCACACAAATAGAGCAAGTCAGCAAAGCAAAATTTATAATAGATGTACTCAATGTTCTGATTGCTTGAACAATATACACATTTTATTCTCTGGTTAAATGTTGTTAAAATGTTTCTCAATCATTAACCTTATAACTTAATTGTCTAACTCATATTTTGGCTAAATTGTGATCTACCTAGTTCCCCTAACACTGCAGATTCACCATTATTATGACTCAGACAGTTATTCTATTGGGCTAACAAATGCTGGTTCATATAAAATGACATTAAAAAGTTGTTTGTTTGTTTTTTTTCCCCCAGAACATGGAGCTATATGGAACTGACTGGGAGATGTTTGATGCTGTGCATGAGGAACCATATGGAGTTCAAGTCCAAGAAATTGAGTGCCCTCTGACTCCTGATATTATGGAAACTGTACAGTCCATGATAAATCCCTTGGCCTCATCAGAATCATTTGTTAGAGACATTTACATAACAATGGTTCAGTGTATTGAAAGTCTAATGGCAACACAAGAAATGCCTGACATGTAACATGACCTTGAAAAAGATGCAGTGGTCTAAAAGTGAACATTTACAGACAGTCTACTTGTTTCAAAAAATGCATGCCTGACATCTGTTCAGTTTAACATGAGACAGGAGTCCCAACATTTATTGAAAACTTTTCCATGAAATCTCCACAAGAGTCATAAGAATTATATTTGTGACTTTTCCAACTTGACTCAAAAACAAAAAATGACTGTTTACTCCAAAGTTAGTTTTTACCTCCATGTTACTCTTCAGAATACCCACAGTCATCAATAGAAAAGCAATGGTTTTGTAACAGTGAAAACAAAAAAAGATGACTGAAACAGGAAGTTGTCAAATAAAATGATGAAAGAATGAAATGTTGCAGTTCTAGTTGTTTTCCTTTCATCTGAGTGGCTACACCCTGTCAAAAGTTTGCCCGTGGCATACGGCTAGTGTCATAATGTTTTTGAATTCACTGTATGTTTTCAGGTGAGCTGAAGGGAATGTGACTGTACGACTGCAGGCGCTTACAGTTGGAAAACAAACTGTGTGTTCTGTGTCACAGTCATGGTGGAATTTCATATTTATGACAAAGTCCTTCTTCTCACTTGGCAGAACAGACTTGTGTCGTTGTCCAGTCATCCACTGCATGATGCGTCCTACAGTCAAGCCTTCTGGAGTAACGCTGCTGTTGCTGGGGCCCTCATCAAGAGATGAACACAATGTTAGTCTGAACTGAAAACAATACATTTAGTTTTTAAATTGCTAAAATCTCTTACATATACAAAACTCATTGACTTTTTTGAGTATCCGAACATTTGATAAATCAAAGATGAAATTACATAGAGATTTTAACAAAAGCTGTATTTGTTGACTGGATGACAGGCAATGTTGTGGCAATTGTTCAGACACCCTGTTATTGTCAATATAACTGTACAAGTCATCCATATGTTAGTCACCCATGTCTAGTTTAATGAAACAGTGTTATCCTAGAGCTCACAATATTACATTTCATCAGTTACATTCATTTAAATAGTGACATGAAGTTTCCACAAATGCTTAAGATTTAATGGGTTGTATAGTTTGAATCGATTAACCATTTACACTGCACTATAGAAAATGTACTGCAAGATAACAGCAAAAGTTCATCTCTTTATTACCCTATCCTATCTTGGCTAAAACATACCAGAATCCTCAATGTCCTGGAGGTAGTCCTGGAGAAAGTTCATGATGTTTACTTCCTTTTGGTGCTTGGCAGAACCAATTTCACTGTAGACAGGACGGCTGCTCTCCAGAAGGAAGGCTGCATCCGCCTTTAAGAAGAAAGAAGGGCATTTCAGTCTGCATAAACATTATAATTCTTGCAAAGATATTCATGCTAAATTAAAAGCAGTCAAAAATGTAATAATATACCTCATCATCTTCCCCTGGAATGAACAGTTTTTGGCAGAGATCTTGATGACTCTTCATGACTTTTGGGAGATCATACAGCTGCAGGCCTTTTCTGAGCTGGTCAAGCATGGGGAGGACTCTCATGGTGGAGTGAAGTATGACAGTTCTAATGGACAAAATGTTTCATCAGAAGAATATACTTTAGTAGTAAACCTGGTAAACCTATTGGATGCCTTAATGAAAAACAAAAATGTCACCAAACATACCTGATCATGCTGTCTCTTTTTTCAATGGACACGAGTCCAGTGCATCCGCAGGTCACAATATCATCAACCAGGTCACTGATGTTATCATTGGTGGCGCTGTTTATCTGAAAACAGAGTAGGTGTTAAGTGAAATTCATTTTTATTTTATCATTGTTCTGTAAAAGCAACAAACCAAAAAAGTAATTATGCAAGCCATATCATAATGAGGTTAATGCAATTACTAAATTTGATAAAATTGTATTTACCCTCTCAATAAGCAGTGACAGTTCTGAATCTGTTACATCACTGGCAGACACTAGAATGCTGTCGGAGTTACCGGAGCAGAGATATTTGAAGCACCACTCGCACATGAAGTTAGGACAAGGTCCGCCTTGTGCCAGGCTAGCTGCCATGACCTCTCCTGCACTCCTAACCAAAACAAAACAACACAGCATATAAACTGCCTGAATATATTTACAATGATATACTTAAATGATATTGCAATTAATATGCTGAAGAAAACACACAATGAATTTCACTGCACACCTGAAGTATTTAGAGTCCAAACTGTTGAGACAATTCACAGGATTCTTCCCTTTCTTATCTGGCTCTCCAACAAAGAGTCTGTTTTCAATCTCTGCTAGCATTTCTGCAAAACAGCAAAATACAGGAAATTCAAAAGGTCTCATCTGTCTCTCCTTTTTCTCAGTTTAATTAGCATTTGAGCCCACTACACCATGACAGACCCCCTGCTGATGTTGACAGTGTGTCAAGTGTGTCTGCTTTGACGAATATGGTAAAATAAGAAGAAGAAATTATCCTCACATCAGTCTAATAAAAACTCTTGGAACTATAACCAGAGTGTGCAGATAATTCCTTTCCTTTTTGTTCTTGATTATCTTTTATCCTATACCTCACCTTGTAAGAATTTGATGTGCACAAATTTTATCTTATTGTGAAAGGAAATATAGACAAACATTTCTACCTGTGAGGAATTCTCTGCTAAGGGCCCCAGTGTCGATGCCTGCCTCGCCAAAGAAGACATTTGGGTGATGTCTTCTGCTGCTGCCATTGTTGCATGCCTCTGCTGAAGAAGTCAGTTCTCGACACACAGATGGAAAATGTGTCTGTTTCATTAATTTGTAAAGTGATCCAATTGAAGATTTCCTCAGCACTGGAATTTAAAACAAAAGACAAAAATTAAACATTAAAATAGACACCAACGTGTCTTTTCTGAATGCTTTATTTACTTATTTATTTCTTGTTCAACACTGAGCATTTGAATAACAAACAAAATTAGACATGGTTATACTGTCTGTATAATGTCCTAGCTGTTTGCTACAATTATTCCAGGTGTTGGGGTGTGGCATGGTACAATGATTGCCTCACCTCCTATACTGAAATTGTAAGGGATGAAAGCAGGCCTCATGTAAGTCAAGACAAGAACAAAATATGTCACAAACATACCATGTTTTTGGATTACCACATTTCTCAGTGATCACAGTCCACACATATTAAAAAGCTTTCCAACAGGAAAAAAGATGTCAAGATTGATACTGCAGTATCTCTTTAAAGTGCATATTGTCCAGATGACATCATTTGTGACCATAATTACCTAATGTACAATATTACCTTTGAAAGGTACTGATTTGACTGACTGGCACCGATCCACTTGACTCATGGCCGTCATTTTCTGTAGGTCTGCAGTGCACACATAAAGAAAACAGCTTGTCCTAAATTATCTTGACATAAACACTTGCATACATATGAAAAATTACAAGGCAATCCTCTTAGATGTAATTTGTTAAATGAACGTAGACATACATGAAAAAAGATACACTAAAATCATTAATATTACCGTAATGCGCATGTGGCTGCATGGATCTCAATTATGTCAGCTTGAAATGC
The DNA here is from genome assembly GCA_019142605.1 of Cephalopholis sonnerati. Taxonomy (NCBI): domain Eukaryota; kingdom Metazoa; phylum Chordata; class Actinopteri; order Perciformes; family Serranidae; genus Cephalopholis; species Cephalopholis sonnerati. The sequence continues at coordinate 2,442,233 of JAGQAX010000020.1, forward strand.
ATTGTTGCACACAGGACATTCTGCTGACTTAAAACAGAATTCACCAGGCATGTGAATAAACCCTCACATTATCCCTAACATTAATATCTTAATTTACTAGGAAGACACAAACAATTTCACCTTGCCTTCCTGGCTGCTAATGGAATCTGGTAATTCATCTTCACGTTCTTCGTTGCAGCTTTCCTGCGGGAGAAAAACAATAATAATACGTAAGTGTTTAGAGCATAATACAGAATAACATCTCATTTTCCAATAGAAACAGCTGTGAAATAAAGTGTAAAAGACTCAACTTTGACATACCTCTTCTGCAGAAGAGGACAAATCTACAAATTCTGTCTTGCATTCCTTGATATGTAATGGAAGAATCTGAAGAGGAACCATTTTCTTGCAGGTTGTACACTGGGCTTTGGGCATGTTCTCAAACTCCTTTGCTTCGGGTGGTAATGGAATTGTATCAAGTTCTTCTTGTAAAGGATAAATGTACAATGTGTATTTTCCATTCCCGCTCACTGCTTTTAGCTGCTGGCCAGTGTATCCATGTAGATCTGGAGGGATGACGACCGAGCTCCGCCGCCCACCCCCACCTAAAATTGAAATTTTATGGATACTAAACAAACCTGAATATAGAGTCACTACTCATATGCAGAGGTGGGTAGAGTAGCCAAAAATTGTACTCAAGTAAGAGTATTGTTACTTAAGAATAATATGACTCAAGTAAGAGTAAAAAGTAGTCATCCAAATAATTACTTGAGTAAGAGTAAGAAAGTACTTAGTGATAAAACTACTCAAGTACTGAGTAACTGCTGAGTAACTTCTGATTTGTTGTTTTAATAATCAGGGCATGAATTTAATCAAATAGACATAAATATAAAATAGCAATGTGCAGATTCAGATGCTGCCAAACAATACCTCTATCTATCTATAAAAGCAAGGAATCTCTGTCTGTCAGTCTGTGTCTGTCAGTCTGTGTGTCTGTCGATCTGTGTGTCTGTCGGTCTGTGTGTCTGTCAGTCTGTGGCTCGCATATCTCTCTGACTATTTGTCAGATCGACCTGAGCTTTCGGATGTGGCTTGCGCATGGCACGATGTTGTGCATCTGTCATTTTGAAGTTTTTTGGATTGATCCCATACACCTCCGTGTAACCAGTCAGCCTGTCGCGCTCTCTGACGCAGCTGTAGCCACGCGTCACGGAATACAAGATCAAATTACCTACCGCTGTACCGCTCTAGGTCACCCAAAACTTTGCACACGCTTACCCCGGATGTCCACTGGATCCGTGAAGTGGGCGATTCAGCCACGGCGCGGGTGTTGGACATAGCTGTCAAGTGTCCCGTTTTGGCCGGGAAACTACCGTATTTCACCCCTCTTTCCCGCCGTCCTCCCGTATTAGTATTCTCCCGTAAATCTCCCGTATTATAATAAAAAAAAAACATTCCTCTGCCTCTCCAAACTGAACTCTGTCACTAGCCTCGCGAGAGCTGCCACCTGCAGTAGCCTGGGTGGCAGTTGTCGCGAGGTTAGTGCCGACAGCGGGAACAAACCCGGAACAACAAAAGAGAGAGATGGATGGATGTGACGAAGGAGAAGGCATTCCTGCCAAAAAAACAAAGAAGTCCTGTAAATATCTCGAAAAATGGGACAGCGAATTTACTTTCCTACAGAGGAGCAGGATGGGCACATTATGAACTGAAAATATGTTTAAGCAATAAGCCCCGAGAAGCCGTGAGTTACAGTGATTTTACAACGGCTGAGGGGCGTTCAGTGCCCCTCCGCCGTTGTAAAATCACTGTAACTCACGGCTTCAAGGGGCTTATTGCTTTATAAAACGGTTACCCTACATATAGCCCATAAAATAAACACACACAAAAAAGAATCAACAATTTATTGGTAATAATGCAACAATAAAACTGAGAACTATTCATTCTTCCACCAAGCAAGATCGAGTGGACAGAATGGTTGCCAAGCAACACAGACGCTGCAGTCTACCAGTGGGTTACACTGATTTTACAACGGCATGGAACGCGGCTCAGCCAATCACATTTAAGGATGGGAAGCACCCGTTTTATAAACAATAAATAAATGTGCTTCATACACCCTTTGTGTTTTCATTTAGGCTGTATTATAACGTAGGAATGTTCACAGCATTTCAATGTCAACAAAGGTTGGCCTATCAGATTCTGATCACCTAATTGTAGTTAGTAAGCGGTTGACAAGTTGTTTTTAGATATCTTGTACACCTGTCTTAAAATGTAAGGGATACTGGAGCTTGGTTGGGGTGGTGGGACGGCTTGCAGCGAGCGCCGGAAAATTTCCCTTATTTTCAAATCCAAAACTTGACAGGTATGGTGCTGGAGCTAATCGCGGCCATTCAAGTCAATGTAAACTGCTCCACCAGAAGCGGCTCGGCGCTCCGCTAAAAATATGCGCCGGGTCTATTTTTTGACGGATGCCGCGCGACGAAGCGTCAATTTCCACAGACTAAATGGAAGTCAGGCGCAGCAAAGACGAGAGTATCCGGTCAATTTTCAAAATAAAAACACCCATGAAAACTCCGGAGCGTATTTCACATCACTACAACATGACGTCAAAGTTTGTGGCCCCCGGCAGGTAGAGAAATCTTTTCTTTGTTTGTTGATGTCTTTATACCTCCAGTGTTTCCGCAAATTATCGCATGACATCATGATCTTGCGATCCGTCAATTCCAGCCGCTCGCGTGCGCCCCGCTATAGATACGCTTCCAGTGGACATTGACGCCCGGCACAGGACGGAGGAGTCCGTGCCACGGCCGGACCACGCACGCGACAGATCCAGTGTACACCCGGGGTTATGGCATTCCCTTTCGTCCCTCCCCCATATAGGAATAGATGAAGTGGTGCAGTTTGCATTAACATGACATGTTTCAGTAATCTCATGGTAAGTAGTATTTCTTAAGTTTCACCACGCTGTTCTCATCTGCTCATGGTGTTTGCTGACATGGCTACAACATGGTTACATTGACTAAAACACTGCCTAAACTTCCCATACCAAAGTATTGCTAGGTCGGAAACGTTTGTTTTTCCTTTCAGGCGTGCAGGGTTACGTGCTTGCTAGCTACCATTTCAAGATTGTTCGCCTACGGAAAGCTAGGAAACCTAATGATGTTGCGTGTCTCTCCATATCTCATATGTATGTTCATGTCTTACCCAATGTACAGTTTCTCTATTAACACTATGTAAGAGTATGTACACCTCTTTGTACATCCAACCATCAAACACAGCCTCATTTGGCCATACATGAAAAATCTACTTAAGCTTCCACTTTTCTATAGAAATACATACTTCCTACGGGCACTGCACTAGTAACTAAAACAATAGTAAATGATTTTTTTTTTTTTTTTACAAAATAGCACATTAAAGCAAATTCAGCCACAAGAAACAGTAATAAATCCTTTGTTACCAATTTAGTAGTTTCAAAACATATCCTCTTTTCAAAACATTCTCTTCTGTCAGACTGTCATTCTTTTGCATAACATTTTTGAAACCAGTGCCTTATAAACAGCACTTGAGCACTGTGTTTGAACTCTTCAAACATTATTTGGAATGAAGTTTAAAAATCAGTAAGTGAGAGACTATGTGTTTGTTATGCTGAATGAAAATTAGTGGAACAGATAACAATTTAGTCATTTCAAAACATTCATGTCTCAAGTTTGAAGTGGAGTTCTTGTAGGCTGAAATGTTGACATGTTCAATTCAATTCAAAGTGTTTATTGTCATGTAAATGTAAATTTTCCCACTGTGGGACTAATAAAGGACGATCTTATCTTATATTGAGGAAACACGTTTCCCTGTACAATGAAATTCTTCCTTTGCTGACTGCAATAAATGCCAGAAAAAAAGATATAACTAAATCTACACTCAATTTAAATAGATAAAAAGTAAACAATATAGATGAAAAAATATAAAAGGAATATATAAACAAGGGAAATATATATATATGTACAAAAGATAAAGATAAATTAAGGCAGCAAGAAATTGTAGTGCAACAAATTGTATGTGCAAAAGTCATGTGCAGACTGGATGTATAACACGGTCTGAGGTAGTGATGGTAGTTATGACTCCTGTCGGCAGTTTAGGTGTCTGATGGCAGTGGGAAAGAAGTTTTTCAGTCTAAAGAAAAAAACACCTGCATTCAGGAGCGGTGCGAGCAAACACGTCTGCCATGGAGGGCGCCATGTTACTACTTTGGGTAGACACAGATGACAGCACATGATATAGCTGTTCTTTTTTGTTGCCGTCTACTCTCATTCTTATGTGTGCGCTCCCGCGTAGTCACTTTGCTTCTGTGCAAGGCCGCGAAGAGTTCATGTACGGTCATGTGACTGCCTGGCTCCGTTTGATTGGTGAAATGGAGTCAAACGTCACTAGTGGCTCCGTTTGATTGGTCAAACACAGTCATGTGACAGAGCCTGTGGCGGAAGTCTCGCTGATAAAACAAACAGATCGTGCACTAATTAACCGATGAATAAAAATCCAAGTAACGAGCGGAATGAAGCCCAATGTAACGGAGTAAAAGTAGTGTTCCTTCTTCACAAATATACTCAAGTAAAAGTAAAAAGTATGTTGCATTAAAACTACTCTTACATGTAGAATTTATCCAAAAAGTTACTTAAGTAAATGTAACGGAGTACATGTAACGCGTTACTACCCACCTCTGCTCATATGTAGAATATTTTGAAACAACATTAATCCAGTGTATATACGCCTACATACCTGTGGACTTGTTCAGCATCCAGCCACCACAGATATTTGCCAGTCTTGGATATGCGCTCAAAAGCAAATCTGAAAACTTAAGAGACAAAACAATAGTTAAAGCTTTATTGCAATGACTTATATTTATGAGCTACTGTTTATTTCATCATGCAAATATTAATTAAATCATGTGTCAAGATGAACTCTAAGATGGGCATTTTTCTCTTGAGACATGACTTGACACAAGGCAGTAAATTAATAATAACATACCTCTGAATGTGTCATGTTTTCAGATATAGATAGTGAACGTTTTCCAAGGCCAACCAACATGAGTGGCAGTTCCTCTTCGCCTTTTGGTGTTTTTTCATATTGTTTGTCAGGAAGAAAAAAGTTCACCAAAAAGCTCCTCGCAGATTCTTTTTTCCTGAATGGTGCAAAACGCCCTTTGCCCCTTGCCTCCTTTCGAAAAAATCCTGGAAAAGATCTAAAAAGGATAGCATACTATTATTCTCATCTTTTCTATTCCATCAATAAAAAAACAAACAAGCTAACTCAGAAAACTAAATGATTATATTAGTTTATGTAAATTTATTTAATTTGTTTTATGCAATAGTTTACATGGCGATGGTCTGAAGCTGCAGAAAATAAATTATAAAATTAAAAAATCTGCAGCTGTTTCACTGCCTTCTGACTGAATGAATCAGGGACCTGTTATGTGCCTGAACTGGGAATGCAATAAATGACCCGTGTACCCTACCGCGCCATTTCTTGTTTCACTGACAGTCCATTGTTTTGAGATCTTGTAAGTTGCACTGCCTGCTGAGGTTGCCTCACTGTTGACTGCACTCCCTGTCCAACATCAGCTTCTCCTGAAGTTCCCTGTCTGCCTGGCCTGACATTTGTGGCGGGTACACTGTTACTTAACATCAACACAAGATTTTGTGCTGTGTTGATGATGTCTCTTAATTGGACCTGAGTGAGAAAAAAGACAAAATTGAATGGCAAATGCTACAGACATGGGTACTTCTCACAATTTCACAGAATGCCTGCAAACTAACTTCTTTTGAGCTTGAGTCAGCATCCACACCAAACAATAAGCCAGTCTGGACCCATGCAAACCAAACCTGTGCACCTGATCTCGGGCAAATGACTGCATATAATAATCATTATTATAGGGCTCTATTGCGTTGTCAATGTTGGTCTGTTATTTCTGTATACAGACCATTGCTCAGGACGCCGCTTTGATCCAAGAGGCTATGCAGGACATTTGCCTTATGGTTCATTTTTTTTCCCTTGATTAAACTGCTTCAGAGTAATAGTGCTAGTTAAATAATAAACGACTTGTAACTCTTTACATGGAGAATATCACCCGGGGGGTATTCCATCAAACCAGCTAACCGCAAATCCCGGCTAACTTCGATAAGCCGCGCTAGTTTTAGAGAGAGTTCGGTTCCATGACTCTCGCTATCAGCAGAGGTGGACAGAGTACACAACTTCACTACTTGAGTAAAAGTACAGATACTCCTCGCAAATATTACTCCAATACAAGTAAAAGTAGCTTAGTCAAAATATTACTTAAGTAAAAGTACTAAAGTATTTGCTTAAAAAATTACTTAAGTAAAAGTACTTTTAAAAAATCTCAGGAAATACAGGAAAGGAAAGTAGCGTTATTGTTATTCATACGTGATTCTGCTATAGAAATGTTTACAGCTCAAAAATAAACAAATAAAGGCAAGACGCCTCAGAACACAAACTCAGCTGCATTCATCAACAAATTGCTTCATATTGCCAAGAAAACAAATTTCACCCCCAACAGTATTTTTCTCACAAAAACCCAAATTTCCTTTTCTTGTAGCTACATTTGAACACATCATGTAAAAACTCAAAATCTTACCAAGAGTATTTCTCTTATTTCTAGTCAAAGTGTCTCATTCCTAGTCAAAACAAATCTCAATACACTTAAAATAAGACACATCACCTAAAAAGTAACTTGTTTTTAGTCAATTTTCACTTGTTTCAAGCTAATTTTCATTTGTTTTAAGCAAATTTTCACTTGAAACAAGTGAAAAAATCTGCCAGTGGAGCAAGATTTTTTTTTTTTTTGCTTGTAACAAGAAAAAAAAAACTTGCTCCACTGGCAAATATTTCTACTAACAGCTTTGCTGTTTGAGGTTTGAGGAAGTTGTCCCAGCCTCACTCTTTCTTTTGCAGGCAGCTGCAGTCAGTTCAGAATATTTTTGCTTTCTCTACATAAAAAAGATTTTTTTAAAAAGCGAATATCTTCAGTAAAACAGGCCCTACAATAACTTATATTGACATTTACAGATAAATAACTTATTGGCTAGTTTATTTTACTTATGTCATGCATCATTGCCAAAAATGAGCCAGATAACCCACATCAAAGACAGCCCCCACCTCACTAATGCACACACACACACACACACACACACACACACACACACACACACACATATACCTATGATGCTACAAGCACAGACAATAACGTTTAAAATGTTCATCTGCAATTAAACAAACATTAAGCTAGCTAGTAGCTAAGTTACATACCGTGACGTGCTTTTTCAGGTTGGAAGACGAGTTTTTGTAGGCCGTGATATAATTTGTTCGCGGTAAATACGGCAAACACTTGATCCAATACGAATCATTCTTCGTGTCAAAAACCTCGAACATGTGCTTGAGATACGGCCACGGATGCTCTTGGCCAGGGGGAGTTATCGCTGCTGAAGCCATCGACACCGCTATCGCATGATGTGGATGTGAACCGCCAAAGCTAAGTTTCATTTTAAGCATGACGTAGTACAGGTACGGCAATTCGGCTAAGACAAACCATACGCGACTCAGCAGAATCAGTTTATTTTCTTTGGTCACAGAATTTAGCAAAAAAAAAAAATCATCAGCTGACGTGAGAGCAAAAGTAGCGAGTAACGAGAGCATCAATAGAAATGTAGTGGAGTAAAAAGTACAATATTTGTCCTTCAAATGTAGTGGAGTAAAAGTAAAAGTATCCCCCCCAAAACAATACTCAAGTAAAGTACAGATACTCAAAAAATGTACTTAAGTACAGTACTCAAGTAAGTTTACTTCGTTACTGTCCACCACTGGCTATCAGGAACCTCAGCTGAGTTACTGGGGTAACATATGCTCCTGAACTAACCTGCTCCGTGGCAGGTTAACTATCAGGCTTAATGAATCGGTGTTACAAAGAATATGTACCTGTGGTAAACAGAGTCTCAGACAAACAGTTCCCCACACTTTTCGCTTGGTTATCCGTGTTGTCCGAAAACGAAGTTAACAACTTCAGCAAAAATGAATTCACCGCACATTTTTGGTTAGTTTCGTCGAATTCCCAAGGATTAAAATTTTTTTTTTAAAAAGTATCGTTGTCGTGATGATACCTTGAAATACTAAAATTCTTCTCCTCAGTGAGCAAAATTGCCAGTAGTATTAGAGTGGTGTCATCCCCGACTGAAATGTAGGCATCTGAGGTTCGAACCCAGTTATGGCATCATTCACTACATCAAATTATGTTGCAGCGATCATTTTGATGTTTTCACCAACAGCCTATAGCTTACATTTGTCACAAATTACACGTATGTGAAATGTAATGCCGTTTGGCCGACAATTATTCATCATAACTTTGTAGCCTACAGAACTTTTAACATCAGCTAGGCCCAACATTAACACTTGTCCATATGATTGCAGTAACACCTGCACAGCCATGCGTTTAACATTGTTGACACCACTCCTGTGCAGAGATAACACAATTTGGCATATTAGTTGGTGCAAAGTACACTACACATTTAAAAAAAATTGTAAACCAAATAAAATTTCCTTGCAGAATTTAATTTCCATCAAATAATACGGTGCAGCTATTGAGCCTCAAACACGGGTCTCTCACGTTAATAACAGCGGTAATTCCTCTTCGCTACTGACAGGACATAGTATATTTCATCAACACAGTCTAAATATAAGACATTAAACACTGATGTAAAAGTTAATTTACGCATTTAAGCGGTCGGCAATCTTCTGCCACGCCATATCTCTTGCCTTGACAGTAGCAACAGTATTTCCTTTTCTGGTAATTGCGTTTCTATACTCTTAGTAAAGCTCCTTTTGCTCTGCGCTGTTGAAGAAATCAGCCCTAGTTTTCTTGTCTTTTTCCGACACGATCGCGTTTTCGACAATCGCATATTCTGGGCTTCTCATGCAACCTGTGCGCGCGCCTAATGAAAGATTTGATAAGCCTGGCTGAAGTTAACGCTGATGAGGCGCGGCTGAAATGTGTTAGTGGAACGGCTTCAGCCCGAGGTGGAAGCTGACGCTAATTCAAACAAGGCTTAATCACTTAAGCGCCGCTATCATTAGCGACTTTGATGGAATACCCCCCCGGTGTCCCAGCTCTTGTCTCTGCGGCACCGCGACACAGCGACACAAACACGCCCCATAACCCCTAATCTCTTATTTATGACAGATAAGACTACAAATATATACACGTCATAATGTGTGTATGATAATCCATCGATCCACTGATTGACTCCCCGCTGGCTTCGTTGTAAACAAATGCACGAGACCGAGAACAGAGTTAGCAAAGAAGAACTGAAACTGGACTTAACTTACAGTAAGGCAAACGATGGGCAGAAATATACGACAATTGACACAATTTATAAACCGATGAAAGCCGTATTTTGGTCAACATTATATCTCAAAGTAGTTTAGTTTAGTTTTTTCATATTTTGCAGGTAAGCCGACTTCTAACGTTAATGCTAGTGGGTCTAACTGTGGGTCACCGGCACGTCGTTAGCTTGCAAGCTAAGCAGTACGTCTGTACGTCCATAAACTGTATATTATTTAAAACAGTACAATTTTATGAAATAGATAAATAAATAAATATTGGATGTGTTATTGACTTTACCTGTGATGCAGTGGCGGCTGATGGTCTTTCAAACAGGGGAAGCTCACTTTAAATTTACATCATAAAATTTGTCATATTTTAGCGAGGCAGTAACTTATAAAAGGAACATTTAACTGAAGCCGTTTTTCAACCACACTCATGCCATAGAACCATACCTGTCAAGTTTTGGATTTGAAAATAAGGGAAATTTTCTGGCGCTTGCTGCGAGCCGTCTCACCACCCCAACCAAGCTCCAGTATCCCTTACATTTTAAGACAGGTGTACAAGATATCTAAAAACAACTTGTCAACCGCTTACTAACTACAATTAGGTGATCAGAATCTGATAGGCCTACCTTTGTTGACATTGAAATGCTGTGAACATTCCTACGTTATAATACAGCCTAAATGAAAACACAAAGGGTATATGAAGCACATTTATTTATTGTTTATAAAACGGGTGCTTCCCATCCTTAAATGTGATTGGCTGAGCCGCGTTCCATGCCGTTGTAAAATCAGTGTAACCCACTGGTAGACCACAGCGTCTGTGTTGCTTGGCAACCATTCTGTCCACTCGATCTTGCTTGGAGGAAGAATGACTAGTTCTCAGTTTTATTGTTGCATTATTACCAATAAATTGATGTTTTTTTTCATGTGTGTTTATTTTATGGGCTATATGTAGGGTAACCGTTTTATAAAAGCTAAGTTACAGTGATTTTACAACGGCGGAGGGGCCCTGAACGCCCCTCAGCCGTTGTAAAATCACTGTAACCCACGGCTTCTCGGGCTTATTGCTTAAACATATTTTCAGTTCATAATGTGTCCCATCCTGCTCCTCTTTAGGAAAGTAAATTCGCTGTCCCATTTTTCGAAGTATTTACAGGACTTCTTTGTTTTTTTGGCAGGAATGCCTTCTCCTTCGTCACATCCATCCATCTCTCTCTTTTGTTGTTCCGGGTTTGTTCCCGCTGTCGGCACTAACCTCGCGATAACTGCCACCCAGGCTACTGCAGGTGGCAGCTCTCGCGAGGTTAATGACAGAGTTCAGTTTGGAGAGGCACAGCAAAGTTTTTTTTTTTTTATTATAATACGGGAGATTTACGGGAGAATACTGATAAGGGAGGACGGCGGGAAAGAGGGGTAAAATACGGTAGTTTCCCGGCCAAAACGGGAGACTTGACAGCTATGACTCTGTCAGAAGACTCCACTTGCAAAATCCGCGATGGGACTAAGCTGAGCTGTCAAGTGACGGTGTATATCTCCAAATAGCTGTCAATCAAAACGGGATTCAGCCTTTCGACTGATCCTCCAATCATCATGCGGAAGCTCAGCTCAACGCCCACAGCTCCATTCACTCCCAGAGACGCTGAGCGTCCGGGGGCGGGACAAAATCATGGCATTTATCCAATGACCGTCGAGTTTCGAGGCAATGAAAAAAACTGCTCCCTGCAGTCCCATTGAAGTGCATGGACGCTCAGCTTCTACAGGCAAATGCCATAGACCATATAAGAAAACTGCGCTACGGGAGTGTATGAGAAGTTAACAACATCGATAAGTAGCTGATTCTGAGCAAACTCGTCTTCGAGATGAACATGTTTTAATGCATCTGTAGTCAATGAAATGTTAACACAGCCGTACATATTTGACCATTTAATTTTTGACATTTTAGGGGAAGCTGAGCTTCCCTTGCAGTCTTAGAGAAATCGCCTCTGCTGTCATGCCACACTTCCATCCCCACCGCTTGCAGCCATCTTTGGCTTCTGCGCATGTGCTTTCGGAGCAATCAGGGTTCGATTAGTTTTCCCTGTGACCTACCTGTGACCTATGTGACGTCCTTTGAACACTTTTCTACTGGTACCCACAAACTTGAATTCGTATTCACAGTGAAGACTTCGTAGTCGTAGAAATTAGAGTTGTATTCACAAGACTTTGCACTCAAATCTTTTAGATTCATACTCACATAAAAACAACCCTAACCCAAACAATTTCTCAGACTCATGCGTATGACAGCAGAATTTTGTGTACAACTTTTTTATTGACATACAAATGTTACACATTACGAATACGAATGGTTAGAATCATGGATACATCTTTTTGGAAGTTGTCTTACTCCATATTTTCATAGGTCCCCCCTCAACCTTGGGCCAGGGTCATCTGTACCCTGCCCATGGGCAGGCCCCCCTGACACTAGGCCTGTCCATGGGCCAAATCTGGGCCACCGTAAGTTCCTGGGTGGCCCGCTGATCATTTTATAAACCACTTTGAATCTAATTGTACTTGAATGATGCGAAGCCTGCGGAGCTAGTTCAGGCAGACAACTCAAAGCTGCGCAATCCTGATCAGCTGATCAGTCACATGCTCTCCCCTGCTGATTAGGGCGGGCTATTTAAACCCCCCCTTGCTTACCTGGTTATTCCCGACAACTCTGCTGCCGCTAGGTGCCGCTACTGCTGCTCCATCATTGCTGCTCTGCTACTCCATCATTGCTGCTCTGCTACTGCTCTGCTACTGCTCCGTGCTGCTTGTGCTGCTGTGCTGTTCTGCTGCTCTGTGCTGCCTATGAAGATCGTGATCATATCTTTACTGGGGCCTCTGATCCTGGCCATCATGTCCTCCGACTTCTCTGACGAGTCAGGAAGCGAAGGCGGGTTGTTGGAAGGACAGCTGGAAATTCCAGGCACCGACATCAATGCGCCCTCTCCATCTAGGGACCAGGAAGCCCTTTCCGCGGCTCACCCTCGCCGCAGCTCTCGCCTGGTTCAAAGGCAACTGAGCGACTGGCCTATGGTCAAGATCCTCGAGGTCCTCTATGCCAACGGTATCTCTGCTCCACCCAGCCTCAGTCACGAAGAGCTGTTTGAGTTCCTCATAGATCACGTTCCTGGCGCGATTGAAGAGTCTGAGCCGGCGGAGTGCCCCGCCGCTAAAAGCAAGAAGGGGAAAACTCCAGCCAAGAAACGTGCTCAAAAGTCCACCTACACGCCCCGAAAAAAGAAAAAGTTACCTGCTTCCACTCCGTCTTCCGTTCAGCCAAACGCTGAACTGATGTCTGCTCTGTCCGATATTAAATCCTCTTTAATCTCCATGAATAACCGTCTCGTTGTGCTTGAGTCAAACTCAGCAGGTCCCTCTTCCTGTTGCTCCGAGCGGCGAACCCTCGACGTCATCGGCCGAGCTGTCCACCTTGCCCCGGAGGACCCTGGGAACTGCAGTCCCTGCGCCGTCCACAGGTGCGCCGTTCCTGCCCCCAGCCGGGGCTATTCCCGATGCGCTCAGGAACCAGATTATCGCAGGTATGCAGCTCAGTCACGGTTGTCTTTTATGCTTGCTGTTTTTATCAGGGCAGGACGTTAATCTGGTCAAGATTTTAATTTGTGCTTCCGACACGTCAGATAAAAGGACGGTGGACTGCGGGGACTTCTCTGTAATTCTAAGAGATAACGACCCTAGGCTGTCAAAATCTCTGACTCTGGCCGAGTTTAACGTAGCCTTTGGCGTCTTTAGGGACACTATTTGTGAAGTGTATCCTGAGCGAAGACAAGAATTGGACACATATCTCGCTATTATTTCCGATTTAGCCATGTCTTATGGAGGGACTCTCTTCTATGACTACCACAAGAGTTTCTCTTCAAAATCAGCGATGTACATCCAAAAATTCAACCAGCGGATAGACTGGTCAGTCGTAGACCTCGCTTTGATAAGCAGGCACTTCACCGGCCGCCAAGCTCTGTCATGTTCCATCTGCGGGTCGTTTAGCCACAGTTCCACCTTATGTCCTAAATCTGCATTCCAGCTCAATACTGCTCAGCTTCAAGCTACGGGCCCTGCCGCTCGCAAACCTCAGGTGCCTTATTTACCTGGCAACTATACTCCAATCTGCATAAATTTCAATGAGAATGTCTGTACTTATCGAAATTGTAAATATTTGCATATTTGCAGCTGGTGTGCAGACAGCCACCCGAGATCTGTGTGTCCAAGAAGGGTGCGTCCTGCACAATCGAAGAAATAAATTCTGTTCAACCCTCCACGCCTGTGAATGTTCCGGCTCTCTCTAAGGCCCTCAGAAATCATCCTAACAGATGTTTTGTTAATTATCTTATAACTGGGCTCGTTCAGGGTTTTTTAGCTGGTCTTTGTTGGCTTCCTAGGACGACTCACGTGTGTAAAAACTTGTAATCAGCGCTTAAGGAGCCAAAGGTGGTCGATGAGCTTCTTGAGAAAGAGATTAAGAAAGGGTTTATGATAGGTCCATTTTCCAAATCTCCTTTTAGCCTGTTCAGGGTTAGTCCCATTGGTGTAGCAACACGTAAATACTCAGGAAAAAAACGTCTGATCATAGATCTGTCCGCTCCTCATAATGGACCAGTCCCTAGTATTAATAGCCTTATCCCTCTTGCTCCATTTTCCTTGTTCTATGCCACGATCGACAACGCAATTCAAATGATTAAAGCCGCAGGGCAAGGCGCTTGGCTAGGAAAAGCAGACATCACCGATGCTTTTAAAGTGATGCCGCTCCATCCCTCGCAGTGGCATCTTTTTGGCGTTAAGTGGCGCTCAAAGTTATATTTTGCAGTAAAATTAACTTTCGGATGCCGAAGCAGCCCTCGCATATTCGACACTCTTTCAGAGGCTCTGTGCTGGATATTGTATAATACCCACAAATTGCCTTTTGTTCTGCATCTTCTAGACGATTTCCTGGTGGTCGATTTCCCGGCATCGCCACCAGCCCGCTGCATAACAGTCGTCAAAGATGTTTTCTCATCTCTCGGAGTGCCTTTATCTGAAGAGAAAACTGTCGGTCCCAGTACGCGCATTGAATTTTTAGGTATTATGTTAGATAGCGCCCTTATGCAGGCCTCTCTCCCTAGAGAGAAATTGTGTCGCATTAGGGATATTTTAAAATCATTCTCCTCAGCCGCTTCCGTGTCAAAAAGGGATCTTCTCTCTCTGTTGGGTCATTTAAATTTCGCCATGAGGATTATTCCACAGGGGCGTTCATTTGTGTCCCGATTACTTGACCTGTCCAAAACGGTTAAAGAGCTTCATGAGACAATAATCTTAGATCCAGGGTGCCTGTCTGATATTCGATTTTGGTCTCTTTTTTTGGATGAGTGGAATGGCATTTCTTTTTTTTACAATGACAAATCAGAAACCTCTGCTTCAATTGAGTTTTTCACAGATGCCGCTCCTTCCGTTGGTTTCGGGGGTTTCTTTAAGGGGGAATGGTTTTCCGAAGCTTGGCCTAAAGAAATGCTCAATTTGCCTTCAGCATGCAAATCTACTGCTTTATTCGAACTGTACCCAATAGTCGTAGCTTCCTTACTGTGGGGCAGCAAATGGTCTCGGAAACAGATTGTAGTCTTGTGCGACAATGAAGCTACAGTCAACATGATTAACAAAGGGCGCTCTAAGACGCCCGCAATTAATCGTTTTCTCAGGCGCCTCACCTGGACATGCGTGACAGGCAATTTTATAATGCGCGCTGTCTATATTCCTGGTCATGATAATGGTATAGCTGACGCTCTCTCTCGTTTCAAATTTCAGAAATTCAAAACCCTGTGTCCAAACGCCAAGCCAAGTGGCCTGCCCTGCCCTCCGTTTTCTCAAACTGTGCTAGATTAGGATGTGAAGGCTCCCTGTTCTCTCTGCTGAATTCTGCTGCCAAATTCATGCGTAAAGGTCTACCAAAAAACACATTAAAAGCTTATGATTCTGCTTGGTGGTTCTTCTCTTCCTTCTGTGCTCGTTTTGCTTGCCCACCCTTGCCCGTCAATATCCCTCTTGTTTGCGCATTTATAGTCCACTCTTTTGAGTCCCGCCATTTGCAGCCTCTCTCCATTAAAGCCTTGATAGCCGGCATTCAGTTTCACCTTCGTTGTCAGGATCCTTCAGTCTGTAGCCTTTTAAAAAATCCCTGCATTCGCCTACTTCTCAACGGACTCAAAAAAGAGCAACTTCCAGGCAATGATAAACGCTTACCACTCACTATCTCATTGGTGCACAGGATGGTATCCAAATTAAGATCTGGGCTGTTCACTCCTGATATTAACAAGATGTTAGAAGCGGTTCTTTTAATGGCTTTTTATGGGTTCATGAGGTGTGGGGAATTCACAACCAGATCTCTTTCTTTTAACCCTCTGCATGATCTTTGTTTTTCTGATTTACAGTTAGAATCTGACCATTTCACTATTTATTTGAAACATTCTAAAACCGACAGGATGAATAAAGGAACGCCTGTGGTTATTGCAAAAAATAATTCTGCTTTCTGTCCTGTCGCCTCCATGCTGAGCTACCTGAAAACCCGGCCTGCACCTGCTCCGAGTGACCCGCTTTTCGTCGTCGATGGCAGCAGGCCCATGACCAGGTTCTGGTTTTCTGCAAGGCTGCGTGAACTCTGCTCAAACTGTGGGCTGTCTCCAGAGGTGTACACGGCTCACTCCCTCCGGATTGGGGCGGCTACAACTGCAGCGCTGCTTGTGCCCACGCCCTCTCTTAAGTCTCTGGGCCGATGGTCTTCGGCTGCTTACGTCAGATATATTCGTTTCAACAAAAACGAAATATTACAGGCTCAAAAAATCATGTGTGCTCACGCTTTGTAATTTGGCAATAAATGTTCTGCTTGCTGCTCATGCTTGCAATCCTGATCAGCTGATCAGTCACATGCTCTCCCCTGCTGATTAGGGCGGGCTATTTAAACCCCCCCTTGCTTACCTGGTTATTCCCGACAACTCTGCTGCCGCTAGGTGCCGCTACTGCTGCTCCATCATTGCTGCTCTGCTACTGCTCTGCTACTGCTCCGTGCTGCTTGTGCTGCTGTGCTGTTCTGCTGCTCTGTGCTGCCTATGAAGTTCAATCCCACCACCTCCCCAGCATCCTCCCGTGGGCTCTGTTTCTATGATCCCCAGCGGGGGTCTGCTATTCATTCCCTGTAATGTCTAAGCAGATAATTATCAGGGAATGAATACCTACTTCGAGACAGAGCCTGACGCCAAACGTGCTTCGGTCATGCAAAAAAAATATATATATATTTTTGATGCTCTTCTACATTTGCAATAATTATGCTCAATAAAAATATTGAATTTAATTCAGAGTTGTCTGACTGAAATGTAAATAAGGTGCATGAGTGCATTAAAATACATCAAAATACACTTCATTTGTCAAAAAAGTGCCAGTGGCCCCTGGGCTAAGCAAGTTATATCCCTAGTTTACAGACACAAAACTGACAGCAGTTTAGACTCTCATCCAGTAAGAATTGGCCCACGGTGACATCCGTGGAGACGCAGCATATTCTGCCTCATGTCAGGAAAATACAGTCTGATACTTGAAAAGACAAAACATGTGTGCTTCATTTATCAGTAAGTGGTGGTACGAGTAACTAAATTACATGCTGTATGTACTACAGAAAACAAAATTCAAGTGCCCGACTGAAGAACTGTTTCCATGTATTTAACTTTTGGATGGTGTTGATGGCTGATAGCACTCTTTTTTTTAACAATGAAGTGGAAGTAGGGTGGCACAATTATTTGAATATTAATCACAATAATGATTTCGGCTTTCCACAATTAAATGAACATGGTCAGCTGTGATATTGATGTTGAAAATGTGTGCTATGCTAATAGAAAACTTTGCCGCATATTAAATCAAGCGCTTCCTAAACTCACAGCAACCTACAGTTTGAGCAGCCTGTGGAAAACTTTCATCAATGTTGTGAACAAAGCACATGCAAAAAGTGTATGTGACCTTTGTCTGTGGTGCAAAGAAACACAACTAACTTGTTAAACCACCTTTAAAAACTCGACAAAGGTGAAGAAGAACCTTATTTTAAGTTATATTTTGATGCAAGATTTTTTTTAATCAGCAAAAATGTAGCACAACATGGAAATAAAAGCAGTGCTCTCTTTATTTAAATGTCAAAGTGCAATATGATGATTATTATGATTATTAATATTATTTTGTCCATAATCCTGCAGCCCTGAGTTGAAGTGAATGTCGACACAAAGCAGGAGGAGTACTGTAAAGTCCACTCAAAAGTGAGGGAATAGAATGCACATACCACTAGAAGGAGCTATTTATCTATGTATCATCAAATGTGCAGGGGAGATGACACATGCACGCACGCATGCACACACACACAAACACACACACACACACACACAGTCTATTAGAATCTAATAATATTTTAGTCTGTCACATGTGTTCTTTTTTCATTTTAAAATACCCACATGAAAATCTAAAATATGTAGTCAAATTAACTCTAAATGACACTGTGGCTAATCATAATCTTACAGCAGAAGTGGTTCTGTGCTTTGCACAAACCTATTAGTAATTCACAAAGATTGACTTTTGTTGTTGCAATCATTGGCTTGCTTTAAAAGAATTTTTTTTTGTAATCCATCACACTGTATCAGTGGTTCCCAATGTTTTTCCCTAAGGGACCCTTTTTTCTGTCATTGAGTAAACCTATGACCCCTGACTAAGTGATATATTTCATGGATATTTCATATTTTATATTAAATGCATAATAAAAAACAATATTAACAACAGTACAGAACAACAGATAAACTGTACAGTTACTACAAATAGTGAGTGCAATAACTGCAGGAAGTTTGGTTGAAACAGTGATTTGAGTGAATTTTCAGAAATGAGTTTTCCTGATCTGAACTTTTGATATGATTTTCTGTCAGTGTTGTTTTTTTTGTTTGTTTGTTTGTTTGTTTGTTTTTTCAATTAATTTGTAACAATCATACTTAACTAATGGACTAACTCATCTTTTTTTGACAAATTCAGTGTTTTCTTCTCTCTAATGCTTGGATGCTTGGTCATAGTTCTATTAGCTCTTAAGTTGTTTTAACCAGGGGTGTAAATGTAAACAGTGCAGGCAAGGCGGTTGCACTGGAGCCCATGGGGTGAGGGGACCCACAGAGAGTGAGTGGGCTTTCCAACTATATGTTTGGCAAAAAACAGGCTCTTGTGAGTAATTTAGATTGCTACCCTAAAAATATGCCTGTATTCAGAGAAAAACTCTGTTTGCCATTTGCTATATGTGCCTATGAAAGGCAGACCCATCTCTATCATATTTTTCATTGTAACTGCCTGATGTTACTGGTTTTAACTATGTATTCTCCTAAAGCAGGATGGGGCTGTTTAGCAGAGTGTGAAGGCTCTGGGAATATGACTTGTGCTCAGGTCTTTACCACACCCTCTTACTGCAAGATTTTTTAATGTAGTCTTCTCGACAGAAATGAATAAAATGCTGCGATATAGCCCTACTGTATATGACCCCCTGTGAAGATTTGCAACCCCTAGTAGGGATTAGGACCCCCCAAGTTGGGAACCAGTGCTCTGTATCATGTGTGCTTAAATAGACTCCTGGAGAACATGCATGAAACCTCTTTAACTGCATTAACATGAGAAATACTGAGGAAAGAAATGTTTATTAATAGTAATCATGGTAGTAATAACTGTAGTAATAATAATAATAATTGTGATAATAATGTACCAGTAATGTAATAAATAGTATTGTTTTTTTGAAGCACATTGGTAGCATACAGAAACAAAAACCCAGAAAACAAATACAAAAACAACAAAATCCAGAACAGTATATATATATAAATAAATAAATATATATCTATATATATATATATCTATATATATATACATATATATGTATATATATATATATATATATATATACATATATGTATGTATGTATATATATATATATATATATCTACCTGTACCATGATCCTTGAATACTGTTTGCGGAGAAAAAGAGAAAACATAATGACTAATGTCTTGATTGCACAGGTTAAGTGAAGCCACAGCCACACATGAGAGTCTCTTTGTTGTTCTAATATACAGTAATACAAGGTTCTTCTATTGACAGAGAGAAAGAGAGGATATGTACATAAGGAATACAAAAGCACATGGAAGCCTCAAACAGATAAAATAGACCAAAAACTGACAGACAAATACAAACAGAATGGACGGAAACTCATTGTTTTCTTTCTGTTTACTCACTGCTAAAGTCATCATTCAAACCTTTGTGCTTTGGGGATCTGCATAGGACAGGGAGGCTGTTGGGGTTTGGAGAGTGACGTGGATGTATAAAGGCAACAGTATACTTATAGCAAAAATCAGAATTACTGGAATAGAAACACAAGGGGGCATGATACCACATGGAAATTATAGTTATTTCACATCATCTTTGTTTTGTACAATTATTTGCATCCACACCAGTGAGGGCACATTTAAGAGTGAACTGTGATCTAAGGAAAACAGACCGTCCTCACTAGAAGGATTAAAAAAACAAAACACATGTTCATCTTTTTCTTCCAAGCGATCTCTTGCAGTACTACAAATGTTGCTGTTCCTTTCAGTAGATTGTAATAAGGCAGAAGAAGTGTAATGTTGTTATCCTGCTGTAAAGATAATAGTCAAACAGAGAAGGTCAGGGTGAAAGTGTTGTTTCCTATCCCTTAAATCCGTGAAGGAGTTTTTCAGTAGGGGAGATTGGCCTGAAACATAATGAGTTACAGTTGTGCCATGCATGTTTTCTCTTGCTATGTTAATGTCATCACAATGTCATCATGTCAGCATGTGGCCAGTACAGTGGTAAGCGTCTCTTAGAAATGGCAGCTGAAAAACTCCACATGGTTGTCAGCATGTACCTTTTTTTCATCAGCATTGTTCTCACGTCATGTGTGCTTGTTATGAACTATAAGGAACGCCAAAA
Source organism: Cephalopholis sonnerati (assembly GCA_019142605.1). Lineage (NCBI taxonomy): Eukaryota > Metazoa > Chordata > Actinopteri > Perciformes > Serranidae > Cephalopholis > Cephalopholis sonnerati. Next base: position 2,462,604 of record JAGQAX010000020.1, read on the forward strand.
TGTGGGTGCGACCAGCAGTTCATTTTTAACATGTGTTACATTTGTAACTGCTTAGAAAGCTAGCACAGCTTGATCTCTTAACTAGTATGAATATACTGTAGTATATATAAAATATATATGTAGAACTTGTATGTTGGTTGTTTGTCAATAAAACTTGCAGATATAAATGGACTGTGTGCCCACAGTATAGACTGTAAAGCGTAGTGACTTAGGGTGTTGCTTTGTTGACCCTCTGAGAGAGGAACAGTACATTTAAAACTTCTATCAATCAGATTGGTTAACAATGTAGGTGCAACAAATGCACTGATCAATGAAGAAGAACACAATTGCGCCAGCTGCTACAGCTGGTAAGTTTTGAAAAAGCATTTCACTGCTGGAAAGATGGCCTTTTAATAAAATAAATATGTTTCTGCAGGAGACAGATGCAAATACTTTTCATGAAAAACAAAAAAACAGAAAAATATGCAACTCAGAGCAGAATCTTTGTTTATATTTGATTAGCGTTGCTTAGTTTTAGAGTTTGAACTCAGGTTTATTTTTTTCAGACTTTTTTTCAATGTGCAGGAAGCAGTATGGCGCCCACTTCCTCTCGCTATTACAGCTAAACAGGTCAATAAAACATGTTTCTGAAAATATTTTAGGCATGAAAAAGGCAGTGCAGAAACACAATCCTGATATATTTGATTGCATAGCCTAGTTTAACCATTTGATTAGATTTTGGTTTGAGTTTGAGAGACAGAGAAAATAGGGTGGGGGTCTGTCTCTTGAGCTACTTCTATACTCTTTGTGTCTGTGGTGACCGCAGAGGTAGCGGGCTATATGAAAAAACAGAAGTACAGCCTGTAGTTTGAGCAACAGCCTGGTAGAACCAGCGAAACTCAATTGAATGATGCAAAATGCGTCATCCGGCGGAGTTTCGCCATGGGGGAGCAGGGATATCTAGGCACTGGTTAGATGGAGGTTGAGGTTGTAGATGGAGTTTACCACACAAATTACCCACATTGCTTTCAACAAAGCTGGTTGAAAATCAGCAAAGAATCCCTTTAATAATATTGTGTTTTATATGTCATCTGATCACATTCTTGGTATGAAATCAACTTAGAAACAGTTGCACCCACCACATGGCAAACTAAATACTGACAATGTTGACTCAAAGTAAAATCACAATTCAATCTTAACTAAAACAATTTAATCATAACCCCCTTACTATGACCAACTTTTCTTTTACAAAAACAGAAATTTGCACACACAAAGCAGGACCATCACTTCGGTTTCTAGAACAGATTTTATGGTTGTGAGGTAACATGGAAATAATTTGTACGTGCCCTGTAGTTTGAGCAAACCTGCCAAAAAGTGTCTCTGCAGAAAGTATACTGTGGCCTTAATGGTGGAGGTCAGCGGGTTACAAGGGGAGGTAGGTGTGGTTTTGGCTCATGGACTGTAGTTGGACTCTACCTGGGCTACACTGATGGGGGGTGGGGGACGGGAACGAGGTCTGGTTGCCAGGAGGTTTCAGAGAATAATAGCTGCTTTAGGGCTTGCATCTGAGGTACACACAATATAAAGGAACAGGGAACGTTTTGCAGAAGACCCACATAGATTTTGGTAGGAAGCTCAAGGATTTCTCGTGTAGTGTGTAGAGCAGGTGAAAAGAGTTTGGGCTTTGCTATGGTATGGGTACCTAAAGACAAGGTGTTAAGGAGGGTACAGGGATGGAAGGCCTAATGGATCAAGGTAAAGGAGGACATGCTAGCTTGAACAGAAGAGTTTTCTTAGGGTTACAGTAATCAGCCATAGAGAATACCAGAGCTAGAATGAAAGCTGCTTCACACCTTTTTTTAATCTCTCCAACCAGTAATGGATGGACAGCATTTACAGTACATGTAAACAGGACAAAAGTCTTTAACTAACAACGGAAAGAACAGAAAACTTGAGAATCAGAAGAACACGGCAGAAATCAGAGGTTACCTGGATCTCTGCTAAGATTGACATCGTTAGTTGTTTTTCTTTTTTTTTTTTGTTGTTTGTTTTCCATTAAAGTCCCAGTCCCCGTCTTTATGTCTTTTGCCGTCCTTCTCAGTGGCTTTGTCCCACTGCAGGAGAGTCATCCCAGTTTAACAGCTTAGCAGTGGAGTGCAGAGTGATGGTGGTAAACAGGTCCACTGGACGCACTCACACACATTTAGTCTCAGTCTTTGAAGTAGCTTTGAGACATCCATTCAGAGGAGGCTCATGTACTGTTTGAGCCCACCGTCCGGCCCACTGTTCCACATGACTGAGAGACAAATAAATGCAGCAACATGGAGGTATCACTGGATTTTTTCACACAGAAACACAATCTGAGTCTTTGTTCATTTAGGAAGCTGAACTGGACAAGAACGAAAAAGTGGAAGAGGGGGAGGAAGGGGAGGAACATTCTCCCTGTGAATTGTGTTTGCTATATTCATGGCAGGTACTTCCCGCCCTCTACCGCACATCACCAAGGCCTGTAATAAACCCAGGAAGACCTCTTGTAACTCTACTTTCACCATTACACACTGTACTTTACAGGAGTTGGACAAAATAATAGAAACACAGAATAAATAAGCTTCTTCAATATCAGAACAACTGAATCACAACTGTAAGGGCAACAACACAGATCACTGAAACATATTGCTTTTAAACAAAGTATAGTACATCAAGAATGAAAATACTTTATTGGTAAAAGAAAAAAAAAAAGCTGTCTTAAAGGCCACCATTTTCACAGCCATGTTCAGCCATGTGCTGCTTTCATTCAGCTGCACTGAGCTACATTCAATGTTTTGTGGCTGGATCACTGCTTTCCTTGACCAAACAAACCCTGAGATGAGGACGTTGTTTTTTACTAGACATGTAAGTCCATTATTATTTTATTAATCATGATACTGTTCTGGGGTCAGAACAGCTCATGTCACGTCTTAAGCCCAGTACAGACCAAATTTGCGATGAGATGAGTTGAAAGAGGCAACTCCTTGCAATGCAGCATTCTGCAATGTTGTAAAACCTGCCAGTTTACACCAGTGCAACAGATTAGACAGTGTATCATATCTATGCCACAAGTCTCTGTACTTCTGTTCTGATTTCCAGCTTTTCAGGCTTATTTTGTGGCTGAATATGGTTTGTAACTTCTTAAAATATGAATGAGGACCGTGATGGTGAGATACTGGCTACAGTTGCATTTGTAGTAGTGATGAAACGGTGAAAAACAGAAGCAAAAGGAGCATCAGATGGACTGTATTTATAATCAGTACTCCACAATAATATAAATATGCAGCACTAATTAATCAATCAATGAGAATGTGTTTGGGTGGGCGGGGCATAAGAACATACAACGAGCAGCAGCAGCAACCCACTGTCCGACACCAGCACACTGTAAGGACGGAAATAGAAGGCTCAGCGGGGATGGAGCACCTGCCGCAGCAAGCAAATGCACTGTCTGCAGTCATTTTCACTTAACCAGGGGACTTCACTACAAGCCAACTGGCTGTTGAAATAGGGGACGTACTTTATGGTCTAAAAGCAGCCGCTGGCGATTTGACCAGCAGAGTTGCAGGTGCCACCATCAGCTGGCTTGAGTCGAGCTCAGACTGTGAAGTTTATACCGCTGCAACTTTTCTCTGCAACATTTTAAAATGTTTTAGTCTTATTGTGAATCTTTGGTCTGAACTAGGCTTTATATCGTCTGTGTCAAGTACACTTAGGGTTGATAGAATTTGATTTTTATTCACTTAAGTGATGAAATTTTAAAAACAAATATGCTCTGTTTGTATTCATGTGTTTTTATGTCATACTCAATAAAAATAGTATTAGTTTGAATCCTAGTAACTTTAAGTTGGTATTGTTCAACCTGGACCCTATCTCTCCATGTTTTTGTGTCTCATGGGAGCACCAGTTTTTGAAATTGGCAAAGTACTGAGTAGGCTGCTGCAGCTGGCAGCTGCGAACAGGCCACAATGTAACTACTTGGGGCATTTGTACACCAACAATTTAGGTACACTAGAAGTGCTTGTTTTTGCCACTGATGAGCTTAGATTGTTACTCTAATTGTCTGACAGGTTATGGAAAGACTCCCTATAGAGACCAACCTTTTCTTAAAGAGTAAGAATCCTTTTTTTAAATCAGAAACGGCCCTAAAATCGTCTTCTTCTTTGCCAAACCCACCAGACTACATTTTAATAAACAGTAATTTTAGCGACTAAAGAGCCAGCATATTTTCACCTCTGGGTCAAATTGACACCAAACCTACAGCATAGGCTTTGCATAGATGCATACCCTAAACCGTAGCCTGATGTACACCTCCCACACAAAATAGCATTTTAAGTACTGTGTGTGATTTATCCTGGCTTCATATGAGTAGAGGAAATCGCTGCTAGCTACTAGGCTAATTTATCCAATTTAAAATGCCACAGGTGTGTTAGCATGTTGTATTTGAGGGGAAAATGTGTCCAGAAAAAGACAAGTGTTTTGTCTGCGAATCTTGTAAATTATGATGGAGCTGATTTGTGTACTTGTGTTTGAAACTGTCTCTAGTAAGCCATGTTTAATGTGTGTTTTGTTTTTATTGTATTTCTCTGAATGACGCGTGTTTTTGGATTGTAAAATTACTGTTTATTTAAATGAAGTCTGGTGGCTTCAGCAATTTCGGGGGCTTTTTATGGTCAAACCAAAAGGATCTTACTATTTATCAAAGAAGTATTTCCTGGTAGGAATCCTAAATTGACGATGCACATATGCCCCAAGCGGTTACACTGCAGCCTGTTTTGCTGCTGCCAGCAGCAGTGGTCTTCCAAATACTGGACCATTTTCAGAAATTGTTGTACCCATTAGTTAGACACACACAGACATACGGAAATAGAGTCATGGTTGAAAAATACTGAAGCTACCCTTTAAGATAGTAGTATGCATAAGGGCATTTAAACAGTTGTTTCTCAGGATGTGACGTCCACATCAGTTTCTATTATTTTGTCCACCCCATGAACCTCAGAGGAGACTGTACCCCCACCCTTCCACATCCCCTTGTTTCCGCCTCCTCCTCTTCCTCACCTCCCATATAGCACTGAGATAAGGTTCAAGGGGGAAAGACAATGGGAGAGGGAACAGAAAAGCAACCCCCTTCCCACTTCTTTTTTCTATTTTAGGGCCATGACATTACAGTCTATCTGGGTCAGCAGAAGAAGAAGTCCAGCATATTATCAGAAACATTTTGCTATATAATTTACATGTGTATATAATTTACAGAATACTGTATGTTTTTTAAGTATATATAAAACAACAACATCTACCTAAAAAGTTTAAGAGTTTTGAAAGATACATTCAGTAGCTGAACTGAAGGGGAAGAAAATGAATGTTAACAGAATTCAACATCACACAAGTAGAAACCTCATCATACATAGACAGTGCATTGAATTCTGCATGAAAGTTGAAAATCAAAGGCAAACTTATATCCAAGAGTTGCAGATCACAAATAGATATATCTATATTCATATATAAATGTTTTTCTCCTTACTGGTAATACAATAAATACAACATTAGTAAATGGCTACAACTGACTCTTCGACCATGCCTGACAGCATGTTATTAGTACAACGTTTAAATACATAAGGATGTCACTAAAGTAGAGATCCATATAAATAGAAAGGTTTAAAGAGACTCTTAGTAAAACATTGTTTGTCCGTGACACTTTTTTTGACTTCATATAGGGCTTTATTCCCCTCCCCCCCCTCATCCCACCATCCATCCCGGGCGCTGGGAGCTGAGGGCTTTGTTCAAGGATGGAAGGGAGACTTTCCTATGATGCTTCAAAATCAACAGCTTCTGTGTTTTAATCTGTACCCTCCCTCTGACTTCTTGTTCCACCCGCCCTAACCCCTCCCTTCCCTACCCAACATGATGTACAAAAGCAGTTCACTACACAGCACAGCCACCTCAAACTACGACACCACAATGACATGTTTGGTAGTGATGGCAGGGGCAGCCAGGCCTCCAGCAGACATGACCTACTACTGACCTTTCAGCTCTTGCTTACCCCTTTACCACCAAATTAGCTCTGGTTCTTAACCCAATTCCATCCAAAACTCTTGAAACCTCAGTGCTGTCTCGCAAATTGGCCCGTGTTTCCACCTGTTCTGAGTGGAGCTATGGTCATCAAGGATACAGCATTAACAGATGGCTTTGCATAATGCACAACAGAAGTAAACAACAGTAGCAAAGTGGTGCATCACACTGATTGCCTGTGAGCTTTTGTTCGGTTAGTACAGATATTTGTTTTTTATCAAAAAACAAGCATGAACCAACCATTAATGTCACCACTGCATGCTTTTTTTCAGGCAATTTCTCCCTTGACTTCTCCATTGTTACCGTCACCATCCTCTCTTTCCAACCATTAGAATACCACACGCTACACGGTTCACACTCTAGGTGAAGGAAAAACCTGCTATTTTTTTGTTCCAACTTTTCAGGTTCCGAAACACTTCCATTTTTAGTTGAAATGCTCTAGTTCAGGAACCGGAACGCAACCATGTTGGTGGAAAAGGGGTAACTGTGGACTTTAGCTGAGCTTGTGCATTCTTCAAATATCCTTTCGACCTTTTCTTATCTCCATTTGAACAAACTAAGGTAGGGAGAGCCTCATCATTTTCATTTTTTTGGAATTTACAAAATGCAGGCCACTTGACAAAACTAGCCAAAGTAACCCTAACTACAGTACTGCAGTCCATTAGTGGAAGACAGGCTCAAAAAGCATTTCATTATCTGAAGACTACTCCATATATTTCAATAACAATCACATAGTGACATGTCTGCAGGACCAGCTCCCCCCTTCAACCCCTCAACGCACAAACACACAAACATACACACACCCACATACACACCAAGTCTCACACCTGCCCCCTTAAAGCAGAGGGTAAGGGGTGTGGTGGGAGATAATCAGAAGAGAGGGGGAAGCGGGCTTCTCTTCACCTCCCTCCTCTAAACTCCAAAGACACATAACATTTTCTCCCCAAGTTCTTCTTTTTTTTTTTTTTTTAAACATACTTACTGTATTACACACATATAATATAGAATATGTATATACGTACATTAGTGTTTGCTCTTTTTGGAAATCATAAACTTAAAAAAGTTTACAAAAATAAAATGTTTTATGGTGACTTCTCTAATTGGTCTCTTCCACTCAGCAAGGCTTGTTTTTCAGGGGTCGGAGCCCCCACCACTACAGGCTCAATTCTTCAGGCCTCGGCCTCAGAGCATCCCCCGTCCATCCTGTCAGATCCCTTTCATTCTTGATAGAAGAGCTCCTTTACAAATCGGGTCTTTGTGTTTTAGTTGATCTTTTTTTAGTATCCTTCAGTGTCTGCGTTGTTCTTCTCTTTTTTTTAGTTGATGTCCATCTGTACTCATCCCTCTAGTCTTTCTTTTATTTACTAAAAAAGAAAGAACAGGCAAGTCAGCGTAAATAAGATGTCTGTCTACTTTGTCAATTAGCTTTTATATATGTTAATAAATATACAAAAAAACTATTAACTTTCTTAAAGACAGCTCAAAAGCAGTGGAAGAGTTCATATATACACTGTTTAACATAATGTCATCAGAACAGCTGTACTATCATACATCAGATTCAGTGTTCACTGAAGAGTTTCAATCACTGAACAATAACGATACATTTGTGTTGGAGGAATCAGATGAAACAATATGAAACAATATCAGGTCATAAATCACAACAAGATGATACAGTGCATATAGTATGCACAACAAGTTCAGTAACAGCAGGATGTACACCTTTGATCATTGCAAAGTCATGTTTTACCCCCTTCAACAGTCAGCAGCAGGGTTTGACATAGGAGTTTAGGCTGATTTGTCAATTTGTTAAGAATGACATTTTGTCTAATCAGTGTGGATCATCTCTCCAGTGTAATTATATCTTAATTCTAATACAGATTATTAATTAACTGGACGCCTCTAGGAAGCTCTTACCTTGGATCATTTGAGTAAAATTCCACATGTATACAAGCAATGGCGGTCCTAGCTCATTTGGTGCCCTAGGTGCCCTATTACCAAAATGTAAATAAACAACCTAGCTAGCTATAAATAAAAGATAAAAATATGTGTTAATTTGCTTTCAGTAACATGTTGTACATGTGTTCAGTAGATCGTAAAAACAAACCAACAGAGCCCATGACCCAGGCTCATAGAATTATGCATAAGTGCATAAATTATATGTGCCAGCACAAAACATGGTTATACACTAAGGCATCATCTAAATGAGCACCACTAATCCAAATAACATTTACAAATATTACATCATATACTAGTAAAACAGATTTCTTTTTTAATAATTTGCTGTTCCTGGTTTCTTTTTGAAAGTAATCCTACTAGCAACCTGGGTTAAGTATAGTGGTATTTTATTCCAATTTCACATGGCTCTGTACATTGCAGTTTTCTTTAAAGCACTGGTCTTCGGTAAGGGTAACATAAAGCTTCCCATGCAGGCATGTGTTATAATAATCATATAAATGAATAATCTTAAATTTAATAAAATAAAATAAAAACTTGTTCAGAATAATAAACAATAAAATAATATATGATATTGTAAAATAATATTAAAATGTACAAATTAGCTTTCTAATTTTGAACTAGGGATGCACTGATTTTGAAATTCTGGGCCAATATTGATACCAATGTTGAAAATAACAATTCGGCCAATTGTCAACACTGATGTTTTGATATTGGTGTTTCTTTTGTTTGTTGTTGAAATTTATTCTTCTTTTGTGCCAGGGAAACACAGAAATCTACACTATAAATAATAAATGAACAGTCTTAAAGTCTCTCAGTCTTTCATTTCACTACCTTTGAATGTGCACAAATTCAATCATACACATTTATAAAACAACCTTTAACCTTTTTTCACATGATAGCAAATAGCAAAAAGTCTATTTACTATATAAGATACATCATAATTCCCTCTCTAATATCTATTTTGTAGTGCTGTGAAGGAATCAACAAATTTCTCCTTCAATCAGGCCACGGCTATTGCTGCCGCAGAGGCATAACAACTTGATCAGCTCAATGTGAAAGAGATGTGTAGTAATGATGCTGTTTAATCAGCATCTTGAAATACCACACTCATTAGGTGGACGGATTATCTTGACAAGGGACAATTGCTCACTAAAAGTTTTTAACACATTTTTTAACAAAATTTAAGAAAGGTAAGCTTTCTGTTAGATGCTGGCCTTATTTTCTCCCGAGAGAGCTAACAGTAGTGATCATCACTGCTGTTTACATCTCACCGGACGCTAATGCTAGCGCGGCGCTCTCTCTCCTGGCGAACGCCATAAATGAACAGCAGCAGGCCCACCCTGATGGCGTTCACATTATAGCTGGAGACTTTAATAAGGCCAATCTGAAAACTGTACTCCCGAAGTTCCACCAGCACGTTAAGTGCCCAACAAGGGGGGAAAACACGCTTGATCATGTGTACTCCAACATCAAGCACGGCTACAGAGCTACACCCCTCCCCCACCTCAGACAGTCAGACCATCTCTCCCTCCTGCTCATCCCTGCATACACCCCCCTGAGATGCAGATCCAGGCCCACCACAAAGACAGTAACAACTTGGCCTGAGAACGCACTCAGCAAACTGCAGGACTGCCTTCCAACACACAGACTGGGACCTATTCGAACACCAAGACCTGGAAACATTCACAGGGACTGTACTGGACTACATCAAGTTCTGTACGGGAACTGTGTCTGTGGACAAAACCATCCGGGTTTTTCCCGGACCAGAAACCCTGGATGACCAGCCAGGTCCCAAGGCCTGCGACACTGCCTTCAGGTCAGGTGACAGAGATCTTTACAGCACGACTCGAGCTGACCTGAAGAAAGGGATTAGAAAAGCCAAAGCGGACTTTAAGAGGAGAATAGAGTCCCACCTCGCCAGCAACAGACCACAGGAGGTGTGGCAGGGCCTGCAGAACATCACAAACTTCAGAGGCTGTGATGTGACACCAGGAGACCCGAGCGCGTCGCTGGCAGAGGAGCTCAACTGCTTCTTTGCCTGATTTGAATCACCGCTGCGACACTCATCGGCTCCAGCCCTGCCCCCACCAGGTCCCAGCACCCCCCCACTCACTGTAGAGGAGCATGAGGTGAGGCGTGTGCTCCAGGCAGTGAACCCCAGGAAGGCTGCTGGCCTAGATGGAGTACCTGGCAAGGTGCTCAGAGCATGTGCCCACCAGCTGTCCAGTGTCTTCTGCAAGATCTTCAACCTCTCCCTGACCCAGGCAGTCATCCCTACCTGTCTGAAATCCGCCACAATCATCCCTGTTCCAAAGAAGTCCCCCACTTCCAGCCTTAACGAGTTCCGCCCTGTTGCCCTCACACCGGTAATTATGAAGTGCTTTGAGAGACTGGTTCTCCAGCACATCAAGGACTGTCTCCCCCCCACACTCGACTCCCATCAGTTCGCATACCGGGCGAACAGATCCACGGAGGACGCCGTCACCATAGCTCTGCACGCTGTGTTGAGCCACCTGGGACATCAGCAGAGCTATGCCAGGATGCTCTCTGTGGATTACAGCTCGGCGATCAATACGATCATCCTGGACATCCTGATCACCAAGCTGGACACTCTGGGCCTCCCCCCTCTCACATGCACCTGGATCAAGGACTTTCTAACCAACAGACCCCAGACTGTGAGACTTGGCCCCCACCTCTCCTCCACCCGCACACTGAGCACCGGCTCACCACAGGGCTGCGTGCTGAGCCCCCTCCTGTACTGCCTCTACACCTACGACTGCAGTCCGACCCATGGTACCAACATCATCGTCAAATTTGCTGACGACACCACAGTGGTCGGCCTGATCTCAGAGGGAGATGAGGCAGCCTACAGACAGGAGGTCCAGAAGCTCACGACCTGGTGCTCAGACAATAACCTGGCTCTGAACACCACCAAGACGAAAGAGATCATTGTGGACTTCAGGAGGAACAGAACCGACCCGCCTCCCCTCTACATCAATGGCGAGTGTGTAGAAAGGGTCCACACATTCAGGTTCCTGGGAGTCCTGATCTCCGATGACCTCTCCTGGACAAACAACATCACAGCTGTCATAAAGCAGGCTCAGCAGCGTCTGCACTTTCTGAGAGTCCTCAGGAAGAGCAACCTGGAGAAGAAGCTGCTGCTGGCCTTCTACCGCTCCTCCTTCGAGAGCCTGCTGACGTACTGTGTCTCCACCTGGTACGGAAGCTGCACAGCTGCAGACAGGGAGAGGCTTCAGAGGACAGTCAGAGCAGCGCAGAGGATTATTGGCTGCCCTCTCCCCTCCCTGACTGACATCTACAACACCCGCTGCCTCAGCAGAGCCCAACACATAATCATGGACTGTTCACATACCGGCTCTCAGCTGTTTGAGCTGCTTCCTTCTGGGAGGCGCTACAGAAGCATCAAAGCAAGGACAAACAGACTGAGAAACAGTTTATTCCCGAGAGCCATCACCACTCTGAACTCCCACAAGACCCAACCCCAGCCATCAATATAACATTTAAATATGGAAAACACTGTTTACACTGTTTACTGTCACCTTGTGCAATACAATCAATAACCTGTGCAATAACCTGTGCAATACAACTTCATACCCTGTGTAATATATTTATTATTCATCTATTCTGTACATAGCCAACATCCTGTTTATATTCTGTTTATACATTCTGTTTATATCCTGTTTATATTCACAGTATTTATTCCAAGATTTATCTTTATTTTCTATTTTTACTATTTTATATTGTACTTATTTTGTAATATATTCTTAGATTTTAGATTGTATGTTTACTGTGCACTGAAAAGGGAGTAGCTCTCCAATCTCGTTGTACTACTGTATAATGACAATAAAGGGCATTCTATTCTATTCTATTCTATTCTTTATGTGTGCACAGATTAACTCTTAGATCTTTTAACTTGTGAAAAATGGGAGCCAAAACAAAAGTGCTATGTTTATAGTTTTGTTCAGACTACTCCCTACCTGACATACAGGGATTTTCTGTCTCACGCATGACTGAATGAAAATGATAAAAGACAATTTCAATTTGTGACTGCACAGCCACCAGTAACACTGAAAGACAAACTGCTGAAAAACAGACTCTCTTCCTCTCTCTGACTATAATATCATCTTTGATGCAGATTAAAAGGGCAGACAAAAGATCATGGAGAGAAAATATTTCTCATTTATAAAGACAGTTATAGTTCTTTTGTTAATTAGATAAATGGGTAATACAGATCCACTTTATTTTTTTTAAAGAGATGGTGACTCACAGAACAGATTTGGCAAAACTAGCAGGTAATGCAAGTTTTAGGAGACACTGTTGCATCCTGCTACCTGTTTAAATTTGACACATTTTCCACACTGACAATATTAAAAATATAATCTGTATTTAAATATTCTCACACTTTTGGGAGCTGCATGACTGAAACAGCATATGCTGACTCCTGTGAACCTCACCTTGCAGCAACAGGCAGCAACCTTTGTGAAAGCAAAGACACTAGATTTATTGGATGTGAGATTTATTTGGCTCATTGAGAAAAAGTTATTAGTAAGCTAAGTGAAGCTATAAAACCCAATGGATCAGATATTTTCAGATTAACTCTAGATTGATGCAGTTGTGGACTGTCAGGTGACTTTTAAGCAAAGTGAAAAATTCAAAATCCAGACTTCATATGTTATATGACTGTACCAATACATCAAATGAAATAATCAATTGTATTTTGCATCATTTTAGACACATTCCACTACAGTTCATTCAGCCTGTTATATTTGGTATCATCTCAACTTTTGTTATCTTCTCCCTCAAAAATTCTAATGGCTAGAATTACGGTCTTGTGATAATATGTCTATCTCAAGTTGCACTCACAGTTTAGTGAAAACATGGACGCTTCACACACATCTTCCCCCCGACAGCACAGAGAATCAATACAATCACTCAAGATTAGTGTCACCAACTTAGTATCTGTTCCTGAGTTATGACGTTGACCAGAAAAGTGTTTTTGCAAAACATTATGATGTCACAGTGAAGCTAACCTTTGACCTTTTGGATAGAAAATGTGAAAACTTTATCATTTTATCCTATCAGACATTTGTGTGAAATTTTGTTATAACTTGCATATGAATTCTTGAGTTAAGTTTTGTGAGGTCTCAGTGACCTTTGACCTTCGACCACCAAATTGTAATCAGTTCATTCTTGACTCAAAGTGAACATTTGTACCAAATTCAAAGAATTTCCTTAAGGTGTTCTTGAGATATCACATTCATGATTAGAGTGAGAGTGATGCAAAGTCACACTGGCCTTTGATCACCAAAATCTTATCAGTCCATCACTGAGTCCAAGGGGACGTTTGTGCCAAAAAAAACCCCAAAAAATAAATCCCTCAAGATGAGACAGATGAGGTCATACTGACCTCGACCTTTCATCACCAAACTCTAACCAGTTCATCATCTTTGCCAAATTTGAATAAATTTGTTTTTGAGATATTGCGTTCTTGAGAATGGAATGTACTTACATACGTACATTTATTTGTACATATAGATGGATAGCCAACCTGAAAACATAATGCTTTCAGCTACGGCATGTGGAAATGTAAAAATTCTGCACAACATGGGTTAGCACTGATCAGGCAGGTTGTGGAAGACATTTAAAACACTAAGAACACAAGTATCAGCAGAAAATATCAACTGCAACCTCAAATCCAATCCAAAAGTAACAGTATCAGCTTGAAAACTCCATGTCTGTCAGACCCTCATTACAATTATTATTGTTGACTGTTTTAGAGGCTTTGCAAGATCAAGGGAGCACTGCAGCTGTTTTTTTTTCTGTACAAGACAATTCAGATTTTTTTCCACAGTGAAGATACAAGCAGCAAAAGTACACCAGACTCCAGCAACAGCCGGAAGAAAGAGCAGAAGGAGGACTGAGGGAGAGAGTGAGGTTGGCTGTGTCCTGGGAGGCTCTCGTCTCTACAGAACCTCTTTAATTCTAAGAGATGAGTTGTTGAGGTGAGGAGGTATGTGTGAGTGAGTGTGTCGGTGGGAGGCTGGGTCTTCCGAGGCGAGAACAGAAGAGGAGGACTTTAATTTCAGCATAACTTTGTAGTTGCTAGGTCCTGCCCCTCTGAAGAGAGATGGAGAGACAGGAACCTCTGCAGCTGCACTGCTGAGTCGCAAATCACAGCCAACAACGGCATCCTCTCGTCTCACCTTAACAGGCCTGCTCCCTCCCAGATGCATTTCTGTACCAGGGCTGCTGCAGGAATGGAGCCTCACAGGGAAAAGAAGGGGAGGTGAGATGTTGGGGGAGACAGCAGAGCGCAGCAGGGGCTGAGCAGAGAGGTTGGTTTGGGGCTGAGATATACCTCGGAGGATGCAGAGGAGAGCCTAGCCGAGAGCTGAGGTGACAAATATATTAATCACTTTGGGCAAATACCTCCTACAGAAGTTAAAGGGTTGAGAAGTCCCCAAAAGAGAGATCCCTACAGGCTTCCCCTCGCTTCTCTCCACCCACATATACATAGGTTAAAGGGTGGATGTATGACATTTGAAACTACCTATATGCTCAACCTCCTCAAAGATAGGAGGACAGAGAGGAAAAGCAGTAGAGGTGAAAGATGAAGAGGCTCATCATTTATGTTTCAAAATCCAAAGCCTGATCACATTGAGTTAGCCCAGCCCATTCTCATTCCGAAGTCATCAAATACCGCAGCTTTGTGAGTGATTTATGCATCACCTCAAGCAAAAAGCCACCTTTCGTGGCACCTATTGTGGTGGTATGGTACGCCGCTGGATGGTGTCAGGTTGATTGCTGCTGGTAATGACATAATATAAGCCACTGGAATCCCAAAAGGGTGGGCTGGAGGGGTGGTTGATGGGTCCAACAGACCCTGGACCTTCACTCAGGAGAGCCCAGTATTTGCTTTCTGTAGGAATGCCGAGCCCAACCATGATGCTTCTTTCTGAACCCGTCCATGCGCTTTTGCTGATATCCCGGCATTTGTTGCAGCATTGTGGAATGTCAACAGCAGACACAGGAGAATACCTAGCACATATTGTAAACGTCAAAGTCCACTGACAAAGCAGCGATACCTGACAACTTGGGATGACAACGTGTTGGTTAGCTCAGTGTGTGAGCGAGCACGGGAAAAGAACAGACAAGTATAAACTCCACAGGTGCATCTTTCAAGACAAAGTATATTAAGATTTGAGAATAAACACTTAAATATGATATACATGTTTGCTTAATAGAGACAATGACACAAAATAAATCAGTGCTGCATTCACTGATGATGGGCCAACAGGCAGATTCTCTATGTCCAGCACAAATATGCAGGCTGGCACAATTTCATTAGATAATATCATGTTAGTATATAAGAGAACATGAGAAAATCAAATACATAGAGGAAAACATAACATTTTCAGAGATCTAGCAAATACTCAGATAATAAGATACATTAGCAGATCATATACAAAACACAAACAGGAAAGGCACACACAACATGTGTTTAAACTACAAAGCACTGGTTAATACAAAACTTGCATCTCTTAAAATCACTTCATGTGTAAACCCATAGGTTCAAAAGAAAAGGAGAGCACAAATGTTTAAAAGCTATCAAAAGGGGGGGGGGGGGAGTGAACAGACACGAGGAGCACTGCTGAGAATTGCTGATATGGTTCTACTTACATCTGCACCTAAACTCTGCCACTGCTCAGTACATTGCTGTGATGAGTCCAACTATGGCTTTATGAAAAATATGTGGCCTTTAAATTGGCTCCCCTGTGGCTACTTTGATAGTAGAAGCCCACTCTGTTCATAAGTCTTTTGACTTGGGCTCTGTCACCCACAATCCCACAGAGGAAGTCTTTGTGGCTTGCTACTGGAGCCACAGTCATTAACAAGCCAAACTGACTGCACACTGAATGGATCGCAAAGATGCAACACTAAATATGTATATATATATATATATATATATATATATATACACGAAGGTATGATTTCAGATACTGTCAAAAAGAAAGGCACTCCTCTTCCTCTTTCTATTTGAACTATGCAATAGAAATGGTCCACCAGTGCCTACATTGATCTTTTTGCTTATTGTGATGTCATTTCTTGTATCTTTAAATGCTTCATGTCCCTAAAATCTGTACAACCTCAGCTAAAGGTTTATATGAATCAATCAAGTGTGTCATTAAAAAAAGTACAAAAATCTTGACTTTTTTTTATCAGGTTTGGGAAAATAAAAACACAAAACATATTGACCAAAAATATTTTGAAATGTAGAAACATGAAGAAAATATTTCTTAACACCGCATAAGTTATTTGACCTATGTACATTACTTACTTTTTGAGATATGCTCATTTTTTTGAGCAGACTGCAAAGGCTTTGTGATGGATTCATTATTCACTCCTCTGGTGCCACTGCACATTTTTGCACCACACTCAGCGTAGCACAATGATGTCATTAAGAGCATACAATGTGATGACACGGAGGACAGAAACCTTCGCTTTCTGCTGCAAAAACAATGAATGATCTAGCTGTTATGGTTTTTAATTTAGATAATGAAGTGGCTGCAAATTTTATTCATCTTTTACGTAACACACCTGCAGACATTTTACCCTCCTCTTGTGATTTTATTGTAGATAATTTTAACAGTAAATTAAAGTCAACCCTCGACAGAGTAGCCCCATTAAAACTGAAAACAAGTACTTCCAGTCCGACACCACCATGGAGAAATGAGGAAATAAAACAGTTAAAAAGAGACTGTCGAAAAGCAGAAAGAAGATGGAGAAAGAATTAATTAATAGTTAATACCAGATTTTCCGTGAACAGCTCAACACTGACAATAAGGCAATTAAACAGGCAAGACAAGCACATTTTTCAAAATTGATAACAGACAACCGGAATAATCCTAAAATTCTCTCCTCAACCATCGACCGTTTAATTAACCCTGTTTTTACTATGTCTAGCAACGTGTGTACCGACAGATGTGAAAAATTTGCAGTCCGCTTCAGAGAAAAAAATAGACGCTATTAGATCAGATTTACATAACTGTCAACCTATGAATTTTATTACCCTAGAACCTTTGTTCATATGTGAGGAAACACTAGAGAAGTTTGTCCTAGTTGATGCTTAGCAAAGTTATTTCTCAGTTAAAACCTGCAACCTGCTTTTTAGATCCCATCCCCCCATCCTTTCTTAAAACTGTTTATAGCGTTTTACATGAAGATTTACTTAATATTGTTAATTATTCCCTTCAGATGGGTGTTTTCCCTACAGCTCTCAAAACTGCTATGGTTAAACCCCTCCTGACGAGAAACAATTTAGATGCAGCACTTCTTGATAACTACAGACCAGTGTCCAACCTGCCATTTTTAAGTAAAATTTTAGAGAAACTTGTTTTTAATCAGTTCAACGATTTTATGAATTTTAACAACAACATTTTCAACGACAACAAAATACCAATCTGGTTTTAGATCCAATCATAGCACTGAGACTGCACTTGTTAAAGTTGTGAACGGCATAAGGACTAACATGGATAATCAAAAACTTTCTGTGTTAGTACAACTTGAATTGAGCGCAGCCTTTGACACAGTGGATCACTCAATACTTTTAAATAGACTTCATAATCTTATTGGCCTCTCTGGTTCTGTTTTCACTTGGTTTATATCCTATCTCACCAATAGAGAATTTTTTGTAAGCATGGAGGAACTGTCATCAAAACATTATAAAATAAATTGTGGTGTTCCTCAAGGTTCAATTTTAGGTCCCACACTTTTTAACCTCTACATGTTGCCACTTGGTAATGTCATCAGGAGACACAACTTTACATAGCCGTGTCTCCTGATGACCCAGGGCCAATCGATGCCCTTGTTAATTGTATTTTAGATATCAAGCAGTGGATGGCAGAGAATTTTCTACAGCTCAACCAGGACAAAACAGAAGTCTTGGTTATTGGTCCTGAAGCTCACAGAGAGAAACTCATTCCGAAACTGAAAGCACTGGCATTGAACCCTTGTCAACAAGCAAAAAATCTTGGAGTAATATTTGATGCGAATCTCAGTTTTCAAAAACACATCAGCAACATAACACAAAATGTTTTTTATCACCTTAAGAACATCGCCAGAGTACGTCTGTTTCTCTCCCAAGCCAACACAGAGACACTAGTGAACGCTTTTATTACCTCCAGAATTGACTATTATAATGCTCTACTTTCTGGTCTCCCAAAAAAGAATATATCTCACCTACATTTACTTTAACACTCAGCTGCACGAGTGTTGACAAAGACCAGAAAGAGAGCACACATTACACCAATTTTAAAGTCTCTGCATTGGCTACCTGTCAGCTTCAGGATTTATTTTAAAATCCTTTTATTGGTTTATAAAGCACTTAATGGTCTTGGGCCTTCTTTTTTTTATCAGATTTGCTTTTAACCTATGAACCCTCTAGAACCCTCAGGTCTTCTGGTAGTGGCCTTTTAATTATCCTGAAAGTTAAAACAAAAACCCACGGTGAGGCAGCTATGGCTATTACTATGGACCGCACCTCTGGAACAGCCTTCCTGAAGACCTGAGGGCATCGGAGAATGCTGATATTTTGAAAAGCAAACTCAAGACCTATCTTTTTAACCTTTTAACTGAAATTTCTTTATATGTATACATATATATATATATATATATATATATATATATTTGCCTATTTAACTTTGTATCTTAATCTGTTTTATTTATTGGTATATCCTTTTATATTATTTTTATTTCTCTGGTGTTTCCTCACTACAAATTGAATTGTTGATAGCATTTCCCCAGTACCTCAGTTCCTGTTTTATTTTAGTTCCTGTTGTTTTATTATAATGTAATTTATTTTTCTTTATTATTTCTCTCGCGCGCGCGCTCTCTCTGTATGTCTGTATATGTGGGAGGTCACTGTTTTACTGTTTTATTCCGTGAAGCACTTTGTGTTACAGCTTGGTTGTATGAAAAGTGCTATACAAATAAAGTCTTATTGATAAAGTCTGATTGATAAACATATACAGGATGATGCAAACATCTCCGGTGACCATTATATCTATCATGGTAATTATTTTAGATTTGTTTAGACAGAATTATGCAAACAATGATCTTCTGCAGCCATCTGGGGGATGTCCATTTTGAAAGGATTAAACTCATTTTATATAATGCACACAGTGTGCCACCAAAAGTCAGTCTCATGTCTCTACTAGTGGAAAAGGCAGCTGAGCTAATAGACACCACAGAGCAGTGGAGGGTGGGGATAACATAACACAACTGTAAACAGCTACAACATCAGAGAGAGAGAAACAGCAGGGAAAACCAGCATATTTTCACATCTCATGAATTCAGGGTTTATTTTGACTAATCCTGAGCTGGTGATTGTTAAAACCCTTGGTCAGTGGCCCACACTGTCAGACATTGACTCAGTGAAGCACGCTTGGTGGCAGTATGAGACGCACCAGATGGCAACATTTTTTTGGGGCAACTACTATAGCATAAAAAGCTAGAAGGTCTGCATAGGGTAGGTGGGAAGAAAGATGGATGGGTCAAAAAAACACTCAGAAGCCCAAGGTTTGTCCTGTGTGAATCCAAAAAGTCAATGGAGTTTTTCACGAACAATGCAGTATGCTAGTATGTGTAGCATACTGTACTAGTTATGTTTGTCACATGATATACATAACTAGTGCTACATTACAGTAGTTAAAAAAAGACTTATTTTAAACCAAAGCATAATGTTCCATAATGTTTTTTTTCTAAACCTGGCCAGGTGCTTTTGTGGCCTAAACCTAAGGAAGTAAAACTAAAAACTGAAATGTTTTATGTATGTTCTAAGTGTATTTGGAAAAAAAATAAAAATAAAAAAATGCATTTAATGTGCAGAAACCTTAAATTTTATGTGAAAAGGGTTTATTTTTAAAAGAGACAATGCGTATATGAAGCTTGAATTGACACACCATCCCTTAACGTTTAAAACTGACGCAGGGGAGCACCTAGTGCATCATATTTTGATGTGTAGGGCCACTGTCCAAATATACTGACCAGATATTTGACGAGTTGGGAAAAAGACTTTGTTGAACTTATAACTCACTTTAAAATCCTTAACTAAGTATTTTTTTGGTTATTTTTTTCAAACCTCTTGTATGTCAGTGTTAAGAGATAAAAAATGGCACAGAGAAAGAAAAGTCTTGAGTAAATCATGGTGACTGATGGGGCCATCTTACAAATAACTGCAGTAACAAAGCCAATTAGACTGTCTATCCAGCCGTGCTATGTGAGACAGGAATGCCAATTGCCAAAGAAATAAGATTGTGTTAGTTGCCTTAAACTCACAACTAAAAATTCTGTACACCCCCCCAAAACAATTATGTCATTGACTAACACAGAGGGAACAATGGGTTCCTGCTGTGTGAAACATGAAAACAGGAGGTAATGGTGCTGTATGAACATTCATGTCCAGTTCAAAAGTATGAAGAGATGGGTAAAATATAGAAGGACTTTGAAGTAATGCTTGAGGGGCCTTTTTGATTATCTTCGGAAAGATTGAGGAAAAAGAAAACCTTGTCTTCAGTGACACCCACTCCACTATCTGTTTCACATTAACAGCAACCTTGAATACTTTTTTTTTGTTGTTTGTTTGTTTGTTTTGTTTTTTTTTGTCTGGCTCCTTCATCCGTCAGCACAGGCTTGGTGGTTTAGTGATGTCATAAAACCAAGAAATATACTGACAGTCGTTTAAACTTGTGCTCTCCATTTCCCTAACTGAGACAAGCTCAAACAAACAAAAGGGCAGCAGATAAAAAAATAAAGTGTCTTGTCCGAGAGCTGGGAAATGTGGAGGCTATTTACGAAACATTGCTTTAGACAGTAATAGGCCTATGGCTTAACAAAATACACCTCACCACAGACACATTGAAAGACATTAAATCTGATCTAAACAAAAACAGAGTTAAATCCTTTCTTGTAATAGAAAATGTTACTGTTGCCTAACCCCTAACAATTGATATATAACTATACAAAAGGAAGAACATTTTTTTTCTCTTTTGATATATATTTTCTTCTTTTGTAGTATAAGAACCTAATGTTAATATGACTCTAAATAATGGACTACTAAATACCACACTATTACACTTCTTTCTATGATACACAAATACTAGGCAAATGACTTTCACAACCTTAAGACAAACATACATTTGAAAAGTGTAAAGTGCATGGATGAGCTATGCATAAAAGAAGACACAAATGTTTTTATTTACATTAATGATTATGAAAAGCAGTTGGTATCCCATCAGCACTGAGAGTCTAATCTACTGTCTGTACCAGTGGTGGCAGCTGGTCTTTCAAACAGGGGAAGCTTGCTTTAAGTTTACGTCATAAAATTTGTCATATTGTAGCGAGGCAGTAACTTAAAAAAAGAACATTTAATTGAAGCTGTTTTTCAACCACACTCATGCCATAGAACCACTGCAAAACACACCTCTAAGATTTTCAGATGGGTTTCAACACCTGAATGGCACTGTGTCAGAAGACTCCACTCGCAAATATCCGCATGGGACTGAGCTCGAAATGAGACAATGCCGGTGTGTATTTCAACAGCGCTGTCAATCACAAAGGAGTTCAGCCTTTTAGACAATTCCTCCAATCATCATGCATACACTGAGCGTCCTCTCCCGCCCACCACTCCCTTAGGTCCCATGGAAGCTAAGCCTCCCTGGGAGTGATGATTTTGTCACATTTATCCAATGACCATCTCGCTTTGCTACATGAAAAAAAACTGCTCAGCGCTGTCTCATAGCTGTCCCAATGCTTGGAGGCTCCACGTCCACCGTGCTGACACGAGAATGTATGACAGGGAGGTTGCATTTGAAAACTGGTGATAAATAGCTGATGTTTGAACATCATAGTCATGATGTTAAATGAATCATAGAGCATGTTTAATGCAAAGTAAATTCTTATTTTATTGTTAATTCAAGAGTGCCTATTTGACCATTTCTTCTATGAAATTTTAGGGGAAGTTCTGCCTCCCTTGTTGTCTCAGAGCAATCGCCCCTGGTCTGTACAGATTTGAATGAAGGATGGAAAATTAACCAAACGTGTCAAGTATTTAGTTTTTTTGGAACCATTTTGCAACTAACATGAGAATAATTAATGTTGTCACAGAGCTTTAAGGATATATATATATATATATATATATATATATATATATATATATATATATATATATATATGTTAGGGCTGTCAATAGATTTAAAAAAGCATTAATCTCACATTTTAAAATCCATTAATCTAGATTAAAGCATGATTATTTCCTCCTAAAGTTAAGTAATAAAAGTAAAATAAAAAAAATGAAAAATATTGTGCTTAATCACAAATAATTTCATCTTTATGTCATCCATTTGCAATAACATGTTGGAATGTGACATCATGGAATTATTATATAAAATCAAAAAAGGTACCCAAATGCTCTTGTTTAATGTCAATAGTTTATAAGAGTCAATGAATCCAGTAAACTATTGTCATTGGCTAAGCGAAAGTAGCCTATTTGTTATCAATGTAGGCTAACAAAAAAACTAAAGGTTGTAAGCTGTTTAGATCACTACCATCTCTGAAAATGGATAGAACTTTTAGCGGACCAGATGGTAATTTAGTTAATTTTAGATCATTAATGTTTAGCTTGAACATTGCCTGCTTGTTGTCAGGCTAAAGGCTATACAAAGTGCTACAACCTTCTAAATATTCCATGTATATGAGGACGACAGAGAGAGACAGAGGGACAGTGCTCATTTAAAGAAAGGGGAGGGACAAAGGGAGAGTGAGCATGTGTGAGCAAGTAAGAGAGAGAGAAAAGGATCATACCAGTTTTGTTGTCCTAAAAATGTCAGTACTTTCTGAAGCATTTTTTCGTCACATTCCCATCATGTTATGATGTCAGGACTGACGCCAACGTGTGTGTTAGATGTTCTAGTTTATTTTGATACCCTGGCCATCTTTCTAGCTTAGAAACTGACCTCTATGCCATCACTAAAAGTGCATGGAACATAATGTCAGAGCACCTGCATTAATTGCGTAAAATTTCCCTTAAGACGATAATCGTGTTGACATTAATCGCGTTAACTTTGACAGCACGATATTAGGGCTGGGACTTTAACGCATTCATTTTCGATTAATTAATTCTGGGAAAAACAATGCGTTAAAAAAATAACGCATTTAATTGCACCTTTCTCAGTTCCCTAATTTCGGGCACATTGCTCTGATGCACACACTTCAAGCCTATGGCACCAGCTCAATGCAAAACATGGTGCTGCAAGCACGGACACCAGAGCTAACGTTAGCTACCGCAGTCCTGGTACAGGCAAACGGTCGGGCCGCATTTTCCTGACTGAACCCAACCGGAGTCCGAGACAGATATAACCGAGCCCGGCCCGAACCCGACAACCTTTCTAATTTTTAAGTGCGAACCCGAGCCCGACGCAGTTTGTTACCTGACATAGTTATTGTTACCATGGTTACAGCTTGCCAGTTTACCGTGATCACACATGGACAGAGTGTGAATGACCATCAAAAGGTGGCTTTTACTCACAGTCAAACAGCGGAGTCTGTGTTGTGTTCAGGCGTTGTCACGTAAATAACAAATTCCAGCACTTGAACAGGCCATAGCACAACACAGCAGCATGTTGAGTGGGCCAAACCCGAGCAAAATTTCTGATTTGTTATTCAAACCCGCACACTCTGGCCCACAATAGACCAGATGACGGGGTTCAGAGCCAAATAAGTAAGTCTACGTCTGACAAATTGTCAAACTCTCGAAAAATTAAAAATGAAAAATAAACATTTTTGTTGTCTGAATTTATCTGAACTGAAAAACATTGCTTACTGTGTCAAGTATTGCTATAAAATGCGACTAAATGAGATTAATTAATTACAAAGCCTCTAATTAATTAGATTTATTTTTTAAATCGCGTCCCACCACTAATATATATATGTGTATATATATATATATATATATATATATATATGTATGCATGTGTGTGTGTGCGTGTGTGTGTGTGTGTGTGTGTGTGTATGTATGGCAAGAACAACCTACTTTTATGGGCCCATGGCAAAATTTAACAGTTTGACCCCAAATAATCCTCCATCATTCCAACAGTAACATAGGAAAATACTTATACTTACATTGCTTTGGTAATGCATATTTCTGATAAAATTATCACAAACTAGGGCTGTAAACGTGCCCATCACGATGTGATTAAAGTCTGAACATATTATGTTTTTTTTCCTTTCTCGTGTTAATCACATGCTGCTAATTTGTCTCTTCAGTGCGCCCGTACTTGTAATCAAGCCTCCTCAGCAGTTTTCTGCTGCCGCACTGATGAAAAATAAGACACCACTGCCCTTCTGAATGACTCCTTTTACTTTAAAAAACAACTTCCAGACAGCTCAGGGGATAAGTCAAAAGTAATATGCACCTTGTGTCAAATGGAATTACAATATTACCAAAGTAGTTTTAGTTTGAGCTACCACCTACGAGCTGAGCATGTGGTACAGCTAATCAGACGGATGTCAGCAGGCAGCTAATTTGGAGTGAGCAAATCACCACAGACCTGTGGATGAAACTAAATCGAAGACATTAACTACAGTGCTGCTAAATGGGTGGCAACTTACCACAAAACTGCATTTTAAGTCTTGTGTGCAATTTATCCTGATTTCATGTGAGTAGAGAAAAACTCTGCTAGCTGCTAGGCCAATTTATGCAATGCAAAATGTCATAAGCTTACGCTAATAACATAAGCAGGATGTAATTGTGTGGAAAACATGTCTGGTATAAGGCAATTTATTTGTCAGTGAATCTTGTGAGTTATAATTGAGCCAAAATTTTAATGTTACCTTTGTTAAATGTTGCTGTTGTCCCTGGCTTCATATGACTAGAGGAAAACTCCACTAGCCACTAGGCTAATTTATACAATGTAATCTGCCACAGGCTTGTGTTAATAATGTTAGCATGTTGTATTTGTGGGGGAAAATGTGTCCAGCAAAAGGCAAGTTAAAATAAAGCCAATTTATGTACTTGTGTTTGAAATTGTCTCTGTTAAGCCATGTTTAATCTGTGTTTTAAAACTACTGAAATTCAGCGATTAATCACAATTAAGAAATTGGTTATTGAGAAATTAGTCGTTTGACAGTCTAATTTCAAACAAAAAAACTTTCTGACTTCCTAGCATTCCTGTTTGTTCCTTGTGAAAATGTATATTTATAAATGTGATTCAAAAATATCGATTTATTTTTATAAAAGCTCAGTTAGTTCATAAAATGGTGGGCCACTGTCGTTATTAACAAATTTTCATAAAACAGAAGGAACGAGAGGAAAGACGGTCTGCAGACATACACAGCAGTGATAGCAATAGACCAACTAGTGTGTGTGTGTGTGTGTGTGTGTGTGTGTGTGTGTGTGTGTGTGTGTGTGTGTAGGTGTGTGTGTGTTTTTTGGGAGTAGGAGAGTCTAGTCAGTCTGGTATATCTTCAAATGAGATCGGTGCTTATTGACTGGACTCCCTTATCTCTAATCTGTGGGGTAAATTGCCTCGGTTCCTGCTTCTCTTCACACTCCCCTTTCTTCCTGTACTACTGACTCCCCTCTTTACGATCCCATCAGACGCAGCAGGCACAGATGCTATTTACTAGTGGGAGACCTTGGGTGTGTATGTGTGACTGGGAGAGAGCAAGTGAGATTGGTGTGTAACTGAACACTCGGGTGCAGGGGCGGACTAGCGACAAAAAGCAGCATGGGAATTTGCTGTCAAGCAGCCCCGGTTTGATACACCAAATTCAAACTGACACAACACATCAGTTGATCAATGACTCAATTCTAATATTGTATTTTGTGCTAAACTTTTATGTAAAACAACCATGAAATGAATTTCGGTTTTCCTCTCCAAGTTTGTGTGTATACAAAGCAAAAATTCTAAATTGAATTAACGTAAATTAATGTAAATCATCTGACAAGTTATCTGACTTAATAACCTGCTTCTCAAAAAACAGTCAACAGAGTTTAAGAACTAAATTTATCCACAGGAGCACACTATATTCACACCACATATTCACACAAAGCACACTATATTTATATTAACCCTATCCCTTAACCATACAGCAAAATACATTCACACTATATTTTCGCAATATCACACAAAGCATACAGTAGCATGTAAGCATGATGTAGCACCTGCTTCCTGCTCAGTCCTATTTAATGTTTCTGTCTCTTCGTCACTATTTTCATCCGCATCAGCACACTGCTTGAAGGGAAAGTTCCTCGATTTTCAACCAGGTCTGTGTCTGTGTCAGTGTGTGTAGATGAACAGTGTAACCCCATCTCATTGAAACTGGAGCTTTATCAGTGACTCCTGGGATCAGACGCCTACAAGAAAAAGTCGTCCTTTCATGTCGGCATGATATGCAACCGGTCACTGTTACTGTTTAATGTCAGCTGTCAAATTTTCTAAAAATAGCAAAGGCCTCCATAAACAGCTCATTGCTGATAGCGATGTTCACAATGTCTGCGGCATCGTGGTTGTACAGACGATGACTTACCTTTCTACATACATGTGCAGAAACCAAAATCAATATGGCCTTCGCTCTTATAATATTCTTCAAATGCTGGTTCCAAGGGTGAGAACAGAACTCAACAAAAAAGCTTTTAAATATGCTGCCCCTTCGTCCTGGAATAATTTACAGAAGGATCTGAAATTTGTGAAGCTGATCTCTGTGGATGAATTTAAATTGATTTTAAAGGATCGCGAAATTAGGTCTTTTAGTCAATGTGACTTCCTAATTAATTTTGAAATTGTACTTACAGCATATTTGTTCTTCTCCTGGACCTTGTATTTCATGTCAGTTGCATACTGTGGTTTTTATTCACTTGTTGGGTATGACAGTTGTATATGTCTGTTTGTCCTTGCTGTAACTTGTAACAATGTTTATGCTGCCCTCTTGGCCAGGTCACTCTTGAAAAAGAGATTTTTAATCTTAATGAGGCTTTTACCTGGTCAAATAAAGGATATATATAAATATATATATTTATAGCAGCATCACAGGGAAATGCAATGAGACAACAATTAAAGTTAAGGCAGCAGAAGTCCAAATACAGTGAATGGGAGGGTTGGTGGATGGGTCCAACAACCATTGACTTTCACCCAGGAGGCTGTTGATTTTGCCGTATGATTGTAAAGCCAAGCCCTGTTTGTTTTTCCTAAACCCAACTGCATCCTTTTGTTGCCTAAACCCAACCATATATGCCCATCCATCCATCCATCCATCCATCCATTTTAATCCGCTTATCCAGGGAAAGCAACACATTCCTCCTCCTCCAGCGGGAGGCACCCGGGAGGCATCCTGATCAGATGCCCGAACCACCTCAAATGACCCCTTTCGACGCAAAGGAGCAGCGGCTCTACTCTGAGCTCCCTCCAGATGTCTGTGCTCCTCACCCTATCTTTAAGGCTGAGCCCAGCCACCCCACAGAGGACACTCATTTTAGCCGCTTATATCTGCGAACTTATTCTTTCGGTCACTAACCAGAGGTCATGACCATAGGTGAGGGTTGGGACCTAGATGGACTAGTAAATTGAAAGCTTCACCTTCCAGCTAAGCTCCCTCTTCACCACGATGGACCAGCGCAGCGCCTGCATCACTGCAGAAGCCACACCAAACCGCCGATCCATTTCAAGCTTCATTCTACCCTCACTCGTGAAAAAGACCCCAAGATATTTGAACTCCCTCACTTGAGGCAGTAACTCTCCCACAACCCCAAGAGGGCAATCCACTGCTTTCTAGCAGAGAACTATGGCCTCAGATTTGGAGGTGCTGACTCTCATCCTGACTGCTTCAGACTCGGCTGAAAACTGAGATCCTGTCCACGAAAATCACAAACAAGGTGACAAGGGACAACCCTGGAGGAAGCCAACACCCAATGAGAATGTGTTTGACTTTACAGCAAGTATAGGGACACAGCTCTCACCGTTATACAGGGACCGGATGGATACTCCCGCAGTACCCCCCACAAAACTGGTCATAAGCCTCCTCCATGTGAAGGAAAAATTCCCCTCTCTCTTTTAACCTCCTCTCACCCTAACATGGCCTTCTGGCATTGCTGGTGCTATGGTAGTGGGAGACAGATATGGTTAGATATCTATCCTGACCTGACTGTGCAGACAGTTGTCTCCATGCTGGTCCATTATCTAAATCTGGCTCCTCACCCAAAGACAATATATACCCAATGTTAGTAGAGAATCCTCAGAATTGGTGTTGGCTCTGCGTGGCACTTGCTGCTCGCTGTATGCTGATATCACTTCTCCTGAATTCAGTAAACTCTGTTACAACATAAGCCATCTGAGTCTCCAGTGTCTTCCTATACTTCTCACACCTCCTCCAACGGTGCTCCGTCAATTCCTTAATACTTCAAGTCTACAAAGCACATATTGACTAGATTGGCAAACTCCCACGATCCCTCCATCAACCTCACAAGGATAGTGGAAGCTGGTCCACTGTTCTACGGCCAGGACGGAATCTGCATTGCCTCTCCTGAATCCAAGGTTCAACTATCGACCATGTACGTGTGTTGGCAAAACATAACCACGTGCGTTTGTGAAAAACATTGGGTGTTGTACTGACGTAATGTGTTCATTTTGAAAGAGACTGTATGTAAACTGTACATTTCCTGTGAAAATGGAAGTGTATTTTAAAAACAGACAATGCATGTAAAAGGAAGAAGTTGACATGGCGTCCCAGAACATCAACAACCAATGCACCCAGGGTACATTGCACGTCATATCTAGGTGTGAAAAGTCTATGACTAAACCTCGATAGGTGACAAGGTTGACATGAGAATGTGCTGAATACTGTTTGGTGTTCCTCCTCCGCTCCCATCCACTTACCAAAATCCACCAGATGATGCAAAACAAATGATGCAGTTGGTGTCACAGCAAAGGCAGGGACTGGTTCCTGTACGGTTGCATGCATTGTGTTTCTTTCATTTATTTTTTGCATAGGTAACTGTGATGGAGTGCTCACTTATAATATAAATATAATCATACTTGCCACAGCAGATATGATTTGCAACTTGAAAATTGCAGCTAATATGTTTGTGAATGTGTAATGAATCAGAGGCAGACCACATCTGCTGTTGTTAAGTGAACACGACAAGTGCCCACATACAGGAACCAGTTAGTCTGAAAACAAGTTGGGACAACTATCCACACAGACTACCGTCTATCAGAGATTGCACCAGCAGTGTCGCTACAGCTACCATGACCTATTGAATGTTTGTAAAAGACTAGCCCAGCAGGGAAAGTCCGCAAACCTCCCAATGGCCAGTCCGCACCTGCTTGGGTGTATTAGGGGGCTCTGCCTGTATTGCTTTTAACATGTCTCCTAAGCAATTCAGTGTATGCATGTTGAGTCTAGACAAGGAATCAGCTCTGGCTGATATCAGTCTTAACGTGAGCTTGGATTCACTAAGTTTTGTTATAGTGTCCAGTGACACACCCAAAATTCCAAATTTCCTCCCAGTAAATTGACACGTCAAAAATCAGCTACTTCTTCTTCTCTTCTTTTTTTTTTATATCTTTGTGTGTTCCTGTGGACTTCCACAGTGGGTTTTTTTTCAGTCACAAACAGGATATCAACCTGCTGCATAACTGACATATGCTGTAACAAAGCTCTAAATTCCTGAAATGGATACACGAATAGGCGTTTATTTACTTACACTCTTCTGACTGTCATATCTGAATTTTACTTAGGGTGCTTTCACACCTGTGATTTGGTTTGTTTGGTCACACCAGAGGGAAAAAATACTACATTGTTGCATTTTAGTTTTGGTTCAGTTCCTGTTGACACTGACTTTTTGCAAACAAACCAAGAGGAGTAAACATGAAGTTATACTGACTGACTCACTTGGTGATGGACAGTTTTGGCGTTTAACGTGGGGAAATCAAATTCTGGTGACTAACAAAAGATTCTGGTGCAGCACTTTAATGCTTAAGTGTTTATATTTCTGTTGCTTGGTTTCACAAAAAGCTCATAGAGAAATAACTGATTGTCAACATTATTTGTAGGCTATTATTAGACTGCAAATCAATAGCATGTTGTGAATAATAACTAACATAGAGACAAGATGAAAAGAAAGAATCTCGTACAGTAATGATTCAGGGCTTAATTCTGTGGGATCACTGTCAGACACTTTTTAATGAACTTAATGAACCGACAAAGTACAAGGAGTTGGATACAACCATGACAGATTTAACTGTTTTTTAGTCAGGGAAAATGCCCTCACTGACATGCATATGTGTTACCATGGTTACATGTATGCATTAGCATAAATATGTTATGAGATATACATGGCCTTTATCAGGATCAATTAGAAGATCGGGGACAGATTTCATGATCAGCAGTTGGATACATTATTGGTGTAGCTGTTGAAATCATGTTAAAATCACCTATCTACTATCATAAAATCATGTGGCTGGTTTGGAAGCTGGAGGGAAATGTTGGTAATGGAAATAATGTTTAAACTATAACAAAAACAACTTGTCATCACATGTCACATGGACAGCTAGCTAACTAATGATAACATGAGGCAAAATGCAGACAATACCATTATGTGCACCCAATGTAATTGTATTTTTTATTTATTTATTTTTTTTAATAATAAAGCATTTTTTTTATTCTTATCTCAATAGTTGTTGACCAGCTGGGACAGGGCCTGTTTAGACTCTTGGCCCCCCTCATGGTTGGTTAGCGGGTATATTTTACAGGTTAGTTTATATTTAATTTCCAAGATTATATTGAGAAAAATCCAATACATCCCTACAATTAAAATCTTTATCAACTTCCACTACCCATTCTTTGCTCAGCTGATAAGCTGACCTTATCAGGGCTACTGAGCCATGGTTGTAAAACTCTTAACCACTTGTAACTTAATATTTAGCCAAGGTTTTGATGTAGGTTTGGAGTTGTTAGGTTGAGCAGACTTATCAAGCTGCCTCTCTAAACAAGCCTGACAACCTCATTAAAACCCACTATACCTGTGTCACCTTGAGAGTCAATCTCCCAGTGGAGAATGAGAGGAAAACAGCCTGAAAAACTCAGACTGCAGCTGATACAAAAAGTTTTAACTACAAGGACTGATCTTAACATCTATCCACTGGCCTCGCTGCTCTTTTTTCGTGCTCCTGTCTTTTTTTATTGGTCTTGAATTAGAGCAGTGGCTGACATCTCATCCACTGAAACTAATCAAACTGAACTCAGTGAGAGATCTCGTGTTTGCATTGAGGACCCTATATTTCTTTCTTTTACATGACATCCAATAAGATGGTCTGAGGCTGTTTTTGTGGGTGAAGGGGAATATCACAAATTGTTGTCTGTCTCCTGTTTCCTCAGAGCAAAGACAGATGCAAGACAAGGAGGAATCAAAAGCTGCACCACAGTTTCCTCCCTGGATCTATCTACCAAAACACTACAAAATGTCCAGTGAAACTTTTGCAGTAGATCACTCTCAATGCTAACATAAAAAAAAAAAATCAAGTTTAAAGGTAATTATAAAATACATTCATAAATTGATTTAGAAGCCCTAATAAAGTGCACAAAAAGGTTGGATGGAGGTATCCTTTTCTCAGTTTAAAAGGGCAGACACAAGAGCTTTATTGCATTAAAAGTAAATGACACTGTGTGGCAAATATCTGGTTTTCAGGTGTGGCTACATTTATATGTTTAAATCTAGTATTTTCACCTGTCACCTTTTTTCACAAGTTGAACTTTTGACCCCTTTGTCACAGTTGTGACCAATGTGGAGGACTTCAGAAATGAAATTTTGCAGCCCAAAGATGAGGTGGCAGCCTTCATCGAGTTCAAGACACCCAAGGAGGATGCTTTTGAGGTTTTATAGTGGTGGAGGGAGCATTCTAAAATGTTTCCTAACTGGAAGTGATGTGTGGAATGTTTTCGCCATCCTGGCATCCAACACAGCCGGTAAAAGAGGCTTTTCCTCCGCTGATTTTGTAATTCAAGAACCGAGACGCCAGCTTAATGTGAGTGACTGTATCCTATGTGTGTTTAATCGTAAGTGTGGGTCAGGTCTCTGGACTTTTATCAACAGGTGTGGGCGGGTGCAGCTTTGCATGATCCATAATAACAGGTAATGGGTCAGTTCTGGTACTGAGCTTTACAGGTATGGGGTGGTGCAGGTTTTCAAAAGTGGACCCATGCAGGACTCTGTAGCACACCACCTGTTCATTTTTGTAAACTGAAACCCATTTCCTCCAGTGGAAACAAAGCTTTTATTTCACAGATAAGAAACAATAAATTATGAAGGCAATAATAAACAAAATAGCATGTGAGGTCTTGTGTATGACTTAGCCTAGCTTTATATGAATAGAGGAAACTGCGCTAGCCACTAGGCTAATTTATACAATGGAAAATGTGTAGGCTTAAGCTGATAACATTAGCATAAGCCACTCAATATTTTGAGTGCACAAGTGCGCTAAGTGCATTGACACTGCATAGAACAGGAAAATTCGGTGTACTACTGGCACACTCAAAACTGTCTAAACATTGAGTGTGGAATAATGGACATTTCTCACCCTTAACAGTCACCATCTTTGTGATGATATTGGGGACAACAAGGAGCCTGAGCTGGCTACAGTGAAACACCGCTGTGTTATACAGATGTAAGCTATACAGATGTAAGTTATGTACCAACACTGTTGTTGGTACATAACTGGTACATAACCATTTATTTGCAATTCGTCATTTAAAAAGAAGATGATGATGAGGAGAGGAGGTGGTTTAAAAACCTCACCTCTGGTAAATGCAAAATGGCAGTGCGCGATATGAGACAACACTACCCTGTTAAAAAATTAGTGCACTACACAAGAAGTAGGTAGTGTGTATAGTGTACTACACTGAAGGGTTTTAACAGAAGTATGTGATTTAAGACACACTCACAGGCTCATGCTATTAACATAAGCATGCTGTATATTCAGAGAAAATGTGTAGCAAAAGACAAATGCTTTTTTCTGTGAGCCTTGTGAGTTGTAATGGAGCTGTGCTTTGCACTTTTGTTTAAAGTCTCTATGAAGCCATGTTTTATGTGTGTTTTAGGTGTGTTAGTTGAGTCATCAGACTTAACAGCACTTCCCTATAACTCAACACAGTGGCACAGAAGACACATTGCCAACTAACTTTAAATCAGCCCTAAAACCAAATGCCAGAGAGATACATTCCGTTATGAGCAGGTGGACTCAAACATTTAGCAGCTAAAGAGCCAGAGATATTTTTAATATTTATTTGATAATTATGAAAGAAACTTGTAGCTACTGATATCACAGCTTCCATGTTCACTGAAAGTATGGGACAGATGCATTATTCACTACTGAAACACAAATGCAATTCAGTCCTATAATCAGACTGTTTTAGACCAAACATGAATATTGGATTGTGTGATTGTGCGTGTGTATGTGTGTGTGTGTAGCATGAGTGTGAATATTGGATTTTTATTTATCAGGTGGACACAAACACGAATGAGGCAATTGTTATGGCTATCACGTATGTGGTTGCTGTGCCCTTAAGCATTTGTCTTGCCCCCTAATGGCCAAAATGCGATAATTGCAGCTTTAACATGAACATGGTATTTAGATGTTTCTCTAAATATTAGAAAAAAAAATCACACTCTCCCATCAGTTCACCAGCGGTCAAAAATGCTTGTCAGTATTTCTCCATATGCATAGCAAGCAAACGTGGTATTATTGCTTAGTGGACATGACGAGACATGAAACAGTGAAAAACGTTTTGTGGAAGTAATGTAGTTTTCTCCTTTAAAGCCATTCAGCAGTAATGGGATACCCCTGCCTCTGGCACTATGCCAGCGATCAATAGGTTCTAACACAGTGCTGCCGATTTTGCAATGGCTGTCATAGCTCTTGCTTCACACCCTGCTATACATCACTTCCTCCTGCATTCAGGTTCAGTTATACATCACACTCCTCCTCTCACCTTCTGGGTTTCATAATGCATCACTTCCTGCTAGCAGTTCTGTTGCAGTTTTTCCTCCTTTAGGCTGAACAGCTCGGACTCACATTAAGTCGGTCTGAAACTCAGCTCCAATTATTGGCTCACTTAGAATAGAGCCAGTCTCTAAGGGGGCAGAATAGCTGTATCATTTACTTAATAAATCCAATTTGAAATTTGTTGCTCAAACTGGAATTGCTGAACATAAGTGCTCTTAATGTATATTGACGAAATGACTAATTGAAACAATAAAGGTGGGAAAATGAGATGGAATTAAAACCAGTGCAAAAGGCCACCCCTGAGGAGCTGGGCTTCTTGTGGATCAAGAACTTAGTGAGAAGTGAGCAGGAGGGAAAGTTTCCTATTTCAACTCTTTGTAACAGCTGTTTTTTTCTGTCACAGACACATCAATGCAAATACATTCAAGTCAACACAGAGTAACAAAATGTTCTTTTTCAAAATAAGTACATTACATTGATAAATGACAATGTGTACACTCTGTAAATGGGGAAGCAACTTGAGTGGTTCTTGCATTACAGTGTCACACTTGCCACCTGGAAGCATTTTGTTTTTAGTGTTCCATGAAGAGGGTGAAGATGGTTATTTAGTCATTTCACGTGTTGCTGTTTGTGTGTGTGTGTGTGTGTGTGTGTGTGTGTGTGTCTGTTTTGAAGGAAGGAAAGGGGGCGTGTCTCTCTTTTCTAGTAGGGAGTGAAGCGACTGCACCCTCCTCTGTAAAGGCTAGCCTGCAACATCAAAGATGAAAAAGCTCCAATCAGTATTCAATGTAGAACCTTGGTAATATTAATATTAAAAATGAACTTCTCTCTTTCCTCCAAAGAAACGTTCCTCCCTTTTTCCACTTGTCTTTTGTTTGATTGAGAGGGATTTTTTTCACAAGGTAGTTTTGAAATTTGTGAAGTGCAATAAAATAATTGTATGTGTGTGACTGTTGCATATACAGTGGCATGCACAAGTTGAAGCAGGCCTGGACAAAGTTTTGTTTCCTGTGAATAGTTAAGTGAGTAGATAAACTGATAAGATAAACTGATCTCCAAAACGCATGGAGTTAAAGATGAAATGTGCTTTTTTTGTTTTGCACAATTTAAGAGTGGGGAAAAAAAGGAAAGGAGCACCATGCAAAAGTCTGGGCACCCCAAAATATTTGAGCTCTCAGACAACTTTTATCAGGGTCTGAGACCTCAATTAGCTTATTAAGGCTATGGCTTGTTCACAATCATTATTAGGAAAGGCTAGCTGATACAAATTTCAAAGCTTTATGAATACTCTGACTCCTGAAACCTTGTCCTGTCAATCAGCTCCTCTAAACAGCTGCCTGGAACTCTGAAAACTAAAATAACTGAGGCCCACAAAGTAGGAGAAGACTGTAGGAAGTTAGCAACATGTTTTCAGGTAGCTGTTTCCTCAGTTCATATTGTAATTAAGAAATGGCAGTTAACATGAACTGTGGAGGTCAAGTTGAGGTCTGAAAGACCAAGAAAGCTTTCTGAGAGAGCTGCTGGTAGGAATGCCTGAAAGTCAAGGCAAATCAGAATCCCAGTTTGACTGCAAAGGACCTGCAGGACGATTCAGCAGACTCTGAAATAGTGGTGGTGCACTGTTCTATTGTGCAGCAACACCTGTATAAATATGACCTTCATGGAAGAGTCATATTTATGTTATATTATTATTATATATTATTATTATGTTATCATATTAATGAGCATATTTTCTATGCCAAGTGTCAACAGCTAAGTTCCAGTATGTAGGATTTATTGGCAGAAATGGAGTATAATATATTAAGTATACTTCCTTTAGTGTATAATCACAGCGTGTCCTCATTCCGAACTCGTCAAATACTGCCACTTTGTTAGTAATCTGGGCATTAGATACTGATACTCAAAGGCAGCATTAAAAAATGCACTGGCTGGTTGCAGTTTGTAAGGCTACTGGGAACAATGCAAGGAGCTGGAACAACCTTAGAGAAGGGGGGGATGGGGGTTATATTGTTTCACCCAGTATCCTGCTGTGCTGTGCCTTCTGCATGCAGTCTCTTTCAAAATAAACGCACTACATTGGTACAACCCCAAAAATTGACCTTTTTTTTCTTAAACAACAAATGGAGGTAGTTATGTTTGGCCAACACACACATATGGCACATGGTTGGGTTTGGGGAAAAAAGAACAGGGTTTGGCTTTACAATCTTACTGGAAGCAAATAGTGGCCTCCCAGGGTCGATGGTTGTTAGACCCAACCAACACCCCTGCCACCCACTCTACACATCTTTTGCCCTCTTAACTGTCAAAGTTTTTTGGGGGGGGGGGTTTCCTTTATCTGCTGTGAGGGTCCAAAGGACAGAGGGATGTTGTGTGCTGTAAAGCCCTCTGAGACAAATTGTGATTTGTGATACTGGGCTTTATAAATAAAATTGAATTTAATTAAATTAACGTAATGCTGTTATCTGGCTGCGTTTCCACCTGACCCTGCCGGGCGCCATTACACAATAACAGCAACCAGCCGTGTATCATGTCGACATGAAAGGATGGCTTTTATCATCTGTGCCTGACACCAGAAGTCACTGCCAAAGCGCTGATATTTGACAACTATGGAATGAGACTGGGTTGAGCCAAACCATGATGTTTGTTTCCAAACTTAACCAAGTGCTTTTGTTGCCTAAATTCAACTAAGGCATCCGGAGACAATAACAACAGATGCAGGAAGATACTTAGCACATCATGTGTAGACTTGAAAGTCCACAGACAAAGCGGCGATATTTGACAAGTTGGGATGAGAACGTATTGATAGTTACCTGAAAATAACAATCTTGTTTTTGTTACCTTAGAATGAGCTGTTGACATCTACATACCTCATTGTTTTGGAGATCGTCATGTTGCACCACCGTTTCTACAGCAGCTCAGAACAAGCAAACCAAACAATGGCTCCAGATAGAGCCATTTGCAATTTTGTGTTTTCGTGCCAGCCGCCATAGTTAGCAGCCCCTCAGTGACATCAGTATGGCAAACACATTGATTTTTTAATGTGAAACTTTTTTATTCAGTGTTTTTACCAGTTTTAATCACCGGGTCCATTTGTTTTGACCTCTGAGGATAATTTGGCTCCCGGTAAAAACCTCCTAACATCTGGATCTTAAATTATCAAAGAAAAAGGTAAGAACCTATTAGCAGGTGATGGGCAAGCAACCCATCTCAGATGAGTTGAACAGTGTAGCAGAAACACTGATTTGTACTTGAAACTGCCTTAGTCAGTGTTCTTACTGGTTGTTATTACCTGGTCTGTTTGTTTAGGAGAGGAGAAGACCATTGTGGATAATCTGGCTCCGGGTAAAAAAAACACCCTGAACGTCTGGATCTTAAGTTGTTAGAAGAAAAAAGGTAAGCACACATTAGCAGGTGCTGGGCTTGTGGCCTCTCTCTGATGAGCTGAACAGGGTAGGAGAAACACTGATTTGTAATGTGGAACTGCTTTATTCATTGTTTTTACTGATTGTTATCATTTGGTCTGTTTGTTTTGGGGACGTAGAGACCTCTGTGGATAACTCAGCCCCTGGTAAACCCCCTAAACAATAAACACTGAAGGAATTCTAACTAGGAAAAGTTTCAGCTGGTTAAAATCTGCAATTTTCACTGCTAGATGACACTAGATTTTCCTAAATCTTACACACTGAATCTTAAAAATATAATATAGATCAATGCAGCAGCAGCAGCAGCAGCAGCAGATATTGTCTTTTTTATTCTACACATTCTTAGAACTTGTCCAAACCTAGCGCCTACATTACCCACTAAGCACCTTGACTGCCGAATTTGATTGTACATATAGGTATATTATGCTGGTAGCAGCTGATAGACGCAGTTTGTAGGATACTCGCCAGGTTCAGACATACGAGTATGATTTTTTACTGGCTAAAACCATGCTTAACAAAATGGTTGAATTGTCATTTTATGGTAAAGGTAGTGATACTAACATAATAAATTTCTATATTTTTTTTCAAATAAAAAAGGATGAATGCTCACTGTTGTTTATGTCATATATTAAATTGTTCCATTGTATATTTGATGAAAAAAGGGAGGCCAATGTTTTCTTTCTTTAACATAGTAAAGGTAAACCCTGTTCTCTTTTCCTAAACCCAACAGTTTTGTACTGACGTAGTGCATTTATTTTGAAAGAGACAAACTGTATGTAAACTGTACATTTCCTGTGAAAATAGTAGTATAGTTGTATTTTAAAAACAGACAATACATGTAACAGGCTGAAGTTGACATGGAGTCCCAGGATGTCGACAACCAACGAATCCAGGGTACCTTGTGTTGTGTGTTTCCACTAGTTTTGATCAGAACTATTGCGATCAAGGATGTGTCTTCAGTGGAGGGTGTTGCACACAACTGAGGTAACAGTAGTAGCAAGATAGTGGATAGAATTGATTACCTAAAAGAAATGTTTCTGTTAAAACAGGTATTTGTTTTATCCAGCAAATAAGCATGGACCCGCTATTAACTAAACACTCTTTTTTTCCAATGATTTGTCACTTAATATATCTCTTTTGTTGCCTTCTCCATCCTGTCTTGCCAGCCTGTAGAATATGACACGCCTATTGATGCTGTCAAAGTTGGCACTTGCTACACTGATATTTTTTGTTTCCAGCTGGGAACCAACTTTTTAGGTTCCAGAGCCATTTATTTTTGATTGAAAATGCTCCACACTGTTCAAAATTAGGTGGAGGAACTAGAATAGAACTGGTTCCATGTTGGTGGAAAAGGGGCAGCAAAAGAGTTTGGCCTTTATTTCAGAGGACCTGAAAGAAGTGCTCATCAAAACTGATCCATTTTGTAATCTTTACATAAAAAATACAACTTGACTACACAAAAACCACACAATGCAAGATGAATAAATTCATTAGGACTTAATAATGCTCATCTACAGAAATTGTTGGTACAAAAACTCCCTTATCCAACCCATAATTCTACCTTTAATAATGAGATCATTATGACCAAGATCAGAGAAGTTTGGTCATATTAGGTTTTGTCTGGGACTTAAGTTCAGAATGTGCAGCATTTCAAAAGTTTAAGATTAATTGTCTTGTTTTTTTAATATTGAAAATTAGTACTATACATTATTAGTGAGGGGTTAGAATATGAGAGGATGGGGAAAAAGGGAGGAGTAATTTGAAGACAAAAGAGAAGAAAGTGTAGAGCAATAAGGAGGAAAACAAAGGCCACTGTTTTAATTAAGTAAATGAAGAGGAAAGAAATGTCATAATTAATGAAGGCTTTTAGCTAGCAGCTGCACTAGGGGAGGAAGAGAGGAGTTTGGGGGACACATGGGGGAGGTGGTAGGGCTTTTGATTTCCATCACCACAAGCATGTCAGCACTCGGCATCATCCCTCCTCTCATCTGTCCAAGATGCTGCACCAAGTACCAAGTCTGGCTGCAGCAGTTTGCTACCAAGAACTTTAATTCTCCCTCTCCTTCTCCTACTTTTCTTTCTTTTGTGGTCTATCTTTCTCTCCTACTTTAATCTCCCAT
Organism: Cephalopholis sonnerati; assembly: GCA_019142605.1. NCBI lineage: Eukaryota > Metazoa > Chordata > Actinopteri > Perciformes > Serranidae > Cephalopholis > Cephalopholis sonnerati. The sequence goes on from JAGQAX010000020.1 coordinate 2,502,249, forward strand.
GACACGTCGAAGCATTTACTAGATGGTCGTTAATCTTTGGAGGAAGTTCCTACCCACACCCACGAAAGAAAACAAATTGTACTTTCACTTTCTCCCCCATCTTCTGGGGTGCTCTATTTCTTTCTTTAGAAAGATTTTTTTTTCATCTTTGATGTTAGCTGCAAAGCTAGCTAAAAACAAACATTAACCATTCGACTATCTCCCCTTGCAAAATTTGAAGAGACTGTTTTCTGTCGGGGAATTCTCAGTCTCGATTGGATTTCAAGCAAGTAGCTTTTGGCCAATGAAATTGAATGGGGAGTTTGAGAATAAGGCAATGTCCCTTTTTCATTTACTGAAGTGGCAAAGATTCACATTAAATATTAAAATGGGTCTCTTAGCGGGAAACACAACTCATAGGAACAACAAGTTGAAGAAAATAGACTCTTTTGTTGGAGATCTTCCAAAAGATTATTCAAAAAGCATGTCAGCAAATTATGTGATTGAAGTTAGTCATTTACAGATAGTAGTTCAGTCAATTTAGCAGTTGATATGAATAGTTCAGTACACCCTTTCTGGTGTAAAATGAGTCTCCTGTGTGAAGTTAAACATCCATGTGTCTGGGTGCTGTTTCATTCAGCGTGTTATTAAAGACAACAGTATTGCATTAGCCCCAGTTCATCATGATCCCACATACAGTCTGGCACAATATTCAGACAGTCAGCAGCTGAGAAATAGGGAACAGACTCACCATAGTGCCCACACTGTATGTGGCTGCAGGACCAATCGTATGGTGATATGGGTCTGCTGTTGCATAGACTCTGCCATAACTATAGAGGAGAAAACAGGCAGATGTATACGATGACAATATAGTTGCTTCTCCAAGATGTTAGACAGACAAATGTAGTTATTGCAAACACAATCTGTCAGTGCCTGCATTTATCAAGCATGACAGTATCCCTTCAGAGAAATTTCGCAGAATGTTTGACCACAATTTAGCTAATTCCTAAGGGCCCTGATACACCAAGCTGACAGTCAGCCTTTGATCAATGTTGGGTTATTGTTGTGTGCCTGCCGCCCTAGTTTCTGCGGTGTGTCCTGCACCCTTGGTACAAGTCAGCCCTTGTCGCCTGTTTTTTGGGGCGATTCAGCACGTTGTATTGGAATCGGAGACGGCAGAGCAAGAGGAATCACTCTGATTGGTAGTTCAGCTCAGTGCACATGAAGAGAAACGGAAATTAATAATGTAAACTAATAGCTAAAGACAAGCGGGCATGAGATCAAAATAAAGTTGTTAGCCTAGGTAAGAAGTAAGGTTAAGAGGTGAGGTAAGATTACATCGTCAAAGATTTTTTTCAGTCATTAAACCCTCTGTTATAAATGGTATGTAATTGTTTGTGTTATTGTTTGCTGGTGCACTGTAAAAATTTTGTTCTTTTAACATAGGGTCACGCTTTTAATATGCTAACTTGCTAATTAGCATCTTGAATCCCTCCTGCTGGTCTTCAGGTTTCCCTTTTTAAGTGAGGAAATCAGAGTACTGCTGTCTGCTGGAATGGAGTTATTTCCTCTCACACAAGTGCTGAATGTATGGGCTGGTTGGCTGTTGGCTGTAGTCAAAACAGTGTGTTCAAGCACAACTTTATGGCTGAGACACAGGCGGTGTGAGGCAATGCAACAGCCGGCCTCCGTTGCCACTAGATCTTTTTGCTTTCTGTCAGTCTGGTGTGTCTGGGCCCTAAATCAGATCAGGACATGAGTTAAACACTCTCTGAATGTACCTTGACAATGACTCTAATTAAGCAACGGTTTGCACTAGGGATGCACGATTACATCGGCACGTCAAAAAATATTACATACATTGAAAAGCATCCTATTTCATGTCTCCATCTGCTGGTGGGCCACCACAATAAGAATATGTATGCATGCATGATATGATGTAAATTCCTTACAGATTCTTCATTTCTGCTCCCATGAGCTACGCTCTTTGTCCATTTTGCATCAACATCACGGGAAGGGTTGATCAACTTACTGGAGGAACTTGGGAGCAAATTTGAGCTGTGGGTTCCTACTGACCCCTGTTTTTCCCACTATCTGTGAACTGTGTATGCATCTTATAACCTTAAAGTATCCTTTAGGTACAGCAGTAGCAAACAGCAGAGTACGCATAGCAGCATTATGTCATTATGCCCAGAGCTCTCGAAACCATTTAGCATTCCTATGCTGGAACAACCCCTACCCCATGTTTGCTGTATGTCAATTAGTGCAATGCGATAACCAGCAAAACTCCACATCTAAAGAAACAATAAAGAATATATAGATTCCAACTTGTGTTAAGGGTGGTGCATGCATTTCCAGTAACTCCGGGTATGGTTCTGGGCAAATGGCAAATGGACTTGTATATTGCCTTTCTAGTCAACCTTTTTACACTATGGGTCACATTCACCCATTCACACTCAGATTCATACACTGGTGGAGGCTACCATGCAAGGTGCCACCTGCTACTCAGTTTTTAACACACTCATACACCAAGAGAAATTTGGAGAAATTATATTGCTCAAGGATACTTCGACATGCAGATTGGAGAAGCTGCAGATTGAACCAGTGATCTTTCAATTGGTGGACCACCCACTCTACCTCCTGAGCTACAGCCGCCTCTCTTAATTTAAATGCTATATTTTATTTAAATAGACTCATCTGTATTTTGACTTTAGAGTTCTACATTTTATTTTCCCTACATCCCATAGTATGAACATGTGTTATCCTGGATTTACCACCTGCTCGGAACTCCTGACAGGTTAGGACAGCTTGGCAGCTCTAGAAGAAGTTTTTCTACATGAGGCAGTAGATTCATGATCACAGTGACATTTTGAATCATCCTCCAAACATAAAACTATATGGATTCTTTGAACCAGTACAAATCAAAGGAGAATTTAATCAGTTGGGAAATACTCTGTTAATTGTTTCCCCCTTCCTGAACTCCAACCAGCAGACATAAACCTTGTGCATGTTGGCTTTGATTGAATAGGTTTGATAATGGATGGGGAGTGCCAACCAACCACAATGAGTATGCATGAGACACATAAGGTATTGGGTCGTCGATTTTAACTGTGGTCCGGAGGAGAGATCTATAATCATTTCCTCCCCTCACTCACGCTAAGAACAGGCCTATGGGATAAAAAATGTAATCGATTTCTCCCTATAAATGTACGTTGTAAAGGTGAGAGTGTGTGATTGCAATGATTTGTTCTACCCGTTTCAATTTATGAGAAAGAGGGGACAAGTGTTTTATCTTCCAGATGATGGGGAGGGATTGTGATAAAAGTTATGTCAGACAGCCAGAGTGGGAAAAAGAGAGAAAGATCAGGAAAAAAATGGGCAGAGTTTTAAGAGTAGTAGATGGCTGAAGGGAAGGAAAAATAAAATTATAAACAAAGAGAAAAATGTGAAAAACCATCCTCTGGGGCAAGGAAACAGAGAAAGAAGGAAAAAACAGCAAACATAGGTTTGTAAAGAGAAAAGAAAATATTTAGAAGGAGGAGGTTGAAGCTGGGGACACAGCAGGAAGGTAAAAGACAGAAGGATATCATTCTCAGGAGAGCTAGTACATTCCTGTGGTGGTATCCCACACCTTTCCCCTTCAATGCCACCTTCCTCTTAACCTTCTTCTCTCTTCCTCCCTTCAATGTGCCCCGTAACTGCCATCTCCCCTGTATCTCTCTGTCTATCTCCTGGGGCTTATTTCCAGTCTTTTCACCAGCACTGGCTTGGAACTAATCCCCTTCCTCAACGCCCTTCTTTTTTCTCACACAACCCCTCCATCCCTCTTTCCCTGATGCCACTAGACCGGTTTATTTATATTTCTCTCTTTCTGTCTGGTTTGTTTATTCTTCTCTAAAAGTAAAGGGAAACTGACGTAGGTCTGGAGGGTTAAGATAAGAGGCTGCAGGGGTACAATACTATTATGTGACTATGTGTTACAGAGGGAGACCTAAGGAAAGGATGGGAATGGAGCATACATAAAGGGAGGAAGGAAGGAAATAGAGGTAGTGTTTAGAGCTGCAAATTATAATTGATATTAATGATCAATTGCTATATTTTTTGATTACACTGTAAGGGAGCAGTATCAGGGACTAAATCTGTTTGATTGCATTGTTTTCTATTGGAATGTCCTAACTGTCAGTGAGTCACAAAGCGCAATGTGGCATGCAGCTTTGAGCTTAACTTTTGTCGGACACCTAATTTCTATTTTATTCCTGTTGCTTGCGTAGAACAGGCTGTTCTCACAAATATTTTGTATGTTTTCCTATGAAAAGCAATGCACCCAAATGAATTACCTAACTTTCTGTTAAGATGTAACGTCATTTGCAGAGCGCAAATTTGTAGGGTATCCGCGTGAATTTATATAATATCTACAAATTGTTGTGCATGCATTTTTCATGGGATATCACACAAACCATCCTATGAGAATATGTTGCATGGAAAGCGCAACAACGGACAAAGATTGGCTGATCAACAAGATTAGAATCAGGAATTATCTTTACGATACTATCTCAATTTCTTACAAAAACCTAAATAAGGTGGCAGCTAAACGCAGGAAACTGAAATTTCTGGTAAATATTGCTGCATGGGGTGCTCAGCAGAATTTGCTAGCTAGCTTATTTGACAAAGTGGAGATAGTGGCATGATATAGTATAACAGGATTTCAGGTAGGGCTCCAGTGTGTTTTTCCTTGTCCTGGTGATCAGCACATCTGGGCGGTGCCATTGAATGTGGGTGAGCATGTTGGATGTTTTTCCATTCACATCCCCTACACTGATGCACCGTCCAATTCTTATATACAGGTCTCTCTCTGGTGCTTCTGTAGCTGAGCAGCACATCTGGAATCTGCAGGTGGCTCTTCCAGCTCTGTCATTTCATTTGTGTTCATCATAGTAACTGACTTGCACGGCAATCCATCTTGGCTGTGGAAACCTCAGCATTTATTTATTGTGTTTCATATGATAGGCCTACAAATATTAATCCCTGTCTCATAATTGATCAGACTTTGATCCTCCTTCCTGTGTCCAAGGCTTTTATTTAAAAGGTATAGGCTGCTTAATTGATCATCACACTGTTGTTAATAAAAGAGGGTGATTTTGATAAAATGTGGTAACCACTGTATATGATTGCACAAATGGGCCAGACCTGCGTTCAAGAGGAGAGCCTTTATTAAGCTATACACTATTGCCCACCGCTGGATTTGTAATGAACGATAAACTTGAGCATCTGTGCTTTGAATACCCGTGATGAAACAAGCCCCTCCATTAATAACACATTGCCATACTTCTGAAGTCATTTTAGTGAAAGTAATGCAAAAGTAGTGTAATCAACAACACATCACTCTACCCAGACATTAATATTGTAGAGTTACTTATTACTTTCAAATGAAGGTAACTAGTAATGTGTATTACATTTTAAAAGTAACTTGCTCAACACTGTCTGCCCACTGATACACATTTTCTACCAAATTAGCTCTGGGTCTTGAACTAGTTTTGTTCAGGATACCTGGAACTTTAGAGCTATCCAACAAACCAGCCCACATTTCCACCAGTTTTGAGCAAAGCCATGGTAATCAAGGATGTGTCATCAACGGAGGATGTTGCACAGTGCACAACAGAAGTAAACATTAGTAGCAAGAAGACGGACTACACTGATTACCTGCAAACCTGTGTTCTGTTATTACAGATATTTGTATTTATCCAAGAACAAGCATGGGCCAACTATTGATCAGACCACTGCAGGATCTTTTTTTACTTTTGTTTTCTCTCAGGAATATGACACAACCACTGATGTCATCATGATGGGTTCACATGTCAGGTCAAGGAAAAGCTGCTATTTTGTGCCTGCAGCTGGGAACCAAATTTCAGGGTTCTGAATCAATTTACTTTTAGCCGACATGTTCTGAACAGTTCAAAATTAGGAGTGGGAACCACAATGGAACTCATTCAATGTTGGTGGAAATGGGGTATGAATATGGATAATAAGGAAGTAAGTACTCGCCCATTTTTTCAGTGGTTACATCTCCAGTCTGTTGTCTCCGAGTGCACAGCTGATAGATGTGTTATTTGTTAAGGTGACATAACAGAGTCCCACATTTAATGGACTGCGTGGACAGGGAGCGTCCAACGTAACATGTTTGAGGTGCAATAGTCAGACACAGTATTAGTCTCAGTCCAAACTAAGATATGAATTGTTGGACGCATGTTCCTAATTAAACACAAATTAATGTCTATACACCTGCTTAGAAATCATGAGACAAAGACATTGTCTTCGGTACCACCAGTAATCCAGTGATTGTGTCTATTTAGATGGTCAAAGTCTTTGCATACTGAGTCTATTTTTTTTTTTTTTTTTCCATCCAAAAATGTTGCATATTTAAAAATATATACGATCTCACGTTGGGTCATGCTGCATGCTGACTCTGAAACTTTTGTCCCTAATAAAAATTCTGAAACAGGTTGGATTTTCTGTGTTTTCTCGCATCTGTCAAAAGACTTCAGACAGACACTAGACCAAATAACAGTGAAGAAAATGTGGCATAAGAAACAGGACACATACATCTGCTAAAAGACAGAAAAATTGGGTCGATTGCTTACTTTCAACCAGTAATATGCAGGTGGACGATGATGACGAGGAAGAGGATGTGGACCACACAAAGAGAGTGAGAGACAGTGCAGAGACAGAGAGGGAGGGGAGCTCAGCTCCTTCATATAGCTGTACTGCCAAATGCAAGACATGGGGAGGGAGTGGTGCCAGCCAGATAGGTAACTCTGGCAGTGGTGGAATGTAACCAAGTACATTTACTAAAGTGCTCTACTCAATGTACAAATTCGAGGTACTGATACTTTGAGTATTTTTATCTCATGCCATATTTTCAATTAATTAATTTTTGTTTGCTCTTACTTTTGATGCTTAAATACATTTTCCTATTTGTACTTGCAAGAGCTTTTACTAGTAACAGAGTATTTTACAGTTTTGCATTAGTACACTGCTCAAAAAAAACAAACACTTAATGGTCACAGTATAACACCAAGTCAGTTAAACTTCAGAGATATCAATCTATCCATTTAGCAAGCAAAGCACCTGTTTTTGGTACAAATGAAAGTGACAACAGGTGCCATGGAGAGGCAAAAGCAAGACAACCCCCAAAAAGGGAATGGTTTTGCATGTTGTATCCACAGACAGTTGCTCACTCATTACCCTTCCTGACTGATTCTTCTGTAGTTTTGTGTTCTGCTAGTGTCCTTGTCACTACTGGTAGCATGAGGCAGTACTCACAGCCCAATGAGGTTGCACAGGTAGTCCAGCTCCTCCGGGGTGGCACATCCATACGGGCGGTTGCAAAAAAGTTTTGTGTGTCTCCCAGCACAGTCTCAAGAGCATGGAGGAGATACCAGGAGACTGGCTGCTACACAAGGAGAGCTGGACAGCGCTGTAGAAGAGCATCAACCCACCATCAGGACCAGTATCTGCTTCTTTGTGTGAAGAGGAACCAGAGGATCACTGCCAGAGCCCGACAAAATAACCTCCGGCAGTTGTTTGGTACTGGGATGAAATCCTCAGAGTGATTGTCAGACCTTACGCTGGTGCAATGGGCCCTCTGTTCCCTCTAGTGCAGAAAAATGTATGGCCTCATGTGGTCAGAGTGTGTAGGCAGTTCCTGGATGATGAATGCATTGATGCCTCTCACTGGCCCTCTCATTTCCCTGACCTAAATCCAACTGAGCACCTATGGGACATTATGTCACGGTGCATACGAAGCTGCCAAGTACTGCCACAGACTATCCAGGAGCTCACTGATGACCTGATCCAGATCTGGAGGGAGATCTCCCAGGACACCATCTGCTGACTCATCAGGAGCATGCCCAGATGTTGTGAAGAGTGCATACAGGCACATGGAGGCCATGCACACTACTCACATTATGCATTGCTGTAATAAAATTAACACAGGTTGAACCAGCCTGTGATTTAAAATTTTTACAATAATTTTCAGTGTGATTTTGAATCCAGCCCTCAGTGGGTTGATGATTTTGGTTTCCACTGACTGTCATTACATCATTTTGTTCTCAACAATTTATACAATGTACATCAGTAAAGAGAGATAAACTTAATAACTTTATTCATCAAGATCTGATGTATGATTTAAGTGTTCTCTTAATTTTTTTGAGCAGTGTACTTTCACTGAAATGTGTCTTCTGATTTCAATAGAACAATAAAATACATCGGACTCAGAGTGCAAGGTTTTTCTGTGTACATATTTTTTTTCAGATGATGGATAAAAAAAAAAAAACACATATGAAAAGAAAAACAAACCCGGTATGCAAAGGCCTTTAGCCTCAGTCCAATCGAGGATTGTTGGACATATGTTCCAAAATAATTAAATAAACACCAAAGAAAATCAAAGGAAAATGTTTTCTTCAGTATCAGTAATAATCCTGTGATTGTTGTCTGTTTTCATAGTTATGGGTTGAACAAGAACTGCAGGTAGCTTGTGCAGCGTGATTTTTTTATAGAATAGATAAAAATCTCCAACAGTAAAATAGTATAATTGAAGAGTATGCACCAAGTAAATGCGTGTGTGTGTGTGTGTGTGTGTGTGTGTGTGCACTTTAGAGAGACCAAACAGAGGCTCTCTCAGTCCCTATCCCATCCACGCTGTATAAGGCCTCTCTTATGCTACAATAAATATAAAATATAACCCCTCGACCCCCAGCTTCTACCCCATCTCCTCTCAACTCCACCTCAACTCCACCTCACCTCCACCTCACTGACTGGGCTTCCCTTTAACTCAGGGGAGCCTAAAGAATAGAATGAGAGAGACACAGAATAAGAGATCAAACAGGGAGAGAGTGGAGAGGGATATACTATACATTAGCCACAGAGGGAGGAGGAATAACAGTGACAGGGAGAGAGAGGGAATGTGTGAGAGGAGAAAAAGAAAGACAATGAAATAAGTCTTGTGAACAGACGCGTGCCCCCTCACCTGCTCCGCTCTTCTCTGCTGTGTTCATAAACCTCCCGAGCACACCGCTAGCTCCTTGCCTCTGATAAATCTTACATTATCGGAGGCCTACAGGCTCCTGCTGTGGCTGTTTCTTATCGGGCCTGACATGCTCAATCTCCCTGAGATTAGCTCCATAAGCACCTTTGTACATACACACCTAGAAAGCAATAGTAGCGGCTGCACACAATGCTCATACAAACACGCACACACATGTTTTTCTATAGACACATATCACTTTTGATGTGGGGGAATCACTAGCAGACTGCAGGCTCCCAGTGGGCTGAGGACAGCTGCATAGGGAGGGGAGCAGCAGCTGTGGACAGGGGCATGGACAGGAGTAGGGGAGGTATGGCACAAGGCCCCAGAGGGTCAGGAATCAGAGGTGAGGGGGTGACAGGGAGTTCCAAGGGCAATAACAACTGACAGGTAGAATGCATCAGGCTGTTTTCTGCTGTCTTTTGCTCTGTGTTTCATACTGTTCCACAGCCCTGTGGCAGGATAATAAACTGTCTTTAGTTCTGGTCATCATCTGTCCAGGTCAGCCTCTGTGGAGACTGTTGGGCTATAGATGATATGATAATATGTACCCCAGTGGCCTCTATTACAAAGCAAAATTAGTATGTTTCTCTGGGCTTAACTTAATCCCAGTGGTGGAGAGTACATTTACTTATAATCTTGAGGTACTTCTATTTTACTATTGTCATTTTAGAGATTTATGTTGTCAAAATATAAATCAACTAATAAATTACCATAAAACTTCAATTAAAAGCCTAGTCCCAATTAAATTCTCAGTCTCTTTTACTAGCCTGGTGTGGCTACACACTTTGACTAATTAAGGCCTGTCTCAATTGGTCTGGTTGTCAAGCAGTTCATTTTTATAGAAGTTCTTTGGATGTATTACACCGGATTGTTGACTACCCACTGGGGCTAACATTAGTTAGCTGCTCAGATTGCACATACAAATATAAATGTTTTGAACTTTTGTCAACAGAGATGCTGTACATCGCATTGTTAGCTCACTTAATTTCATTCTACTGAAACCATGAGCACTGCTGGAGACTTTACCAGCACAACAAGTAAGAAAAAAAAGCTGTTATAAAGTCTAAATATGATTCCTTGATTACCTGGTAAGTGATTCATATTCCTTTAGTCTGTAAGAAATAAAAGACTCAGAAGTGTTTTTCATCAAAATTAATCCAAATTATGAATACTGTTTTAGCAGGATTAGGTGGTGTTGTGTTGCTATGCTGGGTGCTGTTATCTTCAGGTGCCATGAAACAAGTGTGGTAACATAACACATAATTACAGTTATTTGAAGCCTTTTTTTATAAAAGTAATATTCATACTGGCTTAAATAAATAATTTAATTGTATTTTCCGATCTTTGCTGAGGAACAGTGTTATGTGAAAAGAATTAAAGGTCTGTCTCATAGCCCAGGCTACTAATTGAAGTTCAACAGTATGATATATCGTAATAGGTTATTAAGGTACCCAGCAGTATATAATTTCATTAAAATGAGCTCTACTTTCACCAGCTGCACCATAACAGTGATGAACGCATTAATGCATCAATTATTATAATCTAGTAATATATATTATTGTGAAATTGCACGTACCGCAGAGAATACTTTTACTTTTGGTACTTAAAGTATATTTTGATGCTAATACTTTTATACTTTTACTGAAGCAAAGTTCTGAATTGGCTGAACAGAGTATTTCTACATGGTGGTACTGCTACTTTCACTTAGGTAAAAGGTCAGAGTACCTCTTCCATCAGAGTACTTCTTCCACCTCTTCTTAAAGGGGAACACTACGTGAATTTAGAGTTCCAATATGTTATTGCCCCGGCCTAGGAAAGTTCAATTGATAATTGTGAACATGAGCTACTCTCTCTCAAATGTATAAACCAGAGAAGGAAGTCTCAAACTTGTGATGTCACAGGGTTTAAAGTCTGGAGCTGCTCCATAGACAATGAATGTGAGCCTTTTTTTTCATACCCAAATGAGCTTTATAGACCGAATAACAATGTTTATTTTAAACAACTTCTGGGTGGAAAATCCTTGTCTCGCATATACAAAATCAAACAATGCTGCCTTAGTAAGATTTTAGCTGCTTAAAAGGCCCTCCCAAAAAAACACTCAATATCAGTTTAAGGGTACATTATGTTTAGAACACTTTCACAGCTTTACCTGATTGTCAGACAGTCTTTTTCCATCAGGGAACTGAAGCCACTGTATCAAAGCCACAAGACTCCATTGACAAATAACATTCATTTCCTTTTTATAGCAGAACACAGAGTTGGTAGTCTACTGTGGCTACTGTGGCTACTGTGACTGGTTATAATGCAAGTCAAAACAAAGCAAATATTTAAATATTCCGTGCAATTACACTGACATTGATTTTTTTAGGTGGCTAAAATATGTTTTGCTGCAGCCCTATCCTAAGCAGTACATTGTTTAGCTTCTGTCCTGCTAGATTGGTTTGTCAAACATGCTAGCAAAGCAACACAGTACATAAAATGAGCACAGAAATGTCAGATAGGTCAGACCACTGTATTTAACTATATATCTTTAAACTTTACAGTTATGGCTGAAAGTAACATTTGAAATCAACAAGTTTGCCAATTTTATGTATATCTCTGGTGGTAATCAACTGCCAGTTTTCTCATCAAAATGACTGCTGTTGTTAGTGCAACATAATTTAGTCTGTTCTATTGAAGTACTAGACATGACTGTCAACTTTTAGTGATGAGAATAATAATATGCACAAGTGTAGTAGGCTATGCTAAAACAATTGAGGACTTACAATAATAGTAACAGTCCGACAGTACGATTATCCTCATCGCTAAGAGTTGACTATCATGTCTACTTTGTATGATTAAGTATAAAAGAATAGTGTGGAATATTTTTCTGATGAGAGAGATGAAAGTGTGGAGCCTTCAATATGAACTGTGATCTAATTGGGACAGATGTTAAATCTAAGCAGACAACAACTTGCCACAGCAGAGTTCGAGCTGGGTTAAAACAACTCAGACTGTGTGTTTTACTCATGGCTGTGTGTGTTATACGTTAGCCTGTGTATAAAGTTCTCAGATCAACTTTACAGCTTATTAGTAATGTTACAAATATAAGACTGGCCACAGAACATTATGTAGCCTAAAGTATTTTCTGAAGTTTGCAGGATTTTGAATAGTAATCGACACATACTTCATCATTATAGTCCTCTCAGTAAGCGTCCTGAGATCTGCATCACAACCACAGCCTCACACAAACATCTATCTACCAGTTAATTTAAAATGTGGGATTTATTACATATTTTGTGTATCTTTAGGTTGAATTGCGATGAAAATGGACTGGGCAATGTAGGTGTCTTTTTAATGCCTGTTCACAATATTGTAAATGTCAGTAAGTTGTTAACAAAATGTTCCTGTCATCATTCTCTATCATATATTATTATTAATCCAATATCAAGTGGATCTGAGGACTGTTTAAGTTACACATACAGTCACATGTTCACATGTAACGTGGAGCTCACTGTGGTTACGTGATCCACTCAGATTTACTTGTGATACTACCATCAGTCATGTTTTACATCAAAGGCTACAGACTTTTGTTTCTCTCAACACAACAATATTCTACACAATTCATTAATACTCATTCATACAAATCTGACATGACTGTGAACCCTCATTTTAAAGGGATTTGGATACACAGGAACGCACAGGTGTAGGAAATGAGAATTATAAGAGGCACAGACTAATATCAGTGTTGTATAGAATTATACTGTATGATTACAACAAATATACAACTCACATTTTGGATGCATTCAGATTTTATTACTCTGAAGCGTTCACTAAATGTCACAGGGAATCATGCTCCCCTTGCTCTAGTCTTAAAATTATTGTCCAGCCAACCGTTCCTATCATAATGTTTCAAACCACAGCGTTAAATGAATGTAATAGAGATGCAAAAGCGATCAAAATGTTTATTTCCTCGTTAGCTGACAATGGGTTCTCAAAGGCCACACCTACCAAACATCTGTCTCTATCACCAGTTATTTCAGCCACCAGTTAATCTTGCAAACCGGTTGCTAATATTGTGTAATGGTGCCTGGCGGCATCAGGGGAAATGCAGCCAGACAACAACGTGAGTTAAGGGGGCAAAAAATCCAAGTAGGGCAGGTGAGAGAGGTGGTGAATGGGTCCAACAACCACCGAGTCACACCTAGGAGGCCTGTGTTTTCATTTCTTGTGTAATTTTTAAGCTAAACCCTGTTGTTTTTTTTCAAAACCCAACCATTTGATTGCTTAAATCCACTCACATGCATTTATTGTTGAAGAAAAAAAAGGTGTGTTTCTTTTGAAAGAGACTGTATGCAAACTGTTTTTCCTGTAAAAACAGAAGTGTATTATGAAAACAGACAATGCAAGTAACAGGCAAATGTTGACATAGTGTCCCAGAATGTCAACAACCAAGGCACCCAGGGTACCTTGCACGTCATATGTTGAATGTCCATGACCAAAAGTCCATATGTGATGAGGCTGCAGTGAGAATGTGTTGAATGTACCCATAAACTCAGAATATTTCCCTGGGTGCTCTCAGTGTCATCTACATCTTTCACAATTCAGTGTCTATGGAGCAGAAAATGAGTGAAGTTCCCCTTTAGGTTTTCCAGTGTCAGAAAACTAACTCACTGCTAAATGTGTTACATCACCATAGTAGCCTATGCTGCAGGGCTAACCTGCTCCATAGCAGGTCAACTACAGAAGATTGGATCAAAACCTGTCAACAACTTGACTATGGATCAATCAGATCGCTGGAAAAAATTCAGTCATCATTCCTACAGGATCCCAACATGGACAAAAGTACTGAGTTTTCAATAAAGTGACAACTAAAAGAGCTATAGAGACATTTTTAGATCAGTTAATCACCTTTGCACTTTCTTTGCAGAAATGTTTTCTGAATAACTGTATGTCCATGCTCGCATTAAAACAGGACTCCTGTCAGTGAGCTTACAGTCTAATACATGGTGGTGATAGTTACATATTAATTTAGCACACTGTTAATAAGCTTAGTAAGTAACAAATACAACACTTTAGCCATTTTAGCCATAGCCATTTAACATTTCTTCAAACCATGAATACATTACATTTGAACATTTCATAAGTATCATAACATCATTTTTAGGGGAATGTAGTGTATGACCTGACTTTGTCATCTGGAGGTGGAGGGGATGTTAGATGGTGTTACACCTAGGCGAGACACCTGGCAAGCTGCAGACCACTAACAAAACCAGCTGTTTATTAGCAAGCCATTGCTACTGAACACTTAGTAGAATCGAATAAAAATGTTGTCTTTCCTGTCCAGCAGAAAAGGGGCAACCATTGCATCACTTGGAAGACCTTTCTGATTTTTAAGTTGATGCAAACATTGAAAAGTCACACCGATGTTTACTTGTGTTTTGGCTCTTTTGGCATCAGCAATAGCTCTCTCGTATACCGATTTCCTTCCTTTGGTTCACAGAACTTCACATCCAACATTCAGTTAGCTGGCTAGCTAGCTAGCTTATGTTACTGTGCACAAAACAGTACGCGCAGAGGGGGAGGGGGAGGGGTAGGTGACAGGATGATTGGCTGGAGTTTTTAGAGCCCTAGCTGTTCCACAGGTGACTGACATTTTTTATTTTTATATCAGTGCATGCAATTCAGTGACCGTGAGTGGGTCGTAATGTAGTTTTTAAGTAATTTTGCGAAAATGGCCTCAGAAAAGAATTCCATACCATGCCTTTAACCATGCAGTACTACAGGTTACAAGTTACAAGTTTCAACGTATCTGCACATGCTTTGCAAATGTAATGTATCCATGGTTTGCAGAATTGTAGTGCCAAAATTTTTTTCTGGCAATGGGGGTTTTTCTGTCTGCACCAAAATGTCAATATGGAAAATACATAAATTCAACACATTCTCTATTCTAGAAAAGTGAACATGTTGAAAATGCTGACCATATTTATTGAGACATTTATGACACTTATTAATAGCCTGTCTGTCAATAGTTGGATATTATCCTAGCTTTTTCTACATCTTCTTATTCTATTATAGTAATGCAATTATTGCATATATATTTTATCTGGTTTCCACCTCACTTTTTGCTGCAGCAATAACCAAATCTCCCTGCAGGTATCACTGTTTCATATCATATCATATTCTGTACACTGCTGGTGGTTCTGATGATGTTTGTAATTAATAACTTGGCTCATACTCACTGGGAGGCCCAGGATACACAGCGCCAATTGATAACCAGCTTCATGACAGCAGTTAAGCAGGATCACAAATATAAGACTCAGTGAGGCCAGTGAGCTCAAACAGATAAGCTTATCCTGTTGCCCCTGCTGTGCTACCTGTTTTCATTGAAAACATTACTTTTTTTAACCAAGCTACTGTCCATCAAAACGTGCATGCACAATTCTGTTTTTTAAAACTGGAAAACACAAAGTGTTTGAGAAGTGCTGACTATAAATGTAATCATTGTCATTACAATGTAACCAATGTAAACAGAGCCTCTAAGTAACCAGCCAACATACCTGTCACTGTATGCAGCTGCAGCAGTCCCAGCTGGCTGGGCATATCTGTACGCTGCATACCCTCCCTGAGGGGAGACAGAGGAATTCAATACCAGCTCATATTACTGTAGGAGTATAAGATCCACAAAAATAAAGGTGCAAACTGATTTGGATCAAATGCTCAAGACAAGCATTACTAGGGATGCACCGACTGTGAAATTCTGGGCTGATACCAATGTTTGAAATGACAATTTGTCTGATAGCTGATACCTTTTGTGTGTGTGTGTGTGTGTGTGTGTGTGTGTGTGTGTGTGTGTGTGTGTGTGTGTGTGTGTGTGTGTGAGCACAAATTCAATCATGCATATTTTTATAAAACAACCTGTAAAATAACCTCCTTTCACATTAACTAACCCTCTTTAATATCTATTTTGTATTGCTGTGACAACATTAACAAATTGCTCCTTCACACAACAAAAAAGCTTTGAGGAAAAAAAACGTTTATGATACTTACATGTTACGTTCAGCAAGATAATCTTCACAAATTAACATCTCTTTTATGATTTTTGAAGCCTAAATGGAACTGCCAGAAGTAAAAAGCTAATGTTAGGCTATAAACGAACTACACCACGGTCACACAACTTAATGTTGCGACAATAAGGCTGCAAAGCCATGTTCAGCATGATGATGTTCTGTAGTCTCATTTAGCCACTTGTTAGCAACCGCCTTTTTGAGGACACACAAAAGCTTCAAAATTCACAGCATTATTTTATGTTGTAGAACAAACACAAAGGTCTCTTCAGCTTGTGTTAACCACAGACCTTATTTCAGGCATCTAACCAAAAACCAATTAAAAAAAAACCCATTGACTTTGAGACAAGGGAACCAAGAGTGCCAAAATGCTATCTTATTTTTGGCTTTTAGGACTCATTCCTCGGGCACTCTATTCATTGCCAAAAACTACATTTTACACAATTAAATCTGAACACATCATTGTAATGTAATTTTAATTTTACTTTTGCCCAATTCTCATTTTTATCAAGTAGAGTTTGTACGCATTATAATGTAACTCAACGCAACCTCTGTCAGCAGTTAGTTCCAGCCACTGGCTGCTGACAGATAACAGCAACAAGCTAACATTAACTAGCTCTCCTCTTACTGATTTCAGCATGGATTTGTTCATCACAATGTAGCATTATCGGATAAACAATAGGGTGCGTCCTCTGATGTGTCACTAGTGAGGTTACAGAATGATGTCATTCCAAAGTCATCAAATACTGCTGCTTTCTCAGTGAATTTGGTGTCATACATCAATGCCAAAGGCCACCCTTAATGGCAGCATGACACACCGCCAGGCAGTATCAGTTGTTAACACGGCTAGACAGAATCTTTCGCGGTGTAACCATACACCAATGGTTGGCCGGATGGCACCTGTCGCAGCAACCCGGGCTCATTCCAAAGTCATTAAAAACCTGCACTTGGGCAGTGACTCCCGGCATCAGACACTGATCAAAAAAGCTGTCCTCTCACGTCGGCATGATGCTTGGCTGATCACTGTTGTTGTTTAACAGCGCCCAGTGGTGTCAGTGGAAACCCAGCCGGACAACAACGAAAGTTAAGGTGGTGGGAGTCCGAGTAGGGCAGTTGGGAGTCATTGTGGATGGGTCCAGCAACCACTGACTTTCGCCCAGGATCTTGTTTCTCGCTTCCCGTAAGCGCTTACCGTACAATCACATGCTTCTGTTGCCTAAACCCAACCACATGCGTGTGTTGTTGAAGGAAAAAAACGTCAATTCACAGTGTTGTACTGAGATGCGTTTATTTTGAAAGAGACTGTATGCAAACTGTACATTTCCTGTGAAAACAGAAGTGTATTTTGAAAACAGACAATGCAAGTAACAGGCTGAAGTTGACACAGCGTCTCAGGACGTCAACAACCAATGCACCCAGGGTACCTTGCACGGCATATGTTGACATGGAAAGTCTATAACTAAACGTTGATATGTGACGAGGTCGGAGTGAGAATGTTTTGGTTGCAGCAGTATGATACGCGGAGGTACGGCATCAGTTCATAACGTGGATGGATGAAACCTGTCACAATGCTGTGACAGGTTGAAGCGCTGCCGGTGACGATGTAATATAAGGAGCTGGCAAGTTCCTATAGAACAGGTGGGAGGGGAGGTATAAGGGTCCAACAAACCCTGGACTTTCAGTCGGGAGCCTATTGTTCACTTCCTGTATAAATGTAGATGTTTTTGTATGTAAGAACCACATGCTTTTGTTAATGTTGCGGCATCCTGGAACATCAACAGCAGACGCAGGAGGATACCCAGCGGATAATATGCAGATGTTGAAGTCCACTGGCCAAGCTGCAATATGTGATGACTTTGGATGAGAACGTGTTGGAGTTTACTGTGTCCTTTCATCCTGAAGGTGTCCAGGGGAAGATCTTTGTGCGCAAAATTGATGTGGTACAAAAGAAAAACATCGGCCACCGCAACTGGTAAATGTCTTCTTAGTTGCCGATAGGCTGAAGGCAGTCAACAAGGCCAGTATCAGCCGATACCAGTGTTAAGTTGATTAATTGGTGCATCCCTATTCAGTACAAAATCATCATCTTGATGGATCATAATTAATAAATTCATGCAGAATAAATAAAAATGCATATAAATAAATGGGACTTACATATATTTCTGCTCCATAAAAGCCATCCTGGTAGACCACACTGTTAACAGAAGATGTCAAATTTTTAAAAAAAAATTTTTAAAGCAGTGAAGTAAAATGAGAGTAATATCGTGTTTTATCTTAATTGTCCCTAACAATTACAGCGGGAACACATAGTTAGCTATAACTAGATATTTTACCACAAGTAAGTGACACATTTCACAAGGTTTGAGCTCTACATCCAAATCAAGGACTATATGCATTACCTTTTATTTTTGAAGCATTCATTCTTTGCTTTTAGAAATAAAACATTTTGAGTAGTTAAAGTTTAAAAATAAATTTAGTTCATTTAGTTCATTAGTTCATTTGCGGTACCACCATACAGTAAATGACTAATTCAGTAGTTTCATATGGTCGAACTGCACCATTCGTCCATTATTCTTCTCTCAGCCTCCTGCCTTTACTCTCTCTTTCTCCATCTGCATTTCTCATTTTTTTCTCCCAGCCCTAACATACTCTCTCAGACTTCTATTCTCTTTCTCTCTCTCTCTCCATCTCTCACCCTTCACATTCACTAGGTCTCTCGCTCTCTCAAGAGCGGGCCTATTGGAGTGTGCCGGGCGGGTCACAGCAGTGCGTTCACAGCCGAATAAAGAATGACACATTAGAAAAAAGAGAGACAAATTCAGCCATTCTGGAATCAAAGAGCAATTTTCCGCTCTATTAGAAAGCAGCCTTTTTGTTTTCCACTCGCCATTCTTCTGTTACTGCATGTGTGTTTGTGTGTGTGTGTGTGTGTGTGTGTGTGTGTGTGTGTGTGTGTGTGCATGCTAGCCTGTGTGTTTGAGTATTGCTGTGAATTCCATTTGTGCAGATTTTAGTGTTAAAGATGTGTTTATATGATTAGGTGTGGGGGGTGTGTGTGTGTGTGTGTGTGTGTTTGTGTGTGTTTGTGTGTGTGCGTGTGTGTGCGTGTGTGTGTGTGCGTGTGTGTGCGTGTGTGAGCAGGCACTCACGCTCCATAGGCAGGGATGGGTGGAGGGGGAGGTGCAGCACGGAATGTGTTGTAGACAGCTCGACCCCTCCCTCTCAAATGGGCCCCTCTATAGGCCACGGCTGCTCCTGTGCTGGGGTATGGAAACCCTGTCACTGAGAGAGGGACGTCCACACACACACACACACACACACACACACACACACACACACACACACACACACACACACACACACACACACACACACACCATACAGAGGTGTTAAGAAGCACAATATGTTACAAGATTAGATTTCCTCTTTTTCTTTACATAAAGTCACTCTGAAATCTCTAAAGACATGGTTGCCACTGTGCTATAGTTTTCTTATTGGAAGCATATCCCACAAAAAAGAGCAAAATCTAAATGTCTGCATTTCTCAATAGTATAGTCCTTCCTCTGTTGTGGCTTTCTGTTCTAAGCCCACACATTCCTACTAAGGAAGTTTTAGAGGTTCACTTTGCAGGAATTGTCAGTAACTGTTTGTAGACAGTATCACCAGTGAAAGTGAAAGCCAACCCCAGATTTGTCTTTTTTAGTGCTGTGTCCACCATTTTCATAACTTCCTCTTGGATGTATGCTCCTTACGGTCTGGCACCTAGTGCCTGCTGTGCCCAGGAACATCCTGAACAGCAAGATACAACCTGGTCTCACTCCGAAGTTGTCATAGCGACTTCCGGTGTCAGACACTGACGAAAAAAGCTGTCCTTTCATGTCAGATTGATATACCCTGCACATCATAAGTTGATGTGGAATGTCCATGACCAAACGTCGATATGTGACGAGGTCGGAGTGAGAATATGTTGAAAAATAAGAAGAAAATCAGAAAATCCAGGCAGAGGGCAGAGGGCAGAGTCCGTTGAGAGGGATTACATGTGTTCGGTCTATACATTGTTTTTGTTTGTTTGTTTTGTGTATTTTAGGAAAACCCTGCATAATACACCTTTAAAAATGACTCACAGAAATAAAGTCTGCTTTTTTTAAAAAATACTTAGTAATGTCCTTAAACAGCTGGTCAGTGTCATGTTTCTTAAACAAGAGAAAACAGTGGATTTGTTGGAGACTATTTTCACCTGCACATTACAACATATACGTCACCCACTACAACGGTGTGGACAACACAAGAGCTTTATGGAACAGGGGAACACAATATATCAGGCTTTGGATACACACACATTACTTGTTAGTAGGATACATTCATTGTTGTTTGAATCTACACATGGGATTTGTTGACAATTTAAAAGAAAACTGAGAATATCACCAGACTTATCCTTCAACCAGAAAAAGAAACCTTAATGAAAAATACCTGAAATAAAGGTGCAGCTGATGTGGATTTGAAAGATTCCACACCACTATATTCACTACAATACATAAAAGAAAAGAAGCAAATGTCTGCCCCTTGGATTAATGTTTTTCTTAAAGGTTTAGTGTGTCAGATTAAAAGGGATTTATTGGCATCTAGGGATGAGGATTGCAGATTGCAACCAGCTGACACTCCTCTCAGCTACAATTTTGGAGGTTTTAGGAAGTGAATTATCTGCAGAGGTTGCTTCCTCTCCAAAGACAAACAAACAAACAAAAAAAAAACAGACCAGGTAATTTAAACTAGTAAAAACACTGAATAAAGCAGATACAGATTACTGTTTCCCTTACTATGGTGGCCGATGTGAAAGCGCAGAAGTCCCTATCTGAAGCCAGTGTTTGGTTTGTCTGTTCTGGGCTAGTGTAGCATTGCAACATGGCAATCTCCATAAACAAGGACCTGCACCCTATGTAGACATAAACGGCTCATCGTGAAGTAATGAAAAGACATCATTTGTTATTTTCAGGTGATTATACATTAAAGAAAACATTATACGTTATCTATTTATCATATTATATTCCAATCTGGGCCAAAAATCCCCCTAGATCCTACACACTGGATCTTTAAAGGTAAACACACACTGGTGAAGTCCTGAGAGTGGAAATCATAAAACATATTTCCTCCCTATGTCTGTATTACTGTATGTGTCCATGATCTACAGTTTGTTGGAGCCATAGCCCACCTAATCCATGGTTTTTCGTGGGTTAACAGTTCAGTCATGGTAACACAATGCAGGATTTTCTCAGTGTTCAGTTAAATTTTCCCAGACCACATTTGAATTATTTCACTAGTGGCAAATATAAAAAAACTAAATATATGTTGGCTTACTTTAGATTTTATCAGGAAAATGGCTTATTTTAGCTGCTTGGATCTCCAGACTGCTCCACACTACAATTCTATACTGTACATGATACATATTGACTATATGTATGCCTTTACATTTCATGTGCATCCTCATTAACATCACACCTTTGTATGGGAAATTGCTAATTGCTGCATACCTACTATTACTTACTAAAATTAGGTTGTTTTCTGGTTTTGCCAGTTTGGTCCGGTGTACCAACGTTAACCAGTTTCATTTATGCAACCTTTCTGAACTGGCATACGTCATTGTGCCACATTAATTATGCCACTAATTAAAAAGTAACCTACATCATCAACCTGTACTGGAGGTGTCATGTCACAAAATCCAACTCATATGTCTCATATGTCTGACAGGCTGTGTGCCCATGTTGCCAACATGAAGAAGATGTAATATTGGTAGAGGTTGGATCGGTAAGAGCAGTGCAACTTGTGTTTGTTTACTAGAAAGTTAATGTGCTTTTTGGGGTGACGAGATGAGACGTGGCAGAATTAGTCCCTCAAGACAACTAAAGCTGTGTCAATATGGCTACATTCGGGAATTTGAGGCTGACAAAGAGCAATGCGGTGCACATTTTGAGACGAACTTGTGTCAGATGCCCTGTTTTTCATTTATTCTTGTCGTTAAATCTGAAAGAGCCGCAAAGGACTAGGAATGGCTGATTCATGAATTAGAAATGAGGAATTATCTACATAATACCTCCTTATTTCACTTTAAAAACAAAGTAAGTTGGCAGCTGGGTGGAGCGAGATCGCCAGTGGCTATGATTGCTGTTGTCTATATTGTTTATCATGTTCAGTAAATATCACAATATAAAGTGATGGTTAGATCTTCAGTCTGATCTGGCGCACACAGCTGATAATTACATGGTTTGTTTGCATGATATAACAGAATTGCATGTTTAATGGATTCAGTGTAGACAGAGAACTCCGACGTTACATACCGGGCTGCAAAAGTTGGGCGTTTGTTATTGGGACACTGTGTCATTATGTTCCATTTCTGAGTGGCTGCCAAATCAAGTGCAACATCCGCTTAAAAAAAAAAAATGGCACCAGCCCAACCCCAGTATCTATTCTCTCAATATGTACTTTGTGTTGAAAATTGAACTCAGGACCTTTTAGGTTGCTCACAGGCCACACATTCTACTCCTCGCACCTTGCAGATATTAAATGTTGGAGGCCTCACAAAGCTTTTTTTTTTTTTTTTTTTAATATGATCATCAGAGACAGCAGAGGAGACACTGAGGCCTGTGCAAGGTTTGGGCTCGGTGTTTGGCAGTAAAGACACAAAGCAGATGGTCTGTAGTGTTGGGAAAGGCGGATTCAGCCAAAGGCCATCCTTCATCATGTATGCACACACATAAACACACATGAGGGGCACCCCTACAGGCATGTGGCATGGTGCTGTGAGGTGAGCTGGTTTAGCTGAGGGTCCCTGTTCAACCTTCAGTCAACAGGGGAGTAAGGCCATACATACACATCGGAACGACTCACGCGCACACACACACACACATATGTGTATGCACACACAGACAGTGCATCCTAGGATTCATGTATCCCAAGCCCTAATCATCCACAGTGGTCTGTGTACACAACAGTTCAAGCTCTGCAATAATGGTACTACACAGATTACTTTTATGCATTCTGGGCATAAATGTCTTTTGTAGTGGCACATATTCATTTATGCATGATATTCTGATGTGCAAGAAAGTTGGAAGACAGATTGCTAAATCAATACTATGTATGATTTTAGACACACTGAGACCATGAGTCCCAGTGCCCCAGTCACCAACATTTTCATATAAATATAATTTCAGTTGGATTCTTCTTCTTATTATTATTATTATTATGATACATTTTACTTACTCAGTTAACAGTTCCATGATATTGCGTTTAAAGTATATTACCCAACATGAAAGTCTAAATTTAAAACCTTGTGCACACTGCCAGGAAAATAATTCCGGTCTGGAAATAATCGGGGGGGGGGGGGGCTGGGGTCCTCTGAAGCCCCAGGAAGTGGGCCTGGGAGGACCCCAGACCTCCCTTTGATTGCCCCACCCATATTTTCAATGCTTTCTATGCCCTTTCTAACAGTTAGTCAGTTCTAATCTAACATGGACACAGATACATTGTTGACATCATCTACACATTTTTAATGCTGAGTCACAGCACTGTAGATGCTTTTCATGACTGCATTCATTCTTTCAATATTCTGAATTGATTAAAAAAAATGCTGTGTTCTCTAGTTGTATTTTAACACTGTAACTGTGTATAATCTGGGTTTAATTCCGGTGTGTTTCTACAGACTATACCTGGTATCGTGCTTTAATCTGAGTGACAGGGTTGTACTAATCAGAGGAATACCAACATCTCTACTGAGGATGTTTGATGTTGATTAAAAATTGTATTTTGGAGAGGAAGGTTTAGAAAGGAGAAAATGGAAAGCCATATGGTCTTTTGTATGGAGGCATGAATTTCTTTAAAAATGACATGGCCTAATATTAGTAATCTGTTGAAAATTGTGCAAAATTTAATTGTTTGTCTTTCCAGTGAAGGTTTATAATCTATCTCTGTGATGGATTACTAAATTAGAGGTCTTCGGCGTTGGTTTTTGTGCTAAAATCAGTGACTGAGACTGAACTAGTTTGTAAAAGGGAATAAATCTTTTCATATTTTTTCATATGTGATCTGACCTTGTGATCTGTCCTGTAACCCCTTCGTGTCAGATTGGTGCACATTTTATACATCCCCAACATTAATCAGGTATTCAAATTCAGTGTAACTCCATTAAATATTGACATGTTCTGTTTCAAGTTGAACTGGGGGATACATACTACTGTTTACAAACTTTCTGTCTGTATATTTAACTAATACCCAACAAGTATTGTACAACTATCTCCTTTTACTTAAAGGGTCAAAGCCTCAAACTTCACATAAGTGTCTTGACCAAATAGTCACTTGCATTAGGGTTGGGCAATAGCTTCCAAATTGCCATATGACAATGGACTATGTCATTGAATATCTGCTCACAGAAATATGCATTTGTTAACCACCCGACCTGACCCGCAAACCACCAACTACAATGCACCAACTATGCGTTATAGTTGCACAACTCTCAGGACTGAGACAAGGACAGAGCACTCTCAAAGGTGTGTATGTCTGTGTGTTTTTGAAAGAGAGTGAAAGAGAGAGGGGAAGCAAAGGTGGAAGGGGGACTACTGCTGCCAGCAAAGGGTTTCATTTACTGGTTATAATGAGAAATTTCTTCTTATAAGCCACTCGCAATGATTTCAAGAAGCTTGTGCCATTCACCAATGTGTTCTCATTTGAGATTCATTCCTAGGTAAGAACAGAATGTACGCCCTCTCAAGAGGACACTTATGCACATTTTGTGCTAAAATGTTTGTACATAATAATTGGTTATTGCATTTTCTTTTGCATTCTGCAGTTGTAAAATATTATAGGATTTAAATAACAATAATATTTTAATCATGTATAATCACTTTAAATAATTTCTTTGATTATTTTACAAAAGCATTATGGCCTTTTATAATAAACACTACTCTTACACATCAATTTACATCCATTATATGAATGGGAATCATTCCATCTAATTAGTGATCATGTTAGAAAATATCACTGGCTGTTTGGGTGGGTGGAACAAAAAAATGACAAAGCAGCATTCCAAATAAGTAATTAGTAACTTACAGAAACATTGCATTACAGTTCACCTTCACCTTCTCTTTCCCTCTCTCTTACTCTGTTAAATACACACGCACAGTTTGGAGAGTGCCATGGTGCTTGTCTCTGTCCTTGGTCCTGACCACTGTGTTTTTACAATGCATTAAGTTTGCAGTTTGTGGGTCAGTTGGCTGATTAACACGTATTTTGAGCATCTCATGCATCTTTTTGTGTTATTTTATATCCACTCCTGACGCTACTCATATCCTAAGTAATTTCAGAAGAACTACCTCCGCTTAAATACACGTTTTTTTTTGTTAGTTTTTTGTTTGTTGTATTTATTTACTTTCATTTTTGCTTGGAGTCCAGTGCTCCACACTCTCTTCAGACCTTGGTTGGGCATTCTCTCAACTCTTCCTCTTCAGTTTCTGCATGTGCACATGCCCTGCAGTCTCGAGCCCTTTTACGAGGAATTGCAGAGCATTTACCTGTGCTAATTAGGATTAACTGACGTGCGTAGACAACTTTCAATGACAACGGGATTCATTATTATAAGAACAAAGGTGCGAACAATTCTGCAGTTTAAGAACATGCCATTAATCTGATGTAGACTTTTCTTAGGACCTTTCTAAAGAATAAACTCAGGATATTAGTAAATGAGGCCATTTTTTTTTTCCTGTAAATTATTAATAATTTACTTGGAACATTGCTTTGTCACTTTTTGACAAGCCCAAAAGATGTGAGCAGATGTTGATCAGTGATGGTGGCAAATCTTCACAAGAAGCAAAAAAGTTGGATGCATTGGGGGCTGTGCACATGCTGCGTTTTTTTGCACACTCTACTTCATTGTTTCCAGTGTAGACACACGACAAGTGCACTCAAATGCCAGAGCTTAATAAAATGTAAACCAGTGTGTTATATAAAAATTAATTCCCTGTTCAGTTGTCATGAAGGGACATATTAGCCACAGAGACCAAAACAGTTTTTGTACCAGGCTGTAAACATGTTTTTTTTTTCGGCTGTAAAGCTGAGCATTTTAACATGGGGGTCTTTGGGGGCCTCATTTTTCAGCCCCGGAGGTTGCTGCTTGGTGTTGACGGATGGATGAATGGCTGGGGAGAGGGCAGAGGGGAGTGACAGCTTTTAAATCATGATGTCAATGACAGTCAGTGACTCAGAGCCATCAGTGACGGACAATGGCATCGTCCACTGGCCCAACCCTATTGTGCATATATAATAGACAGTTTATATGAGTGCAGAACCTTTTCCACTGAGGACTGTAAACTCAAACAAATACAGACAAATGCCTTAAAAGGAGTCCTGTTAAACCCACAAAATGCTGTATCACCTCCTTAGCAACTTGAGACCTCTGTGCGACCCTGGATATGAATGACTACAACTACTGTCTGTAGCTGCAGGGAAAAACACAACATGCACCAGTGTATAAGCTCAGGGACAGAAACGCTCTGTCTCTCTCTCTCCTCTCAATCCATCTGCCTCTCCCTCTCTCGCTCTCTCGAGGGTGATGGAGGTCCTCTGCCCTCTGTTGTGTCTGCCTCTTCCTACTCTAAATAGTCAGACACCATTAATATGCCACACAGCCAGCACACAGTCCACTGGTAATATATTCTGAGCAAAAGATCAATTTCCCCATGTTGCCCCCACCTTCCCGCTCTTTCTTAATATCAAACATCCATATATTCATTCTTCTTTGTATGTGTATGTGTGTGCCAGCAGGTTTGTGTGTATGCATATGAGTGAGCATGAGGACATATGTATGTGCATGCTGGCAGTGGCGTGACGTATATGAATGCAATCTGATGATGAGCTATGGCTTCTGCATGCTACAGCGGTGCTGTAATAACCCATGAATCACAGCAGGGCCTCTGCCTGACAGCCAGCAGGCCCATAAAACAAACATACAACAACATCCACTGATACACACACACACGCACGCACGCACGCACGCACGCGCGCGCGCGCACGCACGCACGCACGCACGCACGCACACACACACACACACACACACACACACACACACACACACACACACACACACACACACACACACATTCACATCTTAGCCAGTAATGTAGGTGGACTAAGAACAAAAGAACGCTTGTAAAACTGTGTTATTTAGGAAAGTGACTTTAATATGTTAGCAGCTGGCTGTGTGTGTGTGTGTGTGTGTGTGTGTAGTCCCCACTGTGTTTAATGCATCAAACCTCAATTCCAG
Source organism: Cephalopholis sonnerati (assembly GCA_019142605.1). Taxonomy (NCBI): domain Eukaryota; kingdom Metazoa; phylum Chordata; class Actinopteri; order Perciformes; family Serranidae; genus Cephalopholis; species Cephalopholis sonnerati. Next base: position 2,529,664 of record JAGQAX010000020.1, read on the forward strand.
GACAGTGACAGAACACAAGGCTTTATTGTGCTGCGTCTAACTAATTGGGCTTCAAATTGATCCTCTGAAAATCATAAAATCTACATGCTACATTATAACAGTGAGGCTGCAGGATATTAGAGTGAATTTCATTCCTTCATTTTCAGATAGCAGATACTCTGACAATGACGACATCAACTGGAGAAGCAATAAAATTTGAAAAACTTAGGTAGTGGATGCAGTAACTGTTCACATGCAGCCCTTACTTTAGATGAGGGAAGCAAAACGAAAGATAATTTTACATTGTATTTTACAGAAAAAGTTTTTTCATTAAGATGACACTGTCATCCAGAGTAAGAGGGATGGTAAATGCATTATCTGATTGTTTTGGATTGGATAAAACTAACATTCTGTAGTATCTTTGGATTTTTGCAGTGTTTCCCCCTACCATTACATTAGAGGGGCGCCCCACCCCCCAACCCTTGAATGTCAAGTTAATTTTATTTATCTATTTTTTATTTATTTATATATTTACTACCTTCCCTATAGAACAGGTCTATACCTTCTCCTTTTAATAAATAAACTAAATACCCTTATATTACTTATATTCTCCTCTTCTCTCTGTATCGCGCACTGCGGAGTTCCGCCCCGATGCACACAAACACACACACACACACACACACACACACACACGCACACACACACACACACACACACACACACACACACACACACACACACACACACACACACACACACACACACACACACACACAGGTGAGCGCACTCCCACCAGTGGACAGAGAGCGCGCGTCGGAAAATACGTCGCATCAACCTGAAAAGCAGACAAAAAGATCTGAGTTTTTTTAAACGCTCCCAGGGTGGTGAAGATGGTGAAGAAGAAATGTTCCGATGTTTAGTTCAATGTACCGTTCTAATAATTGTCCAGTTGTTATATTGATTGTTGTCATTAAAAGAAACACATTAACACCATGATTCCTTTACGTGTTTTTTTTCATTATTACATGTTATTTATTTTTAAAAATAAATACAACCTCACATTGTGTCAATCATATCTGCACACTGACTCTGAATCTTATGTCCGTCATTAAACATTTCAGAATAGGTTAGATTTTCTGCTTTTTTTGCAACAAAAGCCTTTAGAGAGTTGTTTGACCAAACACCAGTGAAGAAAATATGGCCGCAAAAAGACAGAGGGAAGGGTCTCACAGTATCCTTTCATAATTCAGATAGCCTGCTTTCAACAGGTCGGATTAATTAATCATAGGGCTCGGCAATATGGCTTAAAAATAATATTATGATTTTTTTCAGGCTATATCATACACTATATACATTGTAAAATTTTGAAATGTCCTCTAATACAAAATGATTAAGTGGCCTACAATTACAACAAAGTTAAGCAAGTAGCAACTTATATAATAAAGTTAAATAAAATACTGTTATAATAAAGTTAAATAAAGTACTGTTATAATAAAGGTTAATTACTGCAAAAATAAAGTTAAATAAAGTACTGTTACAGTTAAGTTAAATAAAGTATGTGTAAAAAAGTTACATAAACTATTGTTATATATAAATGAATCCAAGTGGAACCACTGGTGCTTTTATTTTGAAGGACTTGGCTCATCCAGAGCCAGAAGTGTTAATGTTTTTGCTGTGAACTTGAAGCTCTCGGTAAAAAACAGTTAGCAGAAAGTTAAACAGTTGCTGCTATGCCCTTAAGTGATGATTAATTTCCACAGCTGGAAACAAACTAATAGCTCTCCAGTTCATATATTAATAATATTTGCAAGTAGCAGTGAAGAAATAGTAGTGTTAGCATTCTTGAGCTCTGCAAATGAGAAACACGCTTCACCCTGCTCACACATTATTGCTCAGGAGAAAATGATCTGGGCGGGTGGAGGAGTGTGTGTGAGGAGTCATATTTGTGAGTCTTTCTTTTTGTGTGTGTGTCTGTCAGACGTGGAGAGCCACAGGAGAGAGTGAGACAAATAAAACACTGAAGTTGTGTCATGCTGTTGGTTTAAATAACAATGTGACTGTTTATATTATTTGCGATATAGTCATTTCATACATCACATACGGAACAATACATATATTGTTCAATATACAGTACAGGCCAAAAGTTTGGACACACCTTCTCATTCAATGCGTTTTCTTTATTTTCATGACTATTTACATTGTAGATTCTCACTGAAGGCATCAAAACTATGAATGAACACGTGGAGTTATGTACTTAACAAAAAAAGGTGAAATAACTGAAAACATGTTTTATATTCTAAAAATTCTTCAAAAACACCACCCTTTGCTCTGATTACTGCTTTGCACACTCTTGGCATTCTCTCGATGAGCTTCAAGAGGTAGTCACCTGAAATGGTTTTCACTTCACAAGTGTGCCTTATCGGGGTTCATTAGTGGAATTTCTTGCTTTATCAATGGGGTTGGGACCATCAGTTGTGTTGTGCAGAAGTCAGGTTAATACACAGCCGACAGCCCTATTGGAAAACTGTTAAAATTCATATTATGGCAAGAACCAATCAGCTAACTAAAGAAAAACGAGTGGCTATCATTACTTTAAGAAATGAAGGTCAGTCAGTCCGGAAAATTGCAAAAACTTTAAATGTGTCCCCAAGTGGAGTCGCAAAAACCATCAAGCGCTACAACCAAACTGGCACACATGAGTTACCTCTGTTTCTGAGGATAAGTTCATTCGAGTCACCAGCCTCAGAAATCGCAAGTTAACAGCAGCTCAGATCAGAGACCAGATGAATGCCACACAGAGTTCTAGCAGCAGACCCATCTCTAGAACAATTGTTAAGAGGAGACTGTGCAAATCAGGCCTTCATGGTCAAATAGCTGCTAGGAAACCACTGCTAAGTAGAGGCAACAAGCAGAAGAGATTTGTTTGGGCCAAGAAACACAAGGAATGGACATTAGACCAGTGGAAATCTGTGCTTTGGTCTGATGAGTCCAAATTTGAGATCTTTGGTTCCAACCGCCGTGTCTTTGTGAGACGCAGAAAAGGTGAACGGATGGATTCCACATGCCTGGTTCCCACTGTGAACCATGGAGGAGGAGGTGTGATGGTGTGGGGGTGTTTTGCTGGTGACACTGTTGGGGATTTATTCAAAACCAGCACGGCTACCACAGCATCCTGCAGCGACATGCCATCCCATCCGGTTTGCGTTTAGTTGGACGATCATTCATTTTTCAACAGGACAATGACCCCAAACACACCTCTAGGCTGTGTAAGGGCTATTTGACCAAGAAGGAGAGTGATGGAGTGCTGTGGCAGATGACCTGGCCTCCACAGTCACCGGACCTGAACCCAATCGAGATGGTTTGGGGTGAGCTGGACCGCAGAGTGAAGGCAAAGGGGCCATCAAGTGCTAAATGCCTCTGGGAGGTCCTTCAAGACTGTTGGAAAACCATTTCAGGTGACTACCTCTTGAGGCTCATTGAGAGAATGCCAAGAGTGTGCAAAGCAGTAATCAGAGCAAAGGGTGGCTATTTTGAAGAAACTAGAATATAAAACATGTTTTCAGTTATTTCACCTTTTTTTGTTAAGTACATAACTCCACATGTGTTCATTCATAGTTTTGATGCCTTCAGTGAGAATCTACAATGTAAATAGTCATGAAAATAAAGAAAACACATTGAATGAGAAGGTGTGTCCAAACTTTTGGCCTGTACTGTATATACATCAAGTATATCCGATATATTGCCCAACCCTAATTCATAATTTTCAGGTGGATGTTGGCAACGGGTGGCACAGAGTTGTGGTGGTTATTAGCTCTGTCGCCTCACAGAAAAAGGGATCCTGGTTTGATCCCAGGTGCGGGAGCCCTTCTGTGTTCTCCGGGTACTCCGGCTTCTTCCCACTGTCCAAAGACTGTCTTTATATGTTGGCCCTGCGATAGTCTGGTGACCTGTCGAGGGTGTACTCTGCTTCTCGCCCAATGTCAACTGGGATAGGCTCCAGCCCCCCAGCGACCCTCAGGAGGATAAACGGTTACGAAAATGAATGGATGATAACAACGAGGGGGATATGAACTGCATACAGAGAGAGAGCACAGAGACAGAGAGGGAGGACATTTCAGCCCCTTCAGGTAGCTGTGTTGCCAAATACCAGACATGGTGAAAGCGTTGACAGCCAGATAGGTAACTCTAGTAGAAAGAAGCAAGGGAGGAAATTAGTCTTTTCATTTTGTCTTGTATTTGGAATTTTTTACAATAAATTCAACAGTAAAACGCATTGGAGTCAGGTTGCAAGGTTTCTGTGTGTAATGTCTTTTTTTTCTGAAGACGGATTACAAATACTTTTATGAAAAAAAACGAGTTTGCACAGGTATTTATAGTATTTACATTCAGTCCGGGGCTGGACTGATAACTGGGGCCAACATTTGCCTTTTATTGAAGATAACAAAACAGTGTCTCATACTATGCATATGAGGTATTTGATTGATGACATATTTTTTTTGTAGAATTTATAAATGCAGCTGCGACTGTCTATGGGAAGACTATCCCAGTCTTATCTTATGTTACAACCACAATACAAATATCCAGCTGAAAATGTTGAGCAGCATGACTACAGTTATACTACTGTATGTAAACATCATGACAAATCAGGGCTTGCCTTTAAAACAACCCTTTGGAAAGGCAGGTTCAATAGCAGACAGGGATCTGGGCTGGCCTTGGACCAATGATGGTGCGCCAATATGACAAAGCCTAGAGTTGATATAATGTCGCCCTTCCTTGCAAATTTTTCTGCATATGTTAAAATGGCCTGAGCCGCATGCCTTGTTACTTCCCTGCCTGTATTTTGCATTTTAATCTTATTTGTTGTGTTCTGGAGAGCTGCTCTGCCAAACCCTGCACACACACACACACACACACACACACACACACACACACACACACACACACACACACACACATTTGTCCCGCTTTGCATAGACTCAGTCTAGGACACAGTCAATCAATCAGTATTACATTTCCCTCATTGTCCTTCATGCCCATGCAGTCTATTTTACTCAGTCACACACACACACACACACACACACACACACACACACACACACACACACACACACACACACACACACAGGCCAAGGTTATTATGCAAACTCTGATCAACATTAGAGGAAGTCTGGTCTCCATTCTCAGCAGAGTTTACCCCTTAGACCAAGCATATCATGTCGTGTACTTATGTGTGTGTGTGTGTGTGTGTGTGTGTGTGTGTGTGTGTGTGTGTGTGTTGCTGGAATGCTTATTTACCTGACCTGACAGGCCTTTATTTAAGGAAGGCAATTACTAGAGATAAGCCTTTATTTTTAGCTTATGTATGTTACCATAAACAGATATGTGAATATCCATGCAGAATCTGCAGGCAACGGAAGACAGAATTTTCAGCTCCAAAGCGTTCTGTTTTCTGTCTGTAGTCTGAGTAGTACTGACCAATCACGTTTAAGCAGCCAGCAAACAGTCTATGTGGAGAGGAGAGGAACAAATTGCCTGAAATGCAATCTCAGACCCCATCAGCTATCGTCTAAAGACAATTTAGCACTACATTAATATTAATTATACAAAAAACAAAACAAAACATTTACAAAAAATTTACTGAGGATGCAGGGAGAAGACAAAATGTTCAGCTGTCTTACTAGAAGTTCTAGAGGCCCCAGTTTTATTTAATAATAATATAAGACTCATACATGACAATTGGGACTAAACCTTGTTTTTAGGGGGATTTAATTATTACTCTTCAATTCAGCTGTGAAAACTGAAGTAAATCTTGAAAACAAACAATGCATGTAACAGGCTTGAGTTGACACAGCATTCCAGAACATCAACAACCAACATACCCAGAGTACCTTTTATGTCATATGTTGATGTGAAAAGTCCATGACCAAACGTCAATATGTGATGAGGTCAGAGGGAGAATGTGTTGACCTCCCAGTGATTTTGTTTTTTCTTAAGTAACATATGTGATTGATGTCAGAGGTAAGATCTGAGTAAGTTTACTTATAGGGTTATATTTATTATTACGGATCGACCCTGCAAGCGAAGGCGAGGACACTATTGTTTTTGTTTTTTGTTTCTTCTTTATTCTTTCTATCTCCCGCTGCTTCTTCGAGCCCAAATTTGACCCCCTAAACATGCTCAAAAACTCACCAAATTGACATGCACATCAAGCCTGGCAAAAAATTTAATAAAATGTAAAAATTAACCTCTAAAGTGCTAAAATGCGCTACAAGTCACTCCTGGACACCCTTGACCTAAATCCAACAGGAAGTGAACAATTTTCCCTTTCACAATAAGATTTCAGCTCCAAATGTGTCTTCGTTCAAAAGCTATCTCCTCCGAGGCCGTTTATCGCGTTGGCTTCAGCATCGCACAGATGACAGTTTACACCCTGCTGAACAAAAGTTCTTTATAACTGTGTCATTACTGGAACGGTTTGGATTTTATAAGCTGTTCAAGCTGATGTCCCACAAAAATCCTGAAAAAATTCGAACGATGTCCCATAGACAATGAATGGGAGCAGGTGGAGAAAGGGACAAATAATTAGGGTTTTTCTCACCTCTACAGCTTCTCCATACTTTCTGCTACAGACTCCATTCAAACTGTTAAATGTTGCCATTCAACCACCTATTCAACCATGTCTCCATCTTTTTAATATCTTTTACAGTTTTTAACCAGCGCCTGTTCAAGTACCATGAGCAAATCTTGACGGAATGTTGGGAGCTACAGTGGGTGATGTCATCAGTTAGTGTGGAGCTGCTGTGAAAACTGTCTAAAAAATATTTTGAAATCGCCCTTACGGGCACATAATTTGAGCTAGACCCACAATCTTTTCCAAAGTAGTAGAGATTTTTGTTCTCTTTCAGAAAAGGGTCTGTTTTTAACACGGAGATGAACACGAATTGAACTGTGAGCCTCCAAACACATGTATACCCTCCATGTCCTCCATTCACTCCCAATACAATTTATGCCCGTTGATCTCTGGAGAAAAGCTGAATTGCCTTCATTTTTAACTCGCTCTCTTGTCCACATTTCTGCATTTACATGGAAGATATGATATCACAACAATCCCCAAAGTCTCCTGGTCGTCACAATATATTTGTTTCATTCATATCTCAAACATGTGTTCGACGTGTGGGTTTTTGGGCACAGGCTGAAGAAAATGCTGTCACTGTGCTTTGCAGCTGTGTGGTGCCCTCCATTTTGTGTTGCTATTTCCTGATAGTCCTTGCGACACCTAGTGGTGACAGGAAATGACATGCCACGCCCTTTAAAGTGCAACTCTGCATGTTTCACCGACATACACGCAAATCGGTACATACATGTATCATGCCCAGATGCACACAAAAGTCTCTTGGACCCATTGCCTAAAGCCAACAAAAAGTTGGCCATTTTGAAATCCGTGGTCATTTTTGGCGTTCCCCACATGTTGTGTTTTAACAAACTTGTACTACACATTTAATCTGACTGGCTTCGAACTTGATTTGTGTGAGCCTGACCAGTTGTGATGAAAAGTTATTCAGAGATCTACCTTATGTTGAAAGGCACGCCTCAAAATTCAACCGCCCACGCACTGTGGGCGGTTGAATTTTGAGGTCTCACCATGAAACACGAAATTGCTATAACTTTGGCGTAAATGGTCCCATATCCATCAAACTTGACATGAATCATATTAGTCCCGCCGTGAACACATTTATATGACCACATTTCCTGATAGTCATAGCGCCACCTAGTGGCGAAAGGAAGTACTTCTTATCAGACACTTATCTTTGTATTAACCTGAAATTTAAATGCTGTGGTCTATATTTGATGTACACAAAGAGTGAGAGGTTCCGCCCAATGCTGATTGCAGCTTTAATTGTTTTTAAAGTTGCTAAGAGTTCTCTTGATAGCAATCAAAATACCAATTTTTTTAACCATGATTCTGATTTAGTGTGGATTTAGTAGTTCTATAAAATTGACCCGTTACGGTTGAGACACACCAGTAGTAGTAGCAGTATTATTTAATGAATTTATCATTAAATAGAAAGCTTCCCGGTAGCTGTGCAGCATTCCCACCTTTTTGGAAACCGGGAAGTGAGATAGGAGTCCTTAGGATATAGCAAACTTCATTTATGCCGGACTAAACAATGTTTTTGTAGAAACTGAGTTGAGAAAAATCTTGCACACATCGTTACAGGGCCAACATTTTTATAAAAATATATTTTCAAATAAAGATGATTATAGCAGAAAAAAATTACACCGATGATATTATTTCTACTGTTTTATATTTTTAAGGCTTTTAACACATTTTTTAAATGTCTGAAGTTGTGAATTCTTGTCTGGGACAAGGCTTTTCTTCTGGCACAGGGAAAGTTTAGAAGTTAAAAAAAATTAAAGCAGATCAAATCATTTCATAAATTATATTTATATCACATATATAGATCTTTTAAAAAACAATGTTTCACCACAGAGATGTAACTAGTGCATTAGTAAGTTAAATTTAATAGTTTTTATGATTTTTATGGTAGGACATAATTGTCCCAGTTCTCAGGAATCACTGATAAGACTAATGTTAGTTGGCCTTTGCATTTAATTAGTAAGCAAATATGCATCACAGTAAGTGATGCGGTTTGCTCTCATCCTACCTTGCTGCTGCCACAGTGACACTTGCCCTGTCTGAAGTTTTTGTCAGGAACAATCCCATCAGAAGCCTGTTCACAAGCAATGGTCAGATGTGTTTCGATGCACTAAGCGTGTACTCTTTTTTCAACCATTTAAGCCTCATTCCTATTACTTTGCATTGCTGAAAGGCAGTGCCCTAAAGGAGAGCAGAGCATGTCAACCTTTTGGGGGCTTAACCTCCACATTTCTGTCACAAACCATTATTTGGATAAACCAATAATTGTTGGAAAAGACCACAACCCTGGTATTTACTTGATAGCTTTATCTTTTATTTGAGAATTTATAGTATTGGTGTGTGCTGCCGAATATGGTTAGGTGCATACCTGACTGTGAATGCACCAGACACATTATGCACATCTATGCTTACATTCTTGCATGTGCAGCTACATACTTGTATTCATGAGTATGTGAGCACGGGTGTGTACGCTTGTGGAGGTCATCAGTCATTCTTCTGATTGGAATTTGCGCACAATAAACCTGTAGCTGAGCCCAGCAATGGAGATGGAGTGAACTGTCAGCTGGTCAGGATTTATGGAGGCCGATTCAACTGATGGGTGCTGGGAAAGCCATCTGATAAAGAGTGATTAATCGCCCTTACATCCCCCGTTGCATCCTGCTTTGCTCCCTCCCCAAACTAGATGTAATGCACTTATAATTATTCCAGAAGAAATCCCAAACCCTGCACTTTCACTTACAGGTGAGAATCTTAAATTTTTCACATAGTGGAGGGGAGAGAGAGAGAGAGAGAGAGAGAGAGAGAGAGAGAGAGAGAGAGAGAGAGAGAGAATTAGAAATGTCTTGAGAAGTGCAGGGAGGTATGCAGTGTGGGGGTGTGAATAAAAACTGTGCAGTGGACATATGAGGGAATGAATGCCAGTAGAACCAAAAGAAAGATCCATGTAATAAGAGGAGGGTGTAAACAAATAGAAAAAATGTAGAGACAGACACAATACAGGCATGGCTGATTTTTCCTATTCTCTGTTGTGAAGATTTCCCAGTTTTCCATCCTTCTATCCCTCAATCAATCCCTTCCTCCTCCTGCGAGAAAGGGAGGCATATGGTGTCGTTTAGGCTTGGCAAACTTTAGTGGTGCTTTTAAGATCACTTTATGCCTTTGCATCCTATAAATTAGCCAGCCAGAATGAGTATGCACTAATGCGGTTTTCTGATACACTAGTCCTTGGCCTCCCTCTTTCTGCTAATTGTATGGCCTCAGGGTGCTGGACTTGGGGTGGAACCCTCCATGCATGGTGAAGAGCTTTCTTGTCTTGATATCTGTGGCTTCTATCTCCTCCTTTGGCCAGCTTATGATCCCAGCTGAGTACCGGATGACTGGCAGTGCGTACATGTTGATGGCTCGGACCTTGTTCTGACCATTCAGCTGACTCCTCAGTGTGTTGATATGCAGTGATATGAGTGTGGTACCGGAGGTGAACAGCAGAGGGAGCTATGGTATGGCTTAGTGGAAAAAGGGAACACACGGGTAAGAGGGCACGAGTGTAATGGCATGAAGACGTTTGGAGAAATAAATAAAGTTTGAGCGCTGGCTCATGGTTCACCAGACGAAGTCTCGTCATTGATCGAAGATGAACAACACATGGTACCAGGAGTAAAAGGCAAGTCAAGCATCAGTTCGGCTCAAGATGGAGACTTTGAGGCCACCGGAGGGACTGAAACTGGTGGGAAATGTGGACAGCAACTGGCGGTCCTTCAAACAGCAGTTTGAGCTGTACATGGCTGCCATCGGACTGGACTCCAAATCCGACGCCAGGAAAATTGCGTTACTACTCACAGTAGCGGGTCCTCAAGCTATTGAAGTCTTCAATACATTTGAGTTCGCAACGCCTGATGACAGACAAAAGTATGACGTGGTCATCGAAAAATTCCATGCTCACTGCTTGCCACAGAAAAACACCGTATATGAAAGGTACGTGTTCCGCTCACGGATGCAGCAGCCAGAAGAGACTTTTGATGGCTTTGTGACTGATTTGAAACTGAAAGCACAGTCGTGTGATTTTGGAGATCTGAAAGATTCCATGATCCGTGATCAAATTGTGTATGGAATCTACGATAAACGGACCAGAGAACGACTGTTAAGAGATGCTAAGTTAACTCTTGAGGAGGCAGAGAGACAGTGCCATGCCAGTGAGCTAGCACAGCAACATGCAAAGACGTTCAGTGAAACAGGTGTCACTGCAGTAAATGATAGTGCAAAAGTAGCTGTGGTTAGAAACAAGATGAAAAGGAATACGCCTCAAAAGAAAAACAAAGAAGAAGCGACATATTCCTGCAAACGATGTGGTGGCAGACATGAACCCCGGCAATGTCCCGCATATCGCAAGAAATGCTCAAAATGTAATGGAAAAAATCGTTTTGCAAAACAATGTCTATCTAAAGGCAAGCCCAAGTCTGTGCGGCTAGTGGAAGAGACTGACCTAAGTGAGACTTTCTTTGTGGGCATGGTGTCATGTGATGATGTGAAATCTGAGCACAATGACACAGAAGAAAATGACAGGCACTCAGACAATGAAGACACATGGATTGTGTCACTTCCAATAAATGGAGCTTTAGTAGCACTAAGGATTGACACAGGTGCACAAGCAAATCTGATCAGCATGACAGAAATCAGTGCTATGAAGGAAAAGCCCAAAATAATAAAGAAAACAGTGCCACTGAAAGACTACAATGGAAAACACATAGAGAGCAGAGGTCAGTGCAGACTAAAAGTGACAGTAAAGAACAAAGATTACAACGTACTGTTTTCTGTCGTACCTGAGGGCTGTGAGTCACTGCTAGGTGGGGTCGCCTCAAGGAAATTAAACCTGGTGAGGAGAGTCTACCACGTCAACTGCTCAGAGGCTGTAAGTAAACACACAGGCACAGTAGACTCCATCGTGCAGCAATATCACGACGTCTTCAAAGGCCTGGGATGCCTGCCATGCACATATAAAATCCAACTAAAAGAGGATGCAAAACCAGTAATCCATGCACCACGCCGAGTCCCAGCTCCGCTTCGGGAGCGTCTCAAAAAGGAACTGGACAGGATGTCTCAGTTGCAAGTCATCACAAGAGTGGAGGAACCTACCGAGTGGGTAAACTCAATGGTGTGCGTGGATAAAAAGAACAAAAACAAAGAACTGAGAATATGCATGGATCCTGGAGATTTAAATCAAAACATAAAACGTGAGCACTACCAGATACCAAAGCGTGAGGAGATTGCAAGTGAAATGGCAGGAGCCAAATACTTCTCAAAGCTAGATGCAGCACAGGGATTCTGGCAAATTAAGTTGGATGACAAAAGCTCAAGATACTGCACTTTTAACACACCTTTTGGCAGATACAGATTCCTCAGAATGCCATTTGGCATAATCTCAGCTTCTGAGATTTTTCATCGAGCCATGGACAATATGTTAGAGGGACTGGAAGGGGTCCGTTGTCATGTCGATGATGTGGTCATCTGGGGATCCACTCTTCAGGAACATAATGAAAGACTGACAAAAGTGCTCCAAAAGGTACGTGAAAATGGGCTAAAGCTAAACCGTGCAAAATGCCAATTTGGTGTGCAGGAGATAACATTTCTGGGTGACAAACTGTCTGCTCAAGGCATTGAGCCTGATGAAAGAAAAATAAAAGCCATCCTAAGCATGCCACGCCCAACAGACAAGAAAGGTGTGCTCAGGGTGATGGGGATGATAAACTTCATCGGAAAGTTCATACCAAACTTGTCAGTGAAAACATCAGCACTAAGAGAGCTACTACATGATTCCACAGAATTCAAGTGGACAGCAAGGAATGAAAGAGAGTGGAATGCTTTAAAGACCACACTGACAACTGCCCCCGTGCTTACATACTACGACCCAACCAAGAAACTGAAGATTTCAACAGATGCCTCAAAGGACGGACTGGGAGCTGTTTTGTTGCAAGCTGAAGGAGAAAGTTGGAAGCCAGTTGCATATGCTTCCAGATCCATGACTAAGACTGAAGCAAGATATGCTCAAATCGAAAAAGAGTGTCTTGGGCTGGCTTATGGACTGGAAATCTTTCACTGCTATGTCTATGGTCTTCCCACCTTCACAGTCGAGACAGATCATCGTCCTCTTGTGTCGATCATCAAGAAAAGCCTGAATGAGATGTCGCCGAGGATTCAGCGCCTCATCATGAAAATGCAAAGGTATGACTTTGAGTTGATATACACACCAGGCAAGCACCTGGTGTTAGCAGATGCACTATCACGAGCTCCAGAGATGGGTCACATGAGCTCTACTGAAAAGGAAGTGGAAAATCATGTTAACATGATAGTTGAGTCGCTGCCAGTGTCTGATGCCAAGACAAAACAAATAAGTGAAGAGACAGCTAAAGATAAAGAGCTACAAACAGTGATTGAAAACATTCAGAGTGGCTGGCCTAAGGGTTCCTGTCCAAAGTATTATCACATGAGATCAGAGCTAAGTGTGGTTAATGGACTGTTGTTGAGAGACAATAGGATTGTAATCCCACACAGCCTTAGACTGGAGATACTGCACAGACTACATGAGGGACACCTCGGAATAGAGAAGTGCAAAAGGAGATCCAGAGACACTGTATACTGGCCTGGTATTAACAAGGACATCGAAAACATGATAGGAAAGTGTGAAACATGTACAAAGTACCAGAGCAAACAGGCAAGGGAACCCATGATAATTCCTGATATTCCTACTGCACCTTGGAAGAAAGTGGGAACCGATTTGTTTCATTGTAATGGGAAAGACTACTTGCTAGTGATCGATTATTATTCAAATTTCCCAGAAATTGCTCTGCTCACAAATGCAACTGCCATCAGTGTTATCACACATGTGAAGTCCATCTTCGCGAGGCATGGAATACCAGAGACTGTAATTAGTGACAATGGTCCATGTTATAACTGCAGAGAGTGGCAGCAGTTTGCAAAACAATATGGTTTCCATCACATCACATCCAGTCCTCAGCATGCACAGGCAAATGGCAAAGCTGAAAAGGGAGTGCACATCATTAAGCAGCTTCTGAAGAAGGCCACAGACAGTAAGTCAGACCCTTATCTAGCTCTACTAAGCTACAGGTCTGCTCCCCTTGACTGCGGCCTGTCACCAGCAGAACTCCTAATGAATCGCAAGCTGCGCACAACCCTGCCCTGCTACACAGAGGTCAAACACAGAACGGAGATTGAGTCAAAAATGGAGAACCTGAAATGGAAACAAAAACAGCGTTATGACAAGTCAACTAAAGCTCTCCGACCACTTGCAAAGGATGATGTGGTGAGAATCCAAGACCAGGAGGCATGGAACAAAAAAGCTACTGTTCTCCAGGAAGTAGGACCAAGGTCCTATGAAGTGAGAACTGAGGAAGGACATGTGCTCAGAAGGAACCGTCGAAACCTTCTTAAAACCAAAGAGACACTTCAAGAGACACTGTGTGGTGATACAGATAGAAAGGATGTTCTATTACATGCAGACACAGTGCCTGAGTTGAAAGCGGATGGACATGTGCAGGCAGAGACAAGTGATCTTTCCACAGAGTTGCCTGTACTGAGGAGGTCTGAGCGTCAGATCAAAAGACCAGTTAGACTTGATCTTTAAAACAGTAAACTGGATGCTTAAGTTCAAATGTTAGGTGTGTTTAAAAAAAAAAAAAAAAAAAAAAAAAAAAAAAAGAAAAGAAACATAACAGATACAAACGTGGTTTATGGTTTTGAAATCTGTTTATTTGCTAAAAAAAAAAAAACAAACGAAAAAAAAAAGGCTTGGTGTTAATTGAAAACATGTTGGAATGTTCAGTAATGACAAGCTGTTGAAGATAATAGTTTACAAAAGTTTACATAAAAGAGAATGTGTAATGGTGATGATGATTTTGATGTATAACACTGACGTCATCTTTGTGCATTAAGGTATGTGTTCTGTTGTTCCTTGTTAACTTCAAAAGGAAGGGGGATGTGTTGATATGCAGTGATATGAGTGTGGTACCGGAGGTGAACAGCAGAGGGAGCTATGGTATGGCTTAGTGGAAAAAGGGAACACACGGGTAAGAGGGCACGAGTGTAATGGCATGAAGACGTTTGGAGAAATAAATAAAGTTTGAGCGCTGGCTCATGGTTCACCAGACGAAGTCTCGTCATTGATCGAAGATGAACAACACACTCAGGACTTGCCTTACTCTCTGAAGGTATTTGGTTGTGGTTGACTTCCTTGCAGCCTCCTCATGATTTCCTTTAGCCTGTGGGATCCCAAGGTACTTGTAGCTGTTCTGGATATCTCCTATGTTACCCTCTGGTAGGTCACCTCCCTCAGTTCTGATCATCTTGCCTCTCTTTGATACCATCTGGCCACACTTGTTTAATCCGAATGACATCCCTATGTCCTTGCTGTAGATCCTGGTGGTGTGGATCAGTGAGTTGATTTCTCGCTCGTTCTTGGCGTACAGCTTGATGTCATCCATGTAGAGCAGGTGGCTGATTGTTTACTCCACTTTGGAATTGGCATCCGTAGCCAGTCTTCTTGATGATCTGACTGAGGTGATTCAGGCCTATGCAGAACAGCAGTGGTGACAGTGCATCCCCTTGGTATATGCCTCATTTGATGTTGACTTGGGCAGTTGGCTTTGAGCTGGCCCCTAGAGTCATTCTCCACATTCCCATTGAGTTCCTTATGTAGGCTGTTAGTGTCCTGTTAATCTTGTATAGTTCCAGACATTCCAGTATCCATGTGTGTGGCATTGAGTCGTAGGCTTTCTTGTGGTCTATCCAGGCAGTGCATAGGTTGGTCTTCCTGCTCTTGCAGTCTCGGGCAATAGCTCTGTCGGCCACTAGCTGGTGCTTGGCTCCTCTGGTGTTACTGCCAATTCCTTTCTGTGCCTTGCTCATGTATTGGTTCATATGCCTAGTTATCTTAGCCGCTATGATGCCTGACAAGAGCCTCCATGTTGTGGAGAGACAGTTTATCCGTCTGTAGTTGGATGGGGTGGTTCCCTTCTGGGGGTCTTTCATGATCAAGACTGTCCTGCCCTGTGTCAACCATTCTGGGTGGGTCCCATCCGTTAGCAGCTGGTTCATCTGTGCTGCCAGGCTTTCATGGAGTGCAGTTAGCTTCTTCAGCCAGTATGTATGGATCATATCAGGGCCCGGTGCTGTCCTGCTCTTCATCTTTGACACTTGTTCAGGGAGGTTGCTGTGGCCAACTCTTAGGTCCACTAACCATTGAGCATTGGTGTTTTGTGATGCTTCTCTTTCCCTTATGCTCTTCCAGTATGTTTCCATCTCAGCTCTTGGTGGGTCTGTCCTGCTGTTATTCCCCTGCCACTGAGAGAACACCTTAGCTGGTTCAGTGGAGAACATCCTATTTATTCTCCGGGCTTCCACCTCTTTGGTGTATCTCTTCAGCCCGGTGGCCAGAGCTGTTAGTCTATGTTTGGCAGTTTTGAGTGCCTCAGGAATAGAGAGCTTGTTGTATTTCCTGGGTACCCCTTTAGTAACCATGTTACCACTGTGTAGCTCTGCTAGTTGGCTAACTTCTCTCCGTGTTGCCTTTATCTTGGCCTCCAGCCGTCTCTTTCATGGAGGGTACTGGTTCTTATGTACCATGTCCATCTTGTACCCAAGTATCTCCAGGATTACTGATGCTGTATTGTGAATCAGCTTGTTGGTCTCAGTGATGGTCCTAGTGGGTATGGTATTTAGGGCAGCATCCACATCTTCTAGCAGATCATCTGAAGGTATTTGGCAACTCAGCTTCACGATTGGGGTATTGTTTATAGTTTTTAAAACATTCAAACAACTTTGACATGAGCTCCAACTATACACCTTTTAATTTGCTAAAATTTAGTTACTCTTGAGTAGGGTTGGGCCAGTGTAAAAATTTTCTAAAAGGTTTTTATTATGAAAAGTCAAACTGGACTGGACCGGTATACCAACACCAATAATGACACCATGCCCTAACAGCAAATGAGTGTCCGACTATTATGCTGCATCGCGTAATATCGGAGCTCTCTGTTCACACTGAACGCATTAAGCCCAACTACAGGCTACAGCTGACTGAGCTGACTGAGCTGAGAAGCAAGATGGCGCCAGTGTGTGTGGCTGGCCGTCTGCTGCTCCTGCAGTGCCTGGTGTTTTTATTGTTTTTAACCATTGGCACCAAACAGATTGAGTCTCTGCTGGTGTATGATCGCCAGTCTCTTTTGTTTCTCCGGGAAAATGTCAGAGATCTACGTGTGTTCGATCACGGTGGACAAAATACTTTGCCGCCACTCCTGGCGGGGATTCCGCCTCACCTGTACCGGGCCTCAGCCCTACCTTCCTGGCGGAAGCGTCCCCGTCGCTGCGGCAGATGCGGCGGTCAGCTGGTGAAGCTGAAACTCCGGCTGGCACGCTCTTCCTCCATTTCCCGGACAGGACATGGATTATTCCCTCTTTTTGCTGTGCCCCGGCGCTTCTTGGATCCCATCGACGCCTGCCTGGTACCTGTCACCGGCTCATTTGAGGGACTCGGGCCCCGCCGCCTCTGCCCTCTTCGGCTCTCTCAGCGCGGGGTAAACCACCGGCTCCTGAGGACGCTGCCCCGGGCTTCCCGATCCACCGGACCACAGGCCCCAGCTGCCACCAGGATTGGCTTGGTGAACGCTAGATCTCTGGCGAACAAAACTTTCATCCTGAGGGATTTCTTCAGCTCCCGTGGCCTGGATTTCCTCTGTGTGACAGAGACTTGGCTCGGTGCCGGTGAGTGCAGCGCTCTGGTCGAACTTTTAACTGCTGACTGTTCCTACTTTAACTCACCGCAGACGTCGGGTCGTGGTGGAGGAACGGCGGCGGTTTACAAAAACAATTTTAAATGCAAGCTGCGCACAGTCTCATCCTCATTCTCCAGCTTTGAGGTGACTTTATTTGAGGTGGGTCGCTCCGACCCGGTGCTGTGCGCTGTCATCTACCGCCCCCCCAGATATAATAAGGACTTTGTGAATGACTTTTCTGGTCTTCTGGCTGAAATTATGCCCATGTATGACCGTGTCCTTTTTCTCGGGGATTTTAATATTCACGTATGTTGTCCTGATAAGCCGTTGGTGAAGGACTTTTTAAGCCTTATTGACTCTTTTAATCTGATGCAGTGTGCTTCTGGTCCCACACACGAACATGGACACACATTAGACCTCGTCCTCTCTCATGGTTTATCTGTGTCTAATTTGGAAATTTGTGACGATGTGATTTCCGATCATATGCCTGTATTGTTTGAAGTTGCTTTCTCCTGTGCTCAGGTTAAATCTGGCGCTCCTGTTCAGAGATGTCGGATTTTTAACTCTCGTACTGCTGGTCAGTTCTCTGAGGCTTTTGATGAGCTCTGTGTCTGTCCTGCCTCTGTTGACACAGAGGAGCTCAGCTCCTGGTTTCACTCCTCCTGCCGAACCATATTGGACTCTGTGGCTCCATTAAAAACTGTGCAGCCCAAAGCTAAACCTGAGCCTTGGTTTAATGAAAGAACTCGCGCAGCCAGACAGGAGTGCCGCAAAGCTGAGCGGAAGTGGAAGAAAGACAAGCTGCAAGTTTCCTTCCAAATCCTAAAGGACTGTTGGCGCTGCTACCAGAGCACCGTTAAAGAGACCAAAAGGCAATACCTGACAAACATTATTGAGAGCAATTGTCACAATCCACGTGTGTTATTTAAAACCATTGACACTGTTCTAAATGCCTCACAGCCTGTCAGCTTGGAGGCATCCTCTGAAATGTGTAATAGCTTCCTGCACTTTTTTATTGATAAGGTTGCTACTGCAAGGGCTCTCATCTCAGCCCCTGCATCTGACCCCTCTGACCATGTTCCTTGTTCTGTAGCTCTTGATAAGTTTGAGCCTGTGTGTCTGTCGTTTTTAGAAGATCTGGTTGGCCATATTAAGCCATCAGGTTCTCCTTGTGACGCTGTCTCTCCACGCTTCTTTAAAGAGGTTTTCCCTAGTATAGGGCAGTTTTAGCTATCATTAACAGCAGTCTGTCCTCTGGTGTTGTTCCTCTTAGTTTTAAACATGCAGTGGTGCAGCCCCTAATTAAGAAACCTGGCCTTGATCGCAGCGTGCTGGCCAATTTTAGGCCCATCTCCAAGCTGCCTTTTATTTCTAAAATCGTGGAGAAAGTTGTCCATGCTCAGTTAAAGTCTTTTCTGGATGAGCATGATGTCCTGGAGGTCTTTCAATCCGGCTTTAAAACTCTGCATAGCACTGAGTCAGCTTTGTTAATTGTTTTTAACGATATTCTCCTGGCCAATGACTCAGGTGACCATGTAATTTTTGTTCTGTTGGACCTAACTGCAGCATTTGACACTGTGGACCACAACATCCTATTGGCTCGGTTACATCATCTAGTGGGCATCTGTGGTACTGCACTGGAGTGGGTCAAATCGTATCTGGCCGACAGGAGTATGACTGTAAGCCTGGGAAATTCGGAGTCCAGCTCTGCTCCACTGTTGTATGGGGTTCCACAGGGGTCGATTTTAGGGCCCCTGCTTTTCTCTTTGTACTTACTGCCTCTGGGCTCCATCCTGAGAAAGCGTGGCATTTCTTTCCATTGTTATGCTGATGACAGCCAGATATATGTGCCACTGAATAAGAAAAATGCTTTCTCCCTCACACCACTTCTGTCATGTCTTGAAGACATCAAAGCCTGGATGGCCTTAAACTTTTTAAATTTCAATGAGAAAAAAACAGAAGTGATGGTCTTTGGCCCCAGATTGCCGAGTTGACTTGGGTCCTTTGGCAAACTATGTAAAGCCAATAGTCTCAAACTTGGGTTTTAAGATGGACAGTGATTTTAAATTGGATCGGCAAATTAGTTCTGTAGTAAAATCCAGCTTTTTCCAGATTAGGCAGCTGGCAAAGGTGAAGCCTTTCCTTGCACAACAGCACTTTGAAACAGTAATCCATGCCTTTATCACATCTCGGCTGGATTACTGTAATGCACTTTATTTTGGAGTCAGCCAGTCCTCCCTCGCACGTCTCCAGTTAGTGCAAAATGCAGCCGCTCGCCTCCTAACTGGAGCACGTAAGAGGGAGCACATAACTCCCATCCTGGCCTCCCTCCACTGGCTACCTGTGCACTTTAGAGTCCATTTTAAGATTCTTTTATTTGTTTTTAAATCTTTAAATGGTCTCGCCCCACCCTACCTCTCTGAGCTCCTTCATCCCTACACTCCTGCTCGGTGCCTCAGGTCAGCTGATCTGCTGCTCCTGGAGGTACCGAGGTCAAAACGGAAGCTCAGAGGGGACAGAGCTTTCTCTGTTGCAGCTCCTAAATTATGGAATGAGCTACCATTGCACATTAGACAAGCCTCCTCACTGTCCATTTTTAAAACTCGTCTTAAAACCCATTTTTATTCCCTGGCTTTCGACCCTGCATGAGACTCTGTTCTTGTTTTAGTGTTTTATGGTTTGTTTTTATTTGTTGTTTTATTGTGTTTGACTGTTTTTAAAAACAGTAAAACGATTATTTTACTGTTTATTCCTGTTTTATCTTATTTATTTTATTGTTGTTTTAATTGTTTTATGTCTCTGTTGTTTTGCCTATTTATGTACAGCACTTTGTTTCAGCTGTGGTTGTTTTTAAAGTGCTATATAAATAAAGTTGAGTTGAGTTGAGTTGAGTAAATATACACCTCTGTCACATCATGTAAAAAAATGTGGGCCTATCAGCTGTGTGCTCCAGATCAGACTGGAGACAGAACCACTTAAAAGATGGGTGAGTAGTTCATTTGCTGTCTTTGTTAGTACTTTTTAAATGGGAAATACACATTTTATATTGAGATGTTTACTGGAAATGACATACAGTAACAACAACAGCAAGTAATCTAGCTTGTTATTAGTGATGGTCATTTAGCTCACCCGAAACTTAAAGCTCTCTGGTGATCTTTCTCCAGCCAGCTGACACCTATGCTGGTTTTCTGTGGTGAAATAAGGAGGCATCATATAGATAATTCCTCAGATTAACATCATGAATCAGCTGTTCTTTATCCATTGTGGTGTTTTCAGCTGAAGCCACAGGTAGCAAATAAATAGAAACAGGGCGTCTGACGGAAGTTCAGCTCTAAACAGTGTGCTAGCTCCACATCGCTGGCTGCAAATGCATAATGTTGCCATACTGGTGAAGTTAAATTTCTGCCATGTCTCCTCTTGTGACCCCCAAAAGTACATGAACGCTTTAATAAACAAACATTGTACATAGCTCTGCTCCTCCCTTCTCTGCTGAAATGTGATTTCCCTCTTGTCGCTGGTGCTCAGCTCATGGCCTGTCAGATACTGTTGTCTCTGTTAGCCCGTATTATGAACAAACATAATTCTGTTTGTCACATTGTCATATTGCTTATTACTACTGCAATACGAGTTGGATTTAGAACTATGATGCCGTCAGCCTGGTATTGTGTAGATGATATCTCATTTCACCTTCATGAATCAGGCATTCCCCATCCTTTTCAGCACTTAAACTTAAAGCTAGTGACAGAAATAAATACAAACAGGGTGTCTGAAACAATTTCATCTCGAAAAGCACACCACATTGCTCTTTCGTTAGCCTCATATTCCAAAATATTGCCATTTTGGTGCTGTTTTAGTTTTTTTTGCCAGACTAACTCTGCCATGTCCCGTCTTGTCAACCAAAAAAAGCACATTAACTTTCTCGTAAACAAAGACAACCAAAACAGTCTTCCCCCTTCCACCTCTACTGATAAAAAGAAATAAAGAAAGGCAGACAGACAGACAGACAGAAAGAAAGACAGACAAAAACAAAAACAGACAGAAAGGAAGAACATGAAAAAAACACAAGAAATGAGAAAGACAGAAGGAATACAAGAAAAAGAACACAAGAAAGAAAGAAAGAAAGAAAGAAAAATTGTATTGTGTGTAGTTGGACAGATGGGGCAGTTTTTGTTTTGTGGGCACCTTTGAAGACATGTGATCTAAATATACACAGGTTTGTCTGTGTGTATTCCAACATAAACGTACACCACAAAACACACTCACACACACACACACACACACACACACACACACATACAGGATAGATCAGGTAGTGGAGCAACTGTGACATAGGATTTGGGGGTCAACTGAGGCTGCTGTTTCGCTGGGTAGATGGATGGTGGGATAGATGTTGGAATGGAGGGACAGAGGCAGAGAGGCAGGAAAAGAGGGAGGGAGAAAAAAGAGATGGATGGCCTTTCTCTGTCAGAGTGGTTATTTAGAGGAGTGCTGTAAAGCTGTCTGGGAATGAACAGATTTCAGACTAATGTGCAAAAAGTCAAGCAGTTACAGGGAGCGGACAGTCTCAGCACTTCTACCAAATGAAACCAAGCTGCCACCTTTGCAAACTGTGCACACACACACACACACACACACACACACACACACACACACACACACACACACACACACACCTGGCAACATGTAAATCTGTAAGCTGTGTCAAGATTGGTCTGTTTCACAAAGTGGACGCTCACACCTCTTACACAACACATGGAAGGAAAACAAAGGGCTCCCGCGATGAAAACAGATGAGTGGATATAAAGACTGAGCAGTAGAAATAAGGACTCTACTTTATAGCTGTTTTTTTCACATTTTCTTTTCTTTTCAGAACCGTGTGATTCTTTACCTGCATAAAATTCAGGGCCATATACTGCTCCAACCACTGGATTCAGCTTCCAGCCTGCACAGGACACACACACACACACACACACACACACACACACACACACACACACACACACACACACACACACACACACACAGGGTATATGTTAGCATTGCTGCATGAACTTGTATCTTTTCAACAGAACTGTGATACTATTATTTTCTCACTTATAAAATACAAGATATCAGAATATCAGCCTTCACTGCTATATTTGTCCATCCAACAGGGCATCATACATAATGTCTTCAACATGTTGCATCAAAATGCTACATACAAAGACGTCTCTTTGAAAAACCTGCAAAACCTTTGCTGGCTACTAGTTATATCCAACACATTCTCACAGAAATACATGAAATTGACTTCTTAACAACACACTACATAAAATGTGTTAAAATTATAAAATATGTAAAAACAACACCAATGCAAATTGTATTACAAACAGTCGCAGTTTCAAACACATAGTTAATGAAATTGAAACTATGAAACAGTCGCAGTTTGGTTAGGTTTAGGGAAAGGAAAACACTTGGTTAGGTTCAAAGAACAAAAAAAAAAAAAAATTGTGTAGTATCATAAAGTACGTTGAGTACTTTTGGTTTCACATGGGACACAAACAATCAGTCTCCTGGTTGAAAGTCCATGTTTGTTTGACCCACCTATCCTATGTGTACATTACACTTAAGGAAATATTTCACTGCTTGAAAGACTTTTTTTCTAACATATTCTCACTCCGACCCCATCACATATCGATGTTTGGTCATGGACTTTCCACCGCGACATATGACGTGCAAGGCATGCTGGGTGTGGTGGTTGTTGACGTTCTGGGACGCTGTCAACTTAAGCCTGTTACATGCATTTCCGTTCGTACTGGAAATGTACAGTACAGTTTGCATACAGTCTCTTTCAAAATAAATAAACTACCGGCACAACATGGCGAATTGGCATTTTTTTACTTCATCAACAAACATACATACATGGGTATAGGCAACAAAAGTAGGTTTAGGAAAAAAGAACAGGGTTTGGTTTTAAAATCTTACAGGAAGCGAACACCGGCCTCCGGGGTGAAAGTTAGTGGTTGTTGGATCCATCCACCATCCCTCCCACCTGCCCTACTCAGATTTCTGCCCTGACTTTTGTTGTTGTCCCGCTATGTTGCCGTTAAACAATAACAACATCCAGCCGCGTACTACACTGACAAGACAGGAAGGCTTTTTTCATCAGTGTCTGACGTTGGAAGTTACTGACCAACTTCAGAGTGAAACTGGGTTTTCTTTTTATCACACAGTAGAAGTAGAAGGACACAAATTCTTTTGAAAGTGGTGCTACATGGGTAGAGAAAATAGAGACAAAGAGCTGTTGCTTTTGCTTTTGCTCAAAAGTTAGAAAATCACAACTACCAGAATGCACTGTGCTGCACCAGGCCAATAAACACTTCCGCTGTGGGGCAACATAATGTGAGCTTTTCCATTTTGACATTGGAAACAATGTGGCGGCCGGCTGATCGCAAACAATTCCATAATACAGTTAAACAGTAGCTGAAATATGTTTTCTCAAAACATTATATGTGAGAGATAGGCGACAGAGTAACAGGACCTTTGTTCATATTTTATCAGCACTGCTTGGTTTTACCATTTGATCTTTTTTTTGCAGCAGCAGCACAGGAAACAGTATCGTGCCAACTTCCTGTTCACAAATTCTTGTGAGGTGGGACTTCTTCTTGATCTATACTCTTTGTGTCTATGGTAGAGGGCAAATGAAAAAAAAATGTGAAAATACAATCTGTTGTCCAAACAACAGCCCTAGGGCCAGCGAAAATCCGCCAGTTGATGTGATTTGAGCTGAAAGATGAGCAGGGAGATCTGGCTGAGGGTAAGAGTGAGAGAAGTTTACCACAGTTCATTTGCAGATACTATCCACACTGATACGATACAAAGCATGTTAAAATGGTTGAGAGTATCTCTTTAATTTGTGCGTCCACCACAACAAAAGAATGTTACTGACTTTGAATTGACAGTGTTATAATGTTGCAAGCACAACACATTTCTCCCAGCCACCATGTGATGTATCGATAAGAGTTTCTGTCCATTTCATCTATTTCTATAAGACCGGGCTGTTACATCATGTGTGTTTCCAAAAAACACAAATGAATGCATTTAGTCATCTAACCACTGGCTGGTCTGTTATGCATCTCTGTGAACTCCAATCTATCCATGATACAGAATTTCAATGTAAAGTCTCAACAAATGCCCCTGATTTTCAAAATGACACGAACTCTTCATGTTCACACGACACAAAAACTCATCCCTTGTGAGCTTGACATCATTTTTCATGTTAAGTCAACATTTTTTGAGTTTTGCTTTGATCTGACTAAAGTTTATAAAGCTAATTTGCCTAATTAGTTGAAGGCCAATAATCAACACTATTACTGTGTACTAAATCTATTGTGGCGTGTTCAAGCTAAATAGGTGGAATTTCCCAGCATGCCATGAGACAATGTGTTTAAGGCCATAAGCCAAAGAAAACTGTGTTTAAATGTGTTCTAAATCACTCGCATAATACATTGCGCAGTGAAATAGAAATTAAAATAGAATCAAATTCTACAACAACAAAAATTATATCAAACTGACATAAAATTCCTGTCAGACAAGGATCACGTGATATATTTATTCCGTGTCTGGTGTACTCAAAATGTTTATGTTACTGTGTTGTTCAAAACTTAAAGTTTTGAAAGCAAACCGTTTCCAAAATTTTTTTAAGTTGAGTGGGCCAATTGGGGTTTACAGTGAGCAGTGGCTGTCAATAATAAAGTGAGTGCAGCACTTCTAATGAGAACCTTGAGTATCACTGGAAGCGCAGGATAATATGCACAAAGAGACCAAACACGATCAATAAGTTTATATGATTCCACATTAGACATAACCATATTTCTATCTCTATTTTACATCTCACTCCACTACAACATTTGAATAATATATATTGATATTTATATCTTAATATTTTCTCCTGCTTTATTTTTCAAATGTATATCTACTGATGACATGGCAGCTGACTGGGGTTACAACTGCTATTTTGGAGACATCAGGCCTTTTTACACTGCCTCTTCAAGGCTGGAAGATTAAGCTGTTATTCCACCTCACTGTTCTGTATGAAAGGTAACATCACAGAATGTGGGGACAGAGTTGTCTTGCCTTTAAGCTGGCAGCAAAGATAGTAACAGTGTCGAGACAATGTCTGTGTAAAGGGAACAACTGGCAAGATGGGACTTTGGGCTGGATGAGTGTGACGTTTTGATGATGTGTTATGTGTGCGACCCACTGCACGAGATTTAAAAAGTAGCTGGCAGTCGTTAGCGGTTAACTCAAAGAAGAAGAACAGTGGCCAAAAATGCCCATGTAGTGCCATGTTATGTCAATGTTACTGTCTATAAAGCACTGCCGATGCATACATTATATGTCATGCTAGAGGCTGACACTATTGTGATAGACGCCATGGCCGTCACACCTCTTTTGATTTTGCAAAGGCCGTCATGCTGTCTAAAATCACACAATAGAGCAGCATGATGTTGCTATTGTTTGGTTCCATGTAAAAAACCAATGATGCAGTAAAGAAGGGACTTCGCAGTGGCCCTATTGCACCATTTCTGTGCAAAAAGGGCTAATGATGAGAAATGGTCTCCTTAATGTTAAAATATTGTGTCATCTTGTTTCAGTACATATTCTACTGTTTGGCAGGACATCTTTCAAAATTTGGAACCAACTGCGGACCCTTGTTCTTCCTCTTCTTTTTATCCTACACATTTGTACAATTGTGTAGTCATAAGAAATGTTGTTGTGCTCTGTAGTTCTTCTTGTCTATTTTTATTCAATTGAATTTTTGGTGTTTGGCAACAGTTTGCTCAACTGCTGAAGACTGACCAGAACTGAGGAAGATGGTAAGAGAGAGAGATGAGTTGGGAGGAAATACGCACGTGTGTGTGTGTGTGTGTGTGTGTGTGTGTGTGTGTGTGTGTGTATGTGTGTGCGTGTTTGTGATTGGAGCCTGATGACAGTGACGAATGGAGAACCCTTCAGGGCTCATTCACTCTTTCTCTGCACCCTCAAGCAGGATGGAGGTGTGCGTCTGTATGTGTGTGTGTGTGTGTGTGTGTGTGTGTGTGTAAGAGAGGTGCTGACATGTCTGGCCATTTAATTCCCCCCCTTGTTCATCCATCCTCTCTCTCTCTCCCTCTTTGCTTCTCTTGCTTTGCACTGTCTCTGTCATTCGCTCCCTCTCTCCCTCCTCCACTCTTTCATTCTATTCACATGAATGACGGTCTGTGAGAGAGATGGAGGAGAGAAACACACCCTAATGGCCCTTCTGTCCGACTTAACGTGTGACTCCTCACTCTTTTTTATTGGCTCCATACATTTAGAATCCCCTCACTCCCACCTTTTTGAAATCCCCCCTCCATCTTCAAGCCTGCTTTTCTCAGCTGCTCTTTCCCTTTTATCCCTGCTGAGTAAGAAAATATTTCACTTTGCTATTTGCATGATATTTCAAACCAAATCGACCACCTCTTTGACAAATATTGATTTCGTTAATCAAATGTGACCAACTCTTTTTGTATGAGGGCAGAAACTGCTGCCTGGCTTTTGGTGTCTTTTCCACTCCCAGTCCAAGCTGAGTGGGTAGAATTGGATCATAATGATTTACTACTGCTATACAACCATAGGATCTGTTGCTCTGTAATGTAGCCAGCTCTGATACTGCCAGTGGAATGGAATAATAGGAAAGACAACTAGAGAGTGGAGAAAACAGAAGAAATGAAGAGTAGGAGAAGTAGACATGAGAGAGGGAGAAATGAAAGGAAAGCAGCAATTAAAAGGTGCATAAGAGCTTGGAAGACATGGAAAACAGGCCAGGTCTTACCGTTTGTATAAGGGTTTGCCACTTTTTTGTTGGTCATTACTCTGGCTGTGGCATTGTTTACCTGTCAGCAGACAGACAGGAGTTAGTGTGAGAGCAGATACACAAAAACACACATAAAAAGAAAGAATACTCCATGTGGGTACTCCACATCACAACCATTCTCCATGCCATGCTCATATTTTATCACTCCAGCGAGGATACATGCAACGAGTCACAGGTCTGATGTTGAAATACATTCAGCAACATCAGAGAAAATGAATGAGAGAAAATTCAAACATTAAAAAATGAAAACACACAGACAGAAAAAAAAATAAGATTTCAAAGCTTTAAAAAACTCTAGTTTTGGAGATGCCTTTGTGTCACAATTCATTTTCTATCAAAAATAGTTATAGTATAGAACCTACATCTATTCCATCTGCTCTAATACACATGAATAACAATGTTCTCCCTCCCAACTCCTCAAATACAGCAGCTTGGTCAGTGGCCTTGTGCTTTAAACTGTTACGCTCCAGGTATCAGGTGTCAGTTTCTGCTCGTTACATGCACTGTGTCTTTTTGAAATAAACTTGTGTGTTCACAGGAAACGTAGGTTTCTGCACCAAGATTACTTTAAGTTCAGGCAACAAAACTACTTGGTTAGGTTTGCAAAAAAAGATCATGTTTTGGGTTAAAATAATTTGTAATAGGGATGCATGATAATATTAGCATGTCATCAGTATCGGGAGATATTGGCTTTAAAATGAATTATTGGAATTGGTCAACATGCTTTTTATTATTTTGCACAATGAATGAATATTCCATACAAAAGCATTGTATTTCATATCACCATCTGCTAAGGGGCCATCACAATAAGAGAATGCATGTATAATATGATGTTATTTCACTACAGAAGAGACTTGATGATCACTAAAATTAGGTGGGGGAAAAAGGGGATATATCGATAGCAGTATCAGTTATCAGCCAAACAAGTTGTTATAAATATTGGCATATCAGGTATCGTGCATTAAATCTAATATTGTGCATTCCTGATTTGTAATGTAACTTAACTATGAACATATCTTTAATAGCACGCCACATGATTAACTACATTATGTCGATTAAAGAAAAAGTCATAAAATAATGTTGACTTTTAATTTCACAGGGGACACAAACAGCACTCTCTTGGGTGAAAGTCCTGTGTTTGTTTGACCCAGTCTGACCTCCAGGCTACACGGACTGTCTCATTCTTTATACTACGATAGTTGCTGGCAAACCAAGTGTCTATTATTGCTGTAGATGGGTTTCTGTGGAGTTGGGTCAAAGCTTGGTGCATCTCAACAACACCATCTCATCCAAACTTGTCAAATACCATCGCTTTTGCAGTAGACCTACATGTCACAGATGTGCTAGGTTCCCTCCTGCGTCAGTTTTGGACTTTCAGGAATGGTGTGTTAATTTACTCTTGTTACTTGCATTGTGTCTTTTAAAAATAAACTTGTAGGTAAATGCAGGTAAAACAGTTTGTTTTTAAGTGTACTTCCTTAAGTTTAGGCAACAAAAGTCGGTGGTTAGATTCAGAAAAAAACCCATCATGGTTTAGCTTAAAATAAGTATACTTGTTACTGATGTAACATCACTAGTGTAGCATGCTAGAACACTATGTTTTACTACAATAACTCCATTGACGTTTGGTTTCACATGGGAAACAAAGCAAGTTTTTTTTTACTCTGAGGGCCAGTGACCAAGCTGATGTATCTGACGCCCTGGGAATGAGAATAGGCTGCTCTCATTGCTGGTAATTCCCTCACTGTTCAGCATTGTGCTGCACATGACTCTTCCACTTTCTTGAGCCTGATCTACGCAATTTGCAAATGAAAAGATGTCTGGGGTGAAATTTTGTGTTGCCATATGTTTTCACGTACAACCACTGTTACCTTGTTTTGAATGCGGTCTCCTAAAAACCACATTTATATACCACACATTTAGCAACAGCAAATTTGTTTGGGGGAAATATAATGCTGTCTAGATTATATCTGCTATTAACATAACGAGGAAACCAACATATTTGCCAAGTCATTAAAACGTCATTATGTTGGCATTTCATTTGTTTTCCAACAGTATTTGCTCTTGCAGGACAAGATCCGCTCACTGGGACAAAAGCATCACTACATTTTTTTATGGTCCTTTTAAGGCACTCAAAGCCCTTGGTTAACGTTAAGAGAGATGATGGGAAATTTCAAAGGTGACTTGAAGAATGAGACATGTTTACTTCATTCTCATGTATCCAAAACCACAATCTCTCTTTAACTGAAACCCAAAGTCCTTTTGTTGTCTAATCTAACCACATGCAGAATTGCTGCTCTCTGGTGTCAAAGTCTTGTGTTTTGTTTAGCCACCATCCACCCAGCCTTCACCAAAAAAACAAACTTTACTGGGGAGCATTATGCAGCCTTTCCAGGATTTCGCGGGCTGTTTTAGTGATTGTTGGGGCCTGATCCAGCTTTTCTATAAAATTGTGTTGCATGTTGCAATGTTTATAGATGTTTTTTTGCAATGAAATTATGGGGTCAAATGACAATGAACAAAATTGTTGTGATATTGTCACAGATTGTGAGCTTGTTATAATTATGAGAATCTGTGTCGGTTGGGTTGGTATCAGTGGCAGCTGTTGCTGAAGGATCTTATCTGTGAGATACTCTCCTCCTGCTCTTTCTTTCTGGTTAGCATGAGCAAACACAGCACAATGTGATTTCATCCCTACTTGTCATATTGTGCCACTTGGGCAGAAACCCCGAAGCAGCGGTTAACATCTATCACCGTGCCGTACCATCTGCCATACCAAAATGGTTTAACTCTGTCATTAAACCCGTTAATAACCACTGGGAAATGTTAGCCGTGTGATGCTAACACATTCTGAATAGCAAAATTGTGGTAAAGTTGCAGTGTTTGGACATAATTACATGGTCAGGTTGAATTCACAGGGATTGGTTGAATTTGCATTAACTGCTGCAATTGCAACATCCTGGAGGGACTGATTATGCAGGCAGTGTCAGTGTTTCCTCAAAAACTTTAAGAGAAAAACATAGAATTAGTATTAGTATTAGTAGGGATGCATGACATTGGATTATTTTCTGATATCAAATATGCCGATATGTAACATGTCATTTGGCTGATAACCAATACAGATATCAAAATATGCATTTTTTTTCCCCACCTAATTTTAGTGATCATCAAGTCTCTTCTGTGGTGGAATCATATTATCATATCCTATCATATTATACATGCATACTCTTATTGTGATGGCCCACCAGCAAATGGAGACGTGAAATACAATTCTTTTCAATGTATGTAAAATTCATTCATTGGCAAAATAGGAAAAGCATGTTGGTCGACTCCAAAAGTTCATTTTAAAGCCAAGCTCAACCGATACTGATGACGTGTTGACAATATTGTGAATCACCAAAGTGAGTATTAGAAGCAGCAGTAGTAGCAGTAGTATAAAAATGTAATTCCTATGAGACAGGGTAGCTGCATGTTGGATTGCTGAATGTGAATAGTTGTTAAGGTAAAATAAGTCTGTGATACAGTCAAAAATATTAACACGTGAAACAGCCTTAAGATTCCTACTTTAGATGAACCCTGGTGAGTTAAAAAAAAAAATGGAAACAGGAAAAAGATTGAGAAGACAGATGGAAAGATGGGTGAGATTTAACTCTACATGCAAGTGGATGGTAACATCAAAATGGAACCAACTGCTACAGTTTGAGGGCAACAAGTCTGAACAATGTGTAAGACACACTGGCATTTGATGGCTACTTGGAAGGAGTCCCTTTTTACCGGGTGAGCTTCTACCTCACATCAAAACCACTATGATCTCATGCACACACCACAGATACAAACATACACGACATACTCCATCATGAGCAAAGTGGAATCCACCATTTGTGTCAAAAAACACTGCGATGCAATCACACACCACTGAGTAAGTCTGTCATTCTCTTTGTCACACACACTTACGGATCAGGGTTCGGCATGCAGCGTTCAAGGTGCAGCAGGCAGGTGGGAGAGAGGGAATGGACGAAGGAAGAGAGGGGAAGGGAGGGAGTATTGCAGGAAACGTCAGGCAGGCAGAGAAAGGAAAGAGAGAGTCGGGGCAAGAGGTAAGGAGATACAGGAAAAGGAAGGCACCTCTATTTTGCGTCCCTCTACGATTGTACCATTTAGTTTCTCCCGTGCACGGTCAGCATCTGCACTCGTTTCAAATGTTACAAACCCAAAGCCCTGTAGTGGCCAGGAGGTGGGGTTGAAAATCAAGCGACAAAGGAGGGAAGTCCCGGAATGAAATGATGAAACAAACGGGGAAAAGAAGAGAAGAAGAACAAGACACAAAGCACAGATGAGAGAGCTGCAGGTGAGGAGGAGGGCTACATCTAGAAGCAGAAGCCAGAGACACATCAGGCTGATTAGACAAATGTGGGAAACAGAGCAGGAGTTACAGTAAGTAAAGTTGGAAACACAGGACATCAAACCACAGATGGGAGACCTGATTATACTTAAATTACCACCTCATCATTGTGGTGTGTGTGTGTGTGTATGTGTGTGTGCGCATGTGTGTGTTTCCTGTATGATATAGTTGCTCTGCTGGTTTGCAAAGGCCCTGTGGGAGAGCAGATAAGTGCCATACAATTACAATCTCCACGGCATCAGTCATCCATGACTTTCTGAGCCCCAGGATGCAGCTTACTCATGAGACCTTGTCTGCAAGTTAGACTGGGCCTGGAAATGCAGCTCACTCAAACAGCCCATATGTGCTTAAACATGCCTCCAAACCCTAAACTACAAAGCCTCATCTATCTATATCAGTGAGCTTAAAGCAGGCAGAGAGTAAGGGCTGAAGAATCATCTCTGCTCTCACTGATTACTGCCTGTGTGAAGAGCTCTGTGTTAAACCTTACCAGTTTTTTTTTAAACTTACTGTGGTCTAAATAAGGAATTCTAACTTTATAAACTTGCATAGAGATATAACAGAACCATTGGCAGCTGTTTAATCACATAGGCCAATTTACACAAGATTTCCCTGCCTTACTGGACTTCTAGAGCAGTCCTTCAAACCAAAAAAAAATCTGTTGCCCTTTTTTTTTTTTTTTTTGCTCCAATGAGTTCTATCAGTTTCTATGACTATGTACTTACCAGGTTAAATGCTAAGATGTCAGAACACAGCAACATCAATAGAAATAGATCCAAGGGGTCACGAAACGCAAGCAATTAGATAATCAGGGAGGCTACAAAGATGCGTTATAAAATATCTTAAAGATTTGCTTTGGTTTAGGGCAACCCAATTGCTACAAAAAAATGTTTGTATTGTAGGGGTGGCTGTGGCTCAGAGGTAGAGTGGATCGTTCACTAATCGAAAGTTTAGCGATTTGATGCCTGGCTCCTCCAGGCCAAAGCATCCTTGGACAAGTGACTGAACCCCAAATTGCTCCCACTGGCTGTTCCATCAGTGTGTGATGGTTACTGAGTAGTAGTTGGCACCCTTTATGGTAGCCTCAGCCACCAGTGTGTGAATGTGACATGTAGTGTAAAGATGCTTTGAGTAGTCAGAACACTAGAGAGGTAAAAGAGATAAAAGTGCAGTCCATTTATCATTTAAGGTTTCTGCAAACCATGGGTAAGTCACATTTGTACATAATCTCATTGTGGATATATTGAACTTTCCATTTTCCAACACTGTGGTGAAGGTGTGGTTAGGTTTAGGCACAAAAATCACTTGGGTAAGGTTAAGAAAAAGATCGTGTTTTTTTTTTTTTAGTTTTTTAGTTTTATTTAGTTTATAAAGGACAGTGTGTACTTACATTACTTATTCACAAGAATAAAAGATGTGTGCACCAGATTTAGCAGAGAAGCTAATTTCCATCTGTAGTATCTTTATCTTGAAGCAAAAGCTGCTGGAAAACACCACAATGTGATGTGAAAAACATCTGGGTTCTGTGCCACAAACAACCCTGGAAACGTTGCAAAGGGTCAAAAACAAACTGCATTGTTGTGTGTTGGTCACTAACACCTTGTCCTAAATGGAAATGAGTGTCGGCAACTAAATCAGTTTGATTGTATTGTTTTCTATTGGACAGTCCAAACTGCCCATGAATGATGCCGTGAAGTGCACTGTTTTGAGTGAAACATTTGATGGATGCCCGGTTTATTCCTCTCCCTCATATTGAAAGCGCTGCAATGGACCAGTAATGGTGAATTCACAAGGCTTAATAGTTGGCATCTGGCTGGAGGGAGATCACCAGGGAGCTAAACCTTTCTGGTAAGGTGGAATGCTCAGCAGAGCAAGCTAGCTTGTTTTACAAAGTGGAGATGGTGGTATGATACTGTATGGGAGCTAGAACAATGATATCTGTAAGTTACTTGTGATCGTATTTTTTGGAATATGGATAATAAGTAAGTATCTACTCACCCGTCTTTTCAGTGGTTACTCTTAGACCACAGCTGCTGAATTAGTGGTTTGTTTACATGACATGACAGGGTTCCATATTTTACGGATTCAGTGTGGACAGATAGCGTCTGATGTAACGTGATGTGCCGCGATAGTCGGACACTTGCTTGCTGTAAGGACGCAGCATTACAGTGGTCTTCATCTCCAGATAACAAAATCAGCTTACATATTATGTCACTTTATAAAGGCTGATATGATACATATGAAATGTACAAATGTAGTGTGTTGTTTGCTTGTATAATGCAAACATTTTTTACTGGTGACAGTGGGACAAGAACTACTTGGTTAAGAAGGAACAATCATGGTTTGGATTAAGCGCAAGTAGTTGCTTGTTGGTTAAACATATTTATGTTTTATGGCTGTATTATGTGAGCCAGTCATTGTAGTTCATTCAAGTGACAACTGTTAAGATGAACTGTTGAGGCCAAAGTGGAAATGTAGTTTGGAAAGATGAGGCACACGGGCCTCTAGTGTCGCAGCAGTAAAGTGGTGGTGACGACAGATAATGGTACGCCTGTGTATGTTTTCCCTGGCTGGCTGTCAATCCTGATGTGGCTGTGTTTTGAGTAGTTCACCTACTTCCTCCTTTATCTGGATAGACTCTGGACACATTACACACACTGACAGTCTGAAGAAGGGTTGTATAAGGAACTTATCCATAGTCAGTGCTATATAAAGTAGCTGTCAATTGGCACACGAGTTTGCCGACTCTGAGGCTCAGCTTTGTACTGCTGTGGATGGGGGGCAGCAGCAAAACATATTTAAGCCACCTAAAAAAAGCCCCACCTGAAAAAAATCTATAAATTTATATAATCTTAGTTTATATTACAGAGTATTTTCACCGCTTTACTTTCCATCAGACAGCCCATTTGTATCAAGTGTCAGTTTAAATATTTTAACATTGCTTTTTGCATATTTTAAAATCTTGTGTTTTATTATGTCACTACTTGTCATAGTAATTATTTAGTTATTATTTGAAAGACTTGCTGAGCAAATTTTCCTTTCCTAACCGCCTGTGGGCAGTCTAGGTGTAACTATCAATCAGACCCAAAAGACTGATACATTGCTCCACATGTACACTGCACAGTATTCTCCAGAGAAGATAAGTGAATTCAATGATGAATAGGTCATCCAGGTTGTCTTCAATTTCTAACCTAAAGTTATATGCAAATTAACCTATAAGTGTAACCTTATTACTTTACTATTGGTTCATGTTTATTTATGCTGGTCATAAATAGCCTACACATATACAGTTCATTAATAGAATATTTATAGTTGTTTTGTTTTGTATAAGCTTGACTTGAGTTTAATAGCAGCATGTGTGAGCATCCTCCTCCTCCTCCTCCTTCTCCTCCGTCTTTGTCTTCTTATTATTATTGTTTTGTGTTTATTGCTTTAATTCTTTTTAATGTAATTACTTTTATTGGTTTTTAGTTATTATCACTGTTATGTCTATTTCTCATTACCTGCATTCTGTTCCAAATGTTTTGGTGTCTTATTTTTGTGCTCGATTTTGCCTTAATTTTTGTCTTGCTGTAGCTCTTGCTTTTATTGTAATTTTGCCTCTGCGATATCTTGCTTCTGCTTTGCTTTGTCTGTCAGAGCACCTTGTGCACTCTGTTTAAAAAGCGCTACATAAATAAAGTTATTATTATTATTATTATTATTATTATTATTATTATTATTATTATCATCATCATCATTATTATTTGCCTATCGCTCTTAACAGGGCAGACCTGCAGAGACAGCTTGCTCTCCTGTATGAATTAGGTCAGTCAGTCAGTAAATCAACCATTCACAATGAGTTTAGTCAGCTACACAGTAGATGAAGGTACTGAGTAACAACTAACTTCTTAGAAGTAGTTTTTTTAATGCAAATCCTTTTAATATAGTGACGCATAAATCTCCACTTAATAACACATACATTACAACTAGATTAAGCTTAAACTGACAAACAGCTGGTGCAGTCATCTTCATGAAATTGCTTGAAGGTGAATCACTGGTGTGGGTAGAAACACATTACAAGTAACTCACATAAGTAAAGTTGTTTTTTAAGGAACTCTATAAGTTTCTTTTTTTAAAACTGTACTTCCACTCTTTACTTGAGGATATTTTTGAGCTAATAATCTAGTAATGACTTCACCTCATTTTCCATTTCTAACTTCCTTACAATAAGTCTGCTCTATATGTGGGGACTATGTGTAGGGGGGAGACTGCACGAGGAGCTCCTCTGCTGCAGATAGCAGATTCAAGTTTCCAAATGCCTGGAAGAAAAAGGAGCACCACCTGTCTATTGACCTCAAGCAGAACAAGAGGATGCTTCCAGCAACAACCCCTGACCACATCTGGCCACACTTTTTATACCACAAACTAGACAGTAGTTACAAAATGAAGTGCTGCTGGACCTCTTGAAAAACACAGAGATCTCTGCTTTTAAATACTCCTCTTCCAACCACTGCAGGCACATTAGAGTAAGTTGCACATATTGTTGGTGAAAAGGTAGTTAGCTAGCTAACGTTACCCATAGTTTTTCATGTGTAATGCTGATCTTTGATGTCATAAGGAGGAGAGGGATAGAGAGGAAGAGTTGGAAGGAGAGTGGGAAATTGCTCAACACGTTCTCATCCCAACTTGTTCATATTGCTGCTTTGTCAGTGGACCTAAAAGTCAGAATATGGCAGGTAGATACCATCATGCATCAGTTCTAGAGATTCTGGGATGGTGCATCAATTAACATTTGTTACATGCATTGTGTCTTTTCAGAATACACGTCCATTTTCACTGAAATGTAGTTTCTGCTCGATACAGAACACAGTCTTTTTCAAAATAAACTTACAATGTACATTGTAACACTTAAATTTTAGGTTGATTTCCTTAAGTTTAGGGAACAAAAGCACATTGATAGGTTTAGAAAAAAATATGTTTTGGCTTGAAATGAGTACAGTTTGTATCATATTGTTATGTCACGTTGCTACCATGGCATGCTAGCACACTACTTTGTTATTAAAATAACTGCACTGATTTTAGTTTCACAAGTGAAAAGAACAGTGCGCTTCCAGGTTAAAGAAAGTCTGGAGCTTGTTTGACTCATCCACAACCAATCCCGCCCAGACTGTATGTGACAAGTTAAAAACAATAATACCTTTAGCCCATTTAAACATTAATAAAACATACATTTATGAGTTACAGTTCATAAGGGTTGACAAAAATCATTAAAGTGGATGCAATAGTTAAAATGCTATGAAGTTGTTTACATTACATTGTTTACTTTATTCTTAATTTATTAATTTGAGATGTAAAAGTGTTTTTTGTGTGCTCCACAAGATGGTCTAAATCTAAGATCCTGAGATCGATTGCTTCTGTCCCGGGCCACGTGCCATGGGAACTAGTGGTACTTTCCTAATTAAAGTAAAGTTCTTGCTGAGGAAACATCACTTTCAATGTCGTGATTCTTATTCCCCCTTTCTCAAGGGCATGATATATACATACTTTCTCACTACTATGATAGTTGCTGAAGGTGTTACAAACTGAGTGGTGCATTTCACAACGTGCAAAAAGTGCCTTTGTGTGTTGGCACGGATGTCAAATGACAAAGCAGTGGTATTAGACAAGTTCAGTCGTTTCCCACTGCTTCAAAAACTGTTGCCGCCTGGAGCCTGACATATCACTGCAAAAGGTGCCTGTGTGCCTCAGTATCTGACACCACAACCCTGTCTCACTCTAAAGTTGTCAAATATCAGTGCTTGTTTAGTGACTTCCGGTGTGAGACACTGACAAAAGAAAGCTATCCTTTCATGTCTCCATAATGGGGAAACACAGCGGGGCGGAAGTCCGAGTAGGGCAAGTGGGAGGGGTGGTGGATGGGTCCAACAACCACGATTTTCACCTGGGAGGCTGAGTGTTCTTTTTTCCTAAACCCAACTACGTGCATGTTGTAGAAGGAAAATAAAAATGCAGTCTTGTACCAACTTAGTGTGCTCATTTTGAAAGAGACTGTATGCAAATTGTACAATTCCAGTAAAAACAGAAGGGTATGTAGAAAACAGACAATGCATGTAACAGGCTGAAGTTGACACAGCGTCCAGGAATGCCAGCAACCGACACACCCAAGGCACCATCCATGTCCTGTATCAATGTGGAGTCCTTGGCCATACGTCGATATGTGACATGGTTGGAGTGAGTTGAGAGTGAAAATGGGCTGGATAGTTCATATCTCAGTTGTATAGGCTATCTTTATGTGTCTGATTAGCCAACCTGCTCTATTTCATTAAGAAAAACAGTGGTGTTTTTTAAAATTATTTTACACTGACCCACATACCCTGAAAAAAAAAAAACTGAAATGGAAAGTAACTCGTACTTTGAGTAATTTATTAGCCAGGTTTTTATGTGAGTAATTGAACTGTTACCTGATTAATTTTCATTACTCACCACTCTACTCACCACTGTGTATTACTGTATCTGGTGACATAAATGAATTAACAAGAAAATGACACAGCTACTGTATCATCTTATTAGTGTTTACTGAGATTTCAAACCGTCCTGGATCTCAGGTGGGCGGAGTATATTCACATACAATTTATTCTACAGTTGATTGGTTGATATTCTGTGGCTTCTTACAGGCAGGCTGTTTTTGTTTTTTTGTTTTTTGTTTTTTGTCTCCATGTGGTGTTACTGATGTTGGCAGAAATTGATGATACGCACGGTTTGCACTTTCCCTACCTTGTATGGGCTATTTGAGTCGCTGCTACTGATGTTGTTTCAGCACACTGTATTATCCCTCCCTCTTAGACTTTTAATCGTATGTCTCGTACATTTTTTATGTCTTTTTTACTTGCTGCAACACTAATTGCCCTACGGGGACACAAATAAAGCTGAATCTGAATCTGAATCTGATTCTGAATCTGAATTCTTACGTCTTGGCACTACAGGCAGAAGAGACAGTGTGTGTTTTCAGCCTGTGTGAATCCTACTGCCAGCATTAAGATAAGTGGGAGCGATTCATTATATGCCACAATGCATGGCAGGCCAGTAAGGTGTAAAAGCTGCCTGCAGGCAAGTGTCACTGATCCAGGTTTGTAATTACTTAGACAGAAGGAAGGAGAGCTGTGAAGACAGTGAGAGGAGCCGAGGACAGCAAGAGAGAGGAGTGCAGGGGACAAATACAGTCAGTTGGAAAATCATATGTGTGTGAGAGAGTGCGCATGAGTGTGTGGTTACAGTGCACTTACCTTGGAGCCTCGCTCGTTAAAAATAATCTCCACGTCTAAAATCTTGCCAAATTGCTGTGGAAGACAGGGAGGGAGAAGGAGGGTGGGGGGATGAAGAGAAAAGAGGGAAGGGGGAGGAAATAATTAGAACATGGCGACCTGCACTGTTCTCTCATTCTCTAAAATAAAAAACACTAAAAAGGTCAAGCAGGCAATGCTCCGAATTAACAAACTCCTCATCACCCGACAATGAGATTAATAAGATATCCATTTACTCTTGATGCCGTTTAATGCTGTGTTTGCTCTGTCGTGGTAATAAAGTGCTGTGCGTGTGTGTATTGGGGACGAGGGCTATGCAGTGTTAATGAACATTATGGTGGTGGATGCGGACGCTATAGCAGCGCAACGCCTGAGCACACACCGCTGATCTTAATGATGCCCATCATCTTGCTTTTCCTATCCCCACTCAAAAAAAACAGAGCAGAGATGTTTTCAGTCGAGGCAAAGGCCCTCTCCGCTAAAACAGATAATGGCTCATAGTAGGGTGAGAGGGGGAGGGAGTGAAGGGATAGCCCATCAAGGCTAATGATAAACCATACATTTGTTTATCTGCTCATGATGCAGACCATCATTGTAATTACCTGCCAAAGCCCTCTCTTTTGAGTCTAACAATGCATTTGGTACCTATAGCTTCTACTCTGATCTTAAAGCTCTTGATTGGCTCCATGCACCATTTTAATAGGCTAATTACTGTAGAAGGGGACTCAGTACTAGTGGCCATGCCTTCCAGCATAATGATGTTGGTGTCATACTTGTTGAAATAAGATGCGACCTGACCTTATGGCTTTTAAATACAGTAAACACTACAGCAGCTGCTGTGAGGATGACTTCTTTTGTTTATCGCCTTATCATGGGCATGAATGTACAGCAGAGATACAAGCAAATAGGATTCAACCTGTACGGTATATCCGGCTGATTTATGGGCCTTTTATCACACACAGCCAGTTAGCATGGTCCACCTCTGACAACATAAAGGTTACACACCAACAGCATCTATAGTATGATTTCTTCAGATCTTTATATTAGATGTTTGTCAAAAAAACAAACAAACAAACAAACAAACAAACAACAACAAAAAACCTCCTGATACCTGCTCTATTCTGACCTTATCATTAATGCAAGAATTAAATTAAACTGATTTACACCTTTTGGTATTTAGACCAATGGGTCCCTTCCTGAGTGACATATTTTATGAATATCATACAGAACTGGGCGATAAAACAATAATGATAATTTTTTTTATATAATTTTCCTTGATATAGATATAATACATGTTCAGTAAATCTGTCATATAATTAAACCACCCATACACCCCTACTGGGGGATGGTAATCAGTGCCCGCCCGTGGTATAGGCAGTATAGGTGAATGCTAAGGGTGCCGTCATCCATGGGGGGCGCCACAAATGGGGGGCGCCACAAATGGGGGAAGTAATAAATCTAAATGTTAATCTTTGACTTTATTCTACTACTGTTACTACTGTTATTTATTACACGGCATTGTCAAATGCTCGATCCTGATTGGTCAATTACAACATTCTACGGTCTGTTATTTCTGAATAGCAGACCGTTGCTATGAATAGCAGACCGTTGTTAAGGACGCTTCTGATCGACTCGGGCGAATCACGTCCTGTCATATCAATCCGCAGAAAGACGTTTATACCTGCGGCAAGAAATCGTTAATTTTCTGTTGTTTTCTGTTGCTCCATCAAATGCAATGGCATTAGTGAGTAGCCGTGTAATAAGCGGGGTCCTGCGTCGCGTCGGGGTCCTGCATCACCCTGTCGGGGTTTATTTCTCTATAGTGACCGGCTCGCTCTACATTATCCCGCTTATTACACGGCTACTCACTAATGCCATTGCATTTGATGGAGCAACAGAAAACAACAGAAAATTAACGATTTCTTGCCGCAGGTATAAACGTCTTTCTGCGGATTGATATGACAGGACGTCGCGTCGGGGTCCTACATCACCCTGTCGGGGTTTATTTCTCTATAGTGACCGGCTCGCTCTACATTATCCCTTACATAGTGACCGGCTCGCTCTACATTATCCCTTACTTAGAAAGTATATACATTAGGCCACAGCACATAACTACAAAGCACTGTATACAAACATCAGTATCGGCTGTTGGTCAAATTGTTATTTTAAACATAAGCATCGGTATTGGCCCAAAATTTCAAAATCGGTTAGAGTTAGGGATAGCAACTAGCAACTAGAAAGTTCATTTTTACATTTTATTATTATTTTACAATGTCATATATTACCTTATTGTCTGTTCTTCTAAACAAATTCATTTGTAATTTTTTAATTGATTATTTAAATGATTATTATAACACATGTACAACATGTTACTGAAAGCAAATTGCCACATATTTTTGTCTTATTTTTATTGTTAGCCAGGTTGTTTATTTACATTTTGGTAATAAATGGGGGTGGAGGTTCGCCTGGGGCACCAAATGTGCTAGAACTGCCACTGGTGGTAATGTACCTTTATTAAGAGGAAGGAGCACCAGCAGCAGTAGTAGTAGGGGGAGGAGAGGACAAGACTGGCCACTAATGGGCACAGTAACACTGTAACATTACAGCAACATTCAACACACTCATTAAGGTTTTTTTTGT
The DNA here is from genome assembly GCA_019142605.1 of Cephalopholis sonnerati. Taxonomy (NCBI): domain Eukaryota; kingdom Metazoa; phylum Chordata; class Actinopteri; order Perciformes; family Serranidae; genus Cephalopholis; species Cephalopholis sonnerati. The sequence continues at coordinate 2,571,278 of JAGQAX010000020.1, forward strand.
ATTATTGCTTAGTCCCCGAATAGTTGACAAAGCAGCTATTTCATCAGAATGGTATAACATAATTTGACTACAGGTAATGTGAATAAAACTTTCATACATTTCCTCATCTGTAAACATGATTTCTGAGTCATGTCAGGTAGATTTTTATTGGCAATGCTACTTTCTGACCTCATCATAGTCCATCTTTTCCTATTGTTTTGATTGAGAAACCGCAGAAATGACACATTATGGGTTCAAACTTGCACAGAAAATACTGACCACAGTTTCTACTTTTATTTGTTTATTTCTCTACAAAATGTTTTAACCTATTTGTACAAAGAGTTTGCCATACTCCTGACCAGAATTAAAATCTTTGTCATATTATTGACATTATTTTGATTATAATTGTTTTGACTCTATCTCAGATTTGTTAAATGTTCTGCTGTTTGGTAAATGTTGCCATGTTCTGACAATAAATAGTTTAAACCACAATTAACTGTCTGGTTTCTTCAACTTTCACTCAGGAGGAAAATCAGCCTTTTAACTCAAAATCAATAATGGATAATAATTGATATCAACTGATGTGAAATTTTTTATCATGATAACATTTTTGGCAATATTCCCAGCCTATATTTCATATCATATCCAGTGCATAACAGTAACAGTGCAGAACAACTGATAAACTGTACCATTAATCCAAATAGGGAACATAATAACTGAGGAACTCTGTGTAAAATGAGAGATTGGGAAGAATTTTCAGCAGATTATTTCCTTGTTTCATCAAATTTGGCAAAATCCTGAACAGCACCATTCAACCAGGAGAATCGTTTTCTATACACTGATCTGACAGAGCAGTGGACTCTGGGAGAGAAGGAGAGGTGGCGTGTGGTTTACGGTGAATGAGGACTGGTGTGACAGTGGGAATGTGAGCTGCTGTCCTGTTCTCTCTGAGGGTGGCTACTATACACTGCACAGAGGCAACTGCAGAGCAGTGCTGCAGGTGTTCGTTTACCCCTTTTCAACAGTCATGGGCTGGCTTGCTCGGTTTGGTTTTGCATTTCCATCACAACAGGGTTACCTGCTTGAAGGGTAACTAATGACGGCTTGTCTTGAGTGATGACAAAAGCAAAGTGCTGATCAATGGCTAAAGTCCCCTGTTATTTTTGCTGCATTTTTATTCCATAGCATTGCAGGTAAAATAAGTTTACCTGTTGGAGGAGAGCTGTTTGCAGAGTTGCAGTAAGAGCTTCTCATTGTGGCTGTTTCTGATTTCACTCTTCCTTCCTGCTTTATTATTATTACTTGTTTTTATGGAAAGCTGCAAACAAAGTTCCACTAATTCACTGATAAACACATTTAATTTCCTATAGATTCTTCAGTAAAAGTAAAAGTCCATTGTTTATTTGTTGTGTAAAAACTTTTATTATGAAGCAGCAAAATAAGGAAATGTTTAGTTTTCGGGCAGCAACTTCACACAACTTCTAATATGGCTAAAAGCGAACATGAAACAGTAAAGTAAAGCAGACATCTAAAGTAAAAACAGGACGCAGAAGAGAAACTTAAGTCCAAACTACAGACAGTCAGTTAGAAGGTAAAAAAGTACTGAGAACTGAACAGAGAGAGTCTCGCAACACACACAGCTTGTCTGAGGGGAGAAGTGGGGTCATCAGGGGTTGGCTGCAGTCTGCGAGACATCACTGCTACCTACTTGGACCTGTTCCAGAGGAGGGCCATCTCTGGTGCGGCTTAGCATGGCATGGGGTGTCTAAACTGACAATGATAACACAAATCAGCTAAGCATGGCTTACCTCGGCGCTGCCACAAGTAACAGTGGAAAAGGCCAAATTCACACATACACTTAAACGATGGTGGCCAATGCTACCATACAAGGTGCCACCTGCTCCTTGCCCAGGGATACTTTGACACTGCAGACTTCTGATTAGTCAACCTGCTTAACCTCCTCAGCCACATACCATGGTATGAAAACTGACAGTTATCATAACCATGTACATTTGCTTGTTGACGGTATTTGGAAAAAAAATGCAACCAGATGGAGAATCTTATCTGCATTTGTGCTTTTCCTTTACTCCTCCACTGCCTGACAGACTTTTCACATATACTTCCATTAAAAATGGTTTCAACAGTTGATTATAATAAAGCATTTGTTCAACAAAAAAACCAAACAAACTCCTTTTTTTAAAAAAAAAATCCCTTAAGGGTCATGGAAACTGTTAATAATTATATAATACTGGATATTGTGACTTTTTTCTAAAACCATTATCGTACTGTGAAAATCTCATACCATTGCAATCCAAATGTCTGTGTGGGCTTATATGATTAGAGTGACATCTCTTCCTGTTCATTCTCTCTGTCTCCTTCCTTCGATCTTGTGTTTCCAGTGTCACTCTCCTCCACTAGTCTTTTAGACTGAGGAACTGCTAAAAATATTTCATTACCTGGAATGTCACGTTTTAGTTTCTGTATTTTTACAATTGAGATTTTTTTCTCCTTTGTTTTAAAAAAGACAGATAAATAAATAGCCCCTTTTCCACCAACATTCCCAGGAACTTTTATTACCAGGAACTTATTTACCTGGGTAAAAGAGTTCCTGGTAATCTGCGTGGTTTGCGTTTCCACCACACCTCAAGTTCCGGAAAATTTATTCAAATCAGGCTGATGACGTAGATGATTCAGCATGTGCCCTCGGCCAGCTTGTTAGCTGGTAACATAACATTAGTGCTGGTAGAGAGAGGGGGGGGGGGGGGGGGGGTTTGTCTCAGCCAGCAGCTAAGTTTAAAAGTATTTTAAGATAAGAGTCAAACTAAGTTAGTCTACATACAGACAGCTGTCATTTGAGCTTATTAGTAACAATTCGCTGTTAGCCGAACTAGCGTGCTGTCTAAATCAGCGTGTAAGACATAACGTTAGTGTCGGTGGATGAGAGACTGTGGACAGAGCATATTGAATATCGCTGTCTACATGTTTACATGTTCATGTTGCTGAACACATGTATTATAAACTACTGGCTTCCTACTCGTAAAGGTTTAATTCCACTTACAGTAACGAGTGTAGCTGCCGTCAGCTCGAGTCATTTTACAGTTTGTTGCGGCGCCGATCGGCTGTTCACCGGTTACCGTAGCGTGTGTGTTCAGCGCTGGCACAGAGCGCAGAGGAGGGGCTGCAGGATGATAATGAATTAAACCAAAATGTGTCGTTAAAAGAACCGATACTGTTAGCGCTTATCTATACTACGGTAGAAATGTTTATTTGTAGAAAGTCTGCAGCCACACTAACGCGGAAGTGCGGAACGCTGCGTGTGTTCCACCAATCAGTAGCCGTTTCTCAATTGCAAGGAAGTATCCTCAAATGGGCGGATTTGAAGGATGCTACGTCATCGATCTTCTCCGAAGGACTGTTCCAATGTCAATGATCCTCCCGAGTTTCATGAAGGACTGAAGCCATGTCCACACGAAGACGCATCTTTTTGAAACCGCCAAAGAAAATGATCGGATTGCAATAGTGTTCCGTAAACACGGAGCCGGCTTCGAAAATGCAGGCGTAAAGACGAAGCCGTTTCAAGTCACTGAAACCGCATAAAAAGGCCGCAGTATATATGCCATCCAGGAGATGGCGCGCCATTAAAAACCGCAGCATACAGCTCTGAACCAGAGAAGAAGACGCGGAGCATGCAAAGAAGCCTGCGCGGTGTATACAAACAGAAGAAGAAGAAGCACAACAAAAAGATGGCCAAAACAAATTCAAACACACGAGAGAAAACGGAGACTTTGTTTTGGACTGAAGACGTCGAGCTGCTGCTCCGAGTCACGCTGGATTATAAAGCCAGTAAACTTCAACAACACGTTAATTGGGAGCCGTGTCAGTCGAAGTAGGCCGATATAATGGACTCGTTTCAGGCACAGTATGCAAAACCGATAGAGAAATATTTCCCGCACGACGTTACCGGCATATCAAAATCTCAGATCACCGCCAAATTAAAAATAATATCCGCACGAAATACAGACAAGCAGTGGACACCGGGCACCGGAGTGGCAGGGACGAGTGGTCACTTATCTGTCCTAACGACAGTCATTGTGATTAGTTTGCACATTTCCAGTAATTATAATAATAATAATAATAAAATACTGTTTGAGAAGTTGTTGTCGTTGTCATGTTTATTTTCACTAGACACACAATTCACACACTTTCAAACTAGCAGTGTACTGTTCAGGTCACATCTGGAGAATGCACAAAGCTTCAAGACCAGCTGGTGTTTTGGTCAGTCATGATGGCCAGTCTTTAGTTAAGGGTCAACATACTCTGTAAGCACTCTGCTCACTCGCTACATTAGAAAATAAACTCAGCAACACACTGTGAAGTATGTATTAAGTCATTAGGGCTGAGAGTGTGTGACTGATTAATCATACTTTATATCATGTAAACACACGAATGTCTTTTCCTCCTACTTTATATTACTATGACTGAAGTCTGCTGCTAAATTCAGCTTCATGTTTCACTCACAACAGTTTAATAAATCACAAGTTATAAAAACGTGTAAACTGCGTGGTTAACGCAGACGAGCGGAGGATTAGCTGGGAAACATCCCATTGATTCACTTTACATGGAGCTACAGTTAATACTGAATGATGTGTTAGTGTCTCTTAATAAGTCATCAGAGATCATAAATCATCTTTAGAAGGAGCAGATGTTTACCTTAAGCTAGCTCGGGACATGTTAAAGTTAACTATATTTTAACGGAGCAAGGCGAGCTAACAGTTAGCACGCTAGCGTGGTGGGTTGCTTTGAGATGGCTGTCAGAGATGGCAGAGGTATGATCACATGATCCTGTTTGAGCTATAACAGGTGGTGTGTTCCACCTTTTATTTCCCAGTTGAAGAATAGAGAACTGTAAACAAAACTGTAGCGTAAATAGTTGTCTATTGCTGTCTGTAATCCGCCACTGTCGTTGTTGTGATGGCACGGCTTCCTGCCGGGGTAAAGTCAGAGGTTAGAGAGGTGGGGCTATGACATCATCGCCGGCCAAAAGTTGCGTATTGGCCGTACACACGGAGACGCTAAGCCGGCGTCTTCAGATTTATCCACTCTGGAACCCGGTTTCAAAAAGATGCGGTTTCGCCCCCCTAAAACGCCGGCTTCGTGTGGACGAAAGGCTGAACCGCATAAATACTTTGGCGTATTCACCCTGACACGGCTTCGTGTGGACGGGCCCTGAGTCCTTCTTTCAGCGAAATTCGGAGGATGCATGTGTGGATCCTGATATAAATATGTCATTCATTTGGATTAATGTCTCCAGGAGTTTTTATTGTACAAGCGTGAAAAAAAAAAAATTGACAGAAACCTCATAATTTACACTTTCCACCGTGTTCACAGCCGAATGAGATTTTTTTTTAATAACGGGATTTCAGCGAAATTCGGAGGATGCATGTGTGGATCCTGATATAAATATGTCATTCATTTGGATTAATGTCTCCAGGAGTTTTTATTGTACAAGCGTGAAAAAAAAAATATTGACAGAAACCTCATAATTTACTCTTTCCACCGTGTTCACAGCCGAATGAGATTTTTTTTTAATAACGGGATTTAGATAAAACATCAAAGTTTTTAAACAAATCATTTACAGTAGAGATGGAGCGCTAAGTGTCCCCCTCCCCTCCTCCCCTCATTATTCACATGATAACGACGTGATAACTGCTCTCATTCTTTGGGTTTCACTTGGTGTATTTTTTGGGGGGGGGGGGCGTGGTGAGAACGACCAGAGTAAAAGCATCACTCATTAATTTTGAGGTGAACTTATTTCAGAGGATTACACGGCGGTATCGGGTACAATCGGCGCGATCAGCTGTTTCAGATCAGCTCGGCTCATCAGATCAGATCCGCTATTCATATTACTGTAACTGAATTTGTGCTGATACACACATAAAATCACTTTGGAATCACAGTATGATTCTGTGTGTAAGTCTGTTTATATACTGTAGGTGCTGTGGTGATGTAGGACTTTTTTCAGCTGTTGAGGTTAACTGCACTCTGAAAAGGGATTAGGGTGTGAATGTGTGTGAGAATGAAAGTGTTAATGCTTCATACATTCATAAGACTTTACAGAAACACATCAACTGACCTAAACATTCAGCACAATGGGTAAGGTCAGTTTTTATACATTGTAGAGGAATTCTAAAAACACCTTTTACAAAAATGTCATTTAGCCGACCTGATTTTATTCTTATAAGTAGAATCCAGAAATATATTTTCCATAAAAGTCACATGACTCTGAAAATGCCACTTATATTTGTTCAAACTGTACAACAACTTAGAGAGTCTCAAAATTCCCACAGTACCCTGAAAGCCCCGTCAGTCCCAAGAGGGCTAATGAAGCACACCTGGGGACACTTGTTAGCCTGTTCCAATATGTGTTCACTGGATGCTAGGGAGGACTCTTGCCTTGCCTCTGCAGGATTCTTCCTTGGGAGGATCTGTCCTCCCAAGGAAGGATCCTTGCAATTGAGAAACACGAGTGTTCTTCAGCACACAGCCCCGCCCCTCAAAGTTCCGGGTAATCTGAAAAGTCCTACCCCGCTACCAGGATCTTTTTTCAGGGGAATTTGGGGGTAGGGGGAACTTTATTTACCCGGGTAATTTCGGTGGAAACGCAAGGAGACCTTTCAATTACGCGGGTAAATGAAAAAAGTTCCTGCGGTGGAAAAGGGGCTAATGAAGTAATTTTGGACAATGGAAAAAAAGTTTGATATTTTTCTTTCTGAATTAAAATCATCGATTGAGTTATAGTTTTTCCTTTTTGTTTCCAAATGAAGAGATGCATAGACTCTCAGTTCTGCTTCTGCACTGACAATAATAACACAAAGAAAGCTCTGAAGTCATTTTGAAGTATATTTGATTTCCAGATTAATTAATATCAGTGTAAAATAACAGATATCAGTAGAAATAAATATCACTATGATAAACCTAGGTGAGTGAAAGCTCAGTATAAGCCTGTGCTGTTGGAATGTGTGGGATGAACTCGTGGCTATGTGAAGCCGCACTAACCTTGCCAGGCAGTATGGTAATGTTCAGCCTTGTGCTCCCCATAACTAGACCTTGAATCAAGTAGTTTATTTCAATAAATAAATAATCATAGAGCAGGCAGCAGAGCAAAGGCAAGGTCACAGCACCAGCCCTGAAGATAAAGAAAGTCCACCAGCAAAACACACATATTGCATATACATACTGTACATTACACATTTTTGTTGCACACCTATACATACTTCAGTATGTATTTACAATGTATATATGGACACACAGAAGCTAAGCAAGTGCCCTGAGAAAAGAAGACAAACAAAGTTTGTTGATTTTATTGCTATAAAATATCTGTGTTCAAAGTAAGCAAAGAAAAAAAAATCTAATTTTCAAATGAATAGATGAGCCTTGTGACCTTTCATGTGTAAAGTTCTGATGAGAGTGTTATGCTAAAGTGTGGGAAAATCTTAATATAGCCTGCCTTTGTCAGAAAATCAGAATTTTGTTCATATGAGTGAAACATTTTTCTGATGGGACTGAAATGAGCCATTACTTGAATTCTATTGCTTTAATCAAACTTTCAGTCTATATGGTTTCAACAGAAAAACATTTTCACCATACCTGTAGATTTCATTCTCTGTCTCCTCTGTGGAAGAACTTTTTTCTCTTGACTGGCTCCATGCCTTTTACTTTCCCCCAATGATCTAATCAGGGTGTACAAGTCTTTAGAGACATTTATAATAAACAAAGTTGACACTCCTTTCAAGACCTCAAGAAGTCTAAATGCCAAAACTCACTGGCTGCTAGTTTTCCATCCCCTCGCGAAACGCATGTATGTGGCTCAATTGTCTGGTTTTGTATCTTTAATGCATGATAAATGCTGAACCATAACCTAAACAATTTATCTATTACATCAGTATGGGACAGAGATCTTAACAACCTTGGATTTGACCTGGACTGACCTAGGATATGGGTCTGGCTGCAGACCTCCAGCGTGAGGCCGCTTCCGGTGCAGGCTCCTCTCTCAGGTCGCCTCCCGTATCAGGCCCGGAAATAACAAACTTGTGCGTCTCCAAAAGGACTCCAGACATAAACCGATGAGGTTACACACTCGGTACAGTAGGTGGCGGTATGCATCTATACACATTGGTTTGCGATCCGCCATTAAATCCACAGAAGAAGAAGAAGAAGAAGAAGAACAAGAACAAGAAGGAACGGACTCCGGCATTATGATGGACTTTTGCAATTTCACTGCCGCCGTGTCAGACGTTTTCCAGCTGACTACCACCTTGACAGTAAGTGACAGTGTCAATTTATTTATCCCGAAAAACGAATGTACGGATTGCATATGTTTGCCGTTTTACTGGCTGCTCTACGCACGTAAATTACCGAATGTTACATAGGTTACGCTAACGGTGGCTAGCGGTTGACACGACGTTCAGGTTACTTGTTGTCTAAATGAACATGAAATGTGTTGCTGTCGTTCACTCGGTTTATACTTTTTTAAATTGAAATATGTATATACTATGAACTTAACATTACTTTTTTCTGTGTTATGTAGATGACCTGGAGAAAGAGGCAATCCTGGAGCCATTTAAATTCAAGTTTTATAAAATGGAAGACGTGGGTCTTCTGTGAAGAGATTGCAGACAGACGGGGGTACCTGGCATACGCAGAATGTCACATTGAGGACTAATTATGCTCAATAAAAGGCAGAATAAACAATGAAAATTTGTCATTTTATGTATTTTCATGTTTTTTTTAAATCATGCACCTAATAATTTATTTTCATTATACCATGAACAACACAGGTAAGTTAGTGCATTTTAAGAAAATGAATACAGTTTTAACTATTTCTCACTTCCACACATGCTGACGTTTTTAAATTTAAGCATAGCTGAAAAACTGATTGGCTTCTATGTCTTCTAAAGATCTTCAGGTGTAAAGTATATCATAAAAGACATAGCTGGAATCATTTAATGTAATAGTAGACAAAATAACATTTAACTTAAATGTTATACATGAGCTGTTGAGGCTATGGAAGAAAAGCTTAGATTTATGTTGCTATTTTGATTGATGGTTTGATTTAACTACTCTTCAAAGGAGGGTCAGGTTCACAATGTAAGCAGATGCATAAGCTTCCTTTGTGATGGAATATGTTTTCCACATTTAGTTCAGATCTTTGCAATAAACTAACATTAAACTATTCAACGGTAAATTATATATGAGAGGTGTCCAATCAACAAGCGTCATGTTTTTTTCTATGAACTTAGCTACAAGCTATATGGACAGAGTTTATACCCCATTTTGACAGCTGACTTAATGCAATAATATTGCTGGCAGACTTAAATCCATGTTAAATGCCACGTAATAAAGAATAGGCAAAAATCAACATGTACGTCTAAGAAATTACATACATGTGCAGGTACATTTAAGAAACGAATGGTTTCTTGTTACAGTGTTTAATTAAAATTCAGCGACAAAAGCTGCTTCCTCCAAAAATGTCTACGCGATTTTGTTTAGAAATTTCTTTGCCTGCACGAGTTTATACCCCGTTTTGACAGTTGATGTAATGCAATAATGTTGCTGGCAAGTGTATACCGAAGCTAAATGCTACGTATAAAGAATAGGAAAAATCAACATGTATTCTACATTTAAGAAACATGTTTTTTCGGGCTACAGTGTTGATTAATAAAATATAAATCCACGACAAAACCGTTTCCTTCAAAAGTGTCAACACGATCTCATTTTGAAGTTTCTTGCGTGATAAATAAACTATAAATCAACGACAAAACCGTTTCCGAGCCTGCAGCGGAAGCGGCCTGACGCTGGAGGTCTGCAGCCAGACTCTCTTGCACGCATCAGTTGATTCATTTTAAGTTTGCGCACAAGGTCTACTTTACTGAGGAGCATAGATTCAGGCTGAATCTATGTTTAGACCAAAGATTCATGATGAAATAACTGTTTCAGAATGTTGCAGGGAAAAATTGCAGCGGTGTGAACTGGCGGGTCTGAGCTTGACACATGTCGGCTGATGGTGTCACCTGCAACTCAGCTAGTAAAATTGCCAGCGGCTGGTTTTAGAACATAGAGTACGTCACATGTTTCAACAGCCGATTGGCTTGCAGTGAAGTCAGCTGGTTATCTCAAAACGACCACAGACAGATGGCATGTTCACATTCTGTGGCAGGTTTAGGCTGATTTACTTGATAAACTTCTTCCACTGTGCCTGGCTTTCTGTTATTTTGGTTAAAACCCAAACATTATATTGCCATCTGTCTTGAAACAAATAATTCTTCCTTGTTTGATAGCTGCAAAGAAGACAATTCTTCAAAGGTGGCTCTGGTTCTTACCAAGCATTGCTCTAAATAGAGTGTTGGCCATAATGTTTCATAATATTTGTCTTCAGGGGCGGAGCCAGGGGGTGGCCAGTGGTGGCCAAAGCCACCATTAATTAATCTTCAGCCACCCCCCCCCCCCGGCCATCCCCACCACCGCTTTGCCAGCAACTTTTTGGCGGAACCACTTCTGTACGAATGCGTTCCCACAGGGAAGCAATTCAACAGCGCACCTCAAACAAGTAGTTCTCCACCACAACTGATGGTGGCGGTAATACGCTCAACTTGAATGTCAACCACCAACACAATTACAGAAGAAGTAGTAGTAGTTGTGGTTCACTTGCACTACGAGTGAAGATGCCAACGGCAGAGAAGATGTCGGAAGTAAGTTAACAAGCGGAATGAAGTTTATTCTCTATGTCTGAAATGTTTCTTGTCTTAATGTATGTATATTGTGGCCGGCGTGCTGGAGTTGAAACAGATATGGCAGAGTTTGCCAATTTAGGCTGTTAACGGTATGAAAGTCGTAAGCTATGAACAGCTTCACTGTGTCACTGCTACTTAAAGAAAATATTCAGTTTTAATAGGCCCCAGCATTATAGAAGGCTATTAAACCTGTTAAGCCCGAAGGTCCCCCAATTGGGGGACTCTCGGGCTCAGACATCACCACTTAACATACAAAGTATGGAACAGTGAAAGAATATAGTGATGTTGTACATCAAATTAAACAGCGGAACCTGGGCTACAAGGCTATACAAACCACTTTTACATGCTCCAAACACAACTCAAATAACAGCTAAATGAATGACTACATGTCAGCACCGATGCGTCAACCCACTCGCCACATTTCTGGCTACAGCTCCACGGCACTTCATTCATAACACACGACATATACCTTGAATGAAAGCTGAGACTCTACACTTTCCGCACGTATGCGCCAAATCACTCTACACCGAAGCATGTGAGAGACAGAGGCCAAAGAATAACAACAACAGCCAAACGATAGTTACAAAGTCTCTCTTACCTTTGTTGTTTTGCCGTGAAAAGTTTATTTTATCGGTGAATTCACACTCGTTTCTGTTAGTCCCACTCCTTGTGTTGCATTCAAATGTGTCCGGGCGTTTCTGACGGACTCTAGGACCCGGGGGGAAGCATTACAATCTCCATATACAGCAGCCTGCCCCTGCCCCACAAAGGCCTTCTGCTGATTCTGATTGGCTGACAGTGCTGTCAATCTAACTCTGGTGGGTATAGCTTCATTCTCTTGGCTCTAATGAATCGAATGAGGTGTCATTCACTCAAATCGACAAATCCGTTGCGGAGATAATATTCCTTTTTTTTTTTTTTTTTTTTTACCAAAGGAGTACCTTTGTAATGCTTGCTCATAATGTAAAGGTTGCTGTATTTTGGTTTTTCACCTGTCAGGCAAAATGAAGAGGAAAATTACTTCCTACTTCATTACTAGTAAGTCCAGTAATGAGAGGAGGGAAAGTGGTGTGGAGAGGGAGATGCATGATGACAGTGATGAGACAGAGTCAGACAGTGAAAGAAAACGCTCACCAGTTGCTCTTCATGGAAGTGAATATACAGGTACAATTCACCACCTGCCTTATGCATTAAGCTTAAGTACTTCTAGGATTCTACCATATCAGTGAAAAAAAGTTACTCAGCTTAAAATGTGGCATGCTGACAATTTTAACTTTTCTATCTTTACCAACAGATGATCGACTTATCCGGTTGTGAGATTTATCACCAATTAAAAAGGCACTAAATTCACAACTGTTTCAGATCTTTTTTTTTTAAATTAGTTTAGGAATACATTAAAAAGCTTATGTGGGTCTTCATGATGTAATTCTACATGGCAGTCACTGCCTGTATAAGTAAATGAGTGAGTGACCAAGAAACTACTAGATCCACAGCAACTTGCCACACAGGAAAAAATAAGATATCAGTTTCTGTGCCACCCCTGTGTGAGCAATGGTCTCAGTCTGGCCACCCCTATGAAAATTGTCTGGCTCCGCCACTGTTTGTCTTCTAGAAAAATCAACAGCCAAGGTCAATGGTGCAAAAGCTGAGACAATATCCACCTGGTACACGCCACTGCCCATGTCCATAGGCTGTACTAACATTCAGCTCTCACTCTAAATGTTACATTCAAAAACAACTCTTTGGTTATTGGCCTGCTGGATTGTACATTACTGTGTATCTTTGATATGCATGTGTCATAACTGTAATATTTTACATCTCTAAGGGATTTGTTAAGAGGTATAAATGAATAAATATTAAACAACTATGTTTTCAGTGTTGCCATGTATGCACCCGTGTATGTGCACGTGTGTGTATATGTGTGTGAGAATTGATTCAATCAGTGGGTGTGTCCTTCAGATCAGGTCATTAAGAATCGGTACAAATGAAAGCACTCCACCACTCAGCGTAATGAGTGGGATGAAAGCTTCTCTTAATTGTTGTCCACAATGGCCACGTTATTTCATTAGAACTAATTACCCTGTCAGCCATGCCAGCGGTAACTCACTCACTCACACACACATGCATACACAAACACACACACACACACACACACACACACACAAATACAGCCCTGGTAAGCACAAATTCAATAGCTGTGATCAATGAGCTGATGAACAAGACACAAGTAGGTGATATAGTGGTGTGGAGTTTGTTCACTGGTTTTTGTCTTCTCTGGTGTCTCCTATTACACTAACATCAGGGCAAAGTTATGGCAGGAAAGATATACATGTAGTGTTTGTACTTTATTACTTTATTTAAATCCACATCAATTACACATGAACCAAAGACTCTAAACATAAATCCCAGTTGCAAATACTTAAGTCCCTTTACTTAAGTTTATCAGAAGTTTTTTGACTTAATTAAAAAACCATTACTCCATTGATATAATTTTTCATATAACGTTGGGTATCTGCCTGACTCGCAAAAAGAGGGCCTTATTTCATTGTTACTCAAGCAGGAACCTGATGGCCAGTATAAAGACCCTGTGAACCTAAAGAATTGGAGACCAATAACACTCCAATGTTATGATGCTAAAATACTTGCAAAATGTATAGCCAATAGAATGAAGAATGTATTAACAGATATTATTCATCAAGATCAGTCAGGGTTTTTACAGGGTCGTTATATTGGTAATAATATTAGACAGATGTTAGAGATAATTGAAAATTATGAATGGTCCAAAAAGGAGGGGCTAATTTTCATTGCTGATTTAGAGAAAGCCTTTGAAAGTTTGGAGTTTTTTAATTTTGGCGAATCTCTAATTAAATGGGTAAAAATGTTATATAATGATACCAGCTGTAGGATAATCAATAACGGTTATATCTCTAAATCTGTGCCTCTAATAAGAGGAGTAAAACAAGGATGTCCTTTGTCACCATATTTATTTATAATTGCCATGGAAATATTAGCTATTAACGTGAGGTCTAATGAATGTATAGAAGGACTTGAAGTTGGGAATATGCAAACAAAAATTTCAATGTACGCGGATGATACTTGTTTCCTGTTAAGTCCAAAAAGTTCTTGCTTGCTAACCCTTCTAGAATTATTGGAACTTTTCTCAAATTGCTCTGGCTTGAAAGCAAATTATGAAAAATGTAAAATCCTTAGGATTGGGGGACTAAAAGGCACTAAATATAAATTGCCAAGTAAATTACCGATTGTTTGGACAGATGGACCAGTTAATGTTTTAGGTGTTACGATTCCAGAAAATTTAAACGACCTTTGTACAACGAACTATAATAATAAATTGAGAAGGATGGATAAGCTTTTACAACCATGGAAAGGGAAAACATTAACACTTTATGGGAAAATATACCTTGTTAATTTCTTGGTAATACCACAATTTATTTACCTGTTTATGTCACTCCCAACTCCACCACAGTCCTTTTTCAAGTGTTATGAAAAAAAGATTTTTGAGTTTCTCTGGAGTAAAAAACCAGAGAAAATCAAAAGAGGAGTTATCTATAATAACTATAAACAAGATGGATTAAAATTATTAAACTTGGAAGCATTTTGCTTTTCTTTGAAAGCATCCTTTGTGCAAAAATTATACTTGAATAAGGACTGGTATTCATCTAAACTACTGGAAAATATCCATCCATTGTTTCAAAAAAGATTGTACCCCTTCCTACAGATTCAGCCAGCTCACATACAATACTTGAATAATTTGATGGGACATGTCTCTGTGTTTTTAAAGGAAGCAATTCAGTGCTGGCTGTGCTTTCAGTTTCATCCTCCAGAGAACCGATCTGACGTTCTGCAACAAATAATATGGTTAAATTCTAATATATTAATTGAAGGGAAACTAATTTTCTGGAATGAGGTATTTGAGCATGGTATTTGGTTTATTAATGATATTGTGTATGGAAATGGGAAACTCATGAGCTATGATCAGTTTGTGGAAACGTATGGTAGGATTTGTTCTCCCCATTCATATAATCAGTTGATCTCTGCTTTAGGAAAAGACTTGAAGCAAAAGATTAATTGTGAAAATACCAAATTTTTAGTATGTCAGCCTATTATAAAGAATATAAGATGGTTAAAAGGAAGTAAGATAAATACAGCTATTTATAATTTTTATTTAAGCTCAAAGTCTCTAAGAGTTATTCCATATAGTACTTATAAAAAATGGGAGGATATTTTTGATTGTCCTATTCCATGGGAACGAGTCTTTAATTTGATATATGAAACAACAGTGGACAAATTTATAAGATTCTTTCAGTTATAAATTATTTATAATTTTTTATCTAATAGAAAAAATTTAAAAACTTGGGGGATTGCAGAGTCTGATAAGTGTCGTTTTTGTTCTATGGAACCTGAGTCAACTGTACATTTATTTTGGTATTGTCATGTTATATCTGCCTTTTGGAGGGAAGTTCAGAAAATGTGTAACACAATGAAGCTGTGCTTTCCACTGGATTTTTTCTCTGTGATACTAGGTGATATCTCAGAGTCAAATGGGTACATTGTCAATTTGATTATTCTGTTAGGAAAAAGGTTTATTTTCAAGGCTACTGATGAATATTCCTTAAATATTAACTATTTTAAAATGTTTATTAAGCAGTATTTTATTTTGGAAGGATATATTGCAAGAAGAAATGATGACTTTAAAAGGTATAAGGAAAGATGGGGAAGGTTCATTGAAGTTGAAGGTTGGCAATAATTTCAAAGTAATCCTTCTGCTTCGATATATAATAATGAAATTATAATCATTTATTATTATTATTATTATTATTATTATTATTATTATTATTATTATTATTATATTTATATTTATTTACTTATTTATTTTATTTATTTATTTATTTTTTTGTTTTTTTGTTTTGATGAACTGGTTGTGAGGATATATGTTGTGTGTTTGCGTTTATATGAATATATAGTTTTGATTGTATATTTGTTATGTGACTATTTGTTTGTTTTTGGTTTTTTTTTTTTTTTTAGGGACTGTGGTTTGTGTTTGTTAAAGAATTGTCTGTTTTTGTTAATTGAATAAATTAAAAAAAAAAAAAAAAAAAAAAAAATACTTAAGTCCCTTCAACACATGCACTATCATCAACATATCGATGTTTGGTCATGGACTTTCCACGTCCAGATATGACACGCAAGGTACCCAGGGTGAGTTGGTTGTTCATGGTCTGGGACGTCGTGTCAGCTTCAGCCTGTTACATGCATTGACTGTTTTAAAAAACTACTTCTGCTTTCACAGGAAATGTACAGTTTCAAAATATACGCACTACGTTGGTACAACACAGTGGATTGACATTTTTTTCCTTCAACAACAAACACATATGGTTACGTTTTGCCAACGCACTTGTGGTTTGGTTTAGGAAAAAAAACAGGGTTTGGCTTTACAATCATACAGAAGGCAAGCACCATGCTCCTGGGTGAAGGTCAGTGGTTGTTGAACCCATCCACCACCCCTCCCACCCACCGACCCTACTCGAGCTTCAGCCATCTCAGCTTATGTTGTTGTCCTGCTGCGTTTACCCTTGACGCTGCCAGGTGCCATTAAACAATTATGGCGCCAGCCCTGTATCATGCAGATGTGAAAGAATGGCTTTTTTCATCTGACGCAGGAAGTCACTGACCAACCGCTGGTTTTTGATGACTTCAAAGTGAGACTGAATGGAAGGTTAGGTTTAAGGAAAGAAACATGATAATGACTTAAAGTTCACTCAAAGTTCACACAGCTCCGAACTCAGTCTTCTGGAGGAAAGTTTTGTGTTTTGTTACCTATTCTCTGCCCAAACCTGACTCTGTACAGGGACCTCTTCCTTCTTTACACCCATTAGCGCATTGGTCACGTGATTGCAGCCTGCACACAGGATTTGCACAAATTACTGGCTCATGTTACCTCAGATACATATGAATTTTGGTGCATTACTTTTAGCAGGAAAACATACAAACACTGCGACACTACACACGTGAGAACAGTCTGAACAAGAGCAGGTCATTGTCTGGATAATTCACAGCAAATTAGTGGGAGTATTGTTGATGACCTTTCTATCATGTCGCTTGCATTAAACCAGAAGAAAACAAACATCCAAGGCTGGAGAAGAAGGGTATTTCAAATGGAGATAACAACGAAAATGTCAACTGGAGAGATGATGAGATTTGTTAACTTATATTGGATAGAGCCAGAGCTGAAATTATCAGACAAATACAATGAATGTCAAAGAAGTCTTGCTTATGACCAAATTACGAACTGGTTATGTGACTGCGGTTTAATCCACATCTTATCCTGCACTGTAAACCCCAATTTGCTCACTCAACTTAAAATATTTTTTGGAAAGAGCTTTTACTCAAAACTTTTAGTTTAGTACAATACAGTAACGTGAAAGTTTTGAGTACACTGGACACAAAATAAATATGTCACATGATCCTTGTCTGACAGGAAATTCATGTCAGTTTAACATAACTTTTTTTGTTGTTGTTTGAGCATTTAATTCTACATCATATGTTATTTTTTATTTTGTTGAACTATAAAAATATAGTGTGGTTGATCACAGGCTTAGGCTGGTCAATTGCTGGAATAAGGAAGAGAGATGAATTCTGAACCAGGGAGTGCTCTTTATAAAACTAGACACTCTAATATCCACACAGGTGGAAGCTAACTAACTGTGAATGCGTCTTAACTCGTGGTGCAAAATGTGTTTTACCACAACATTATGTGTAAAGCCGGGCATACACTGTGCGACTGTCGGCTCGTTTTGAGCCGATTTTCCAGTCGTGCGACTGTTTTTTGGATCGGGCCGAATTTCGACCCAATCGTGGGTCGTGCTTCGTGCAGTATACGTGGGGTAACGACGAGAGATTAACACCTCGCGACGAGCTCCCGATCACACATCGTGTGCTCGCAAGAAAATCAAACTTGTTTGAAATCCTGGTCGCTCCTCGTGAAGGTACCGCACAGTAGAAGCAGTGTCACGACCCAATTTGCCTCATCCTCTCGCGGAGAGCATGCGCAATCTCTGATGTCACGTCAAAACACAGAGGAACATGGCGGCGCAGAGAGTGATCTGGACCCAGGCAATGGAGGCACAGCTAGTGCAACTCTGGCAGGCTCACCCGAGCCTGTTTGACGTGGCCTCCCAGACCTACCACGACCGAAACAACCGGGAAAAAAGTTGGGGTGAGATTGCCGCACAATTGCAGCTGCCTGGTAAGTTAATGTTAACATTAGCTAATGCTAGCTAATTAAGGAGCTAATGTTTTTAGCCTCTGCTGCTGTCATTTCGTGTGTGTGTGTGTGCGTGCGTTACTGCTGCGGTTGAGCGAGTGTGGAATGAATGAAGAGGCAGCGATAGCTGGTCAATCAGATTGTGTCATCTTTGATTAGCAAGTAATAATTACTAGTAACTCATTAAGTGTTAATTTGACATTTTCAGTGAATGAGGTGAAAACCCGCGTGACATCTCTGCGGACGCAGTACAGGAAACTGCTAAAGCCCAAGCCTAGCGGCAGTGGCTACAAACCTCTGACTCCCAAACAGACGTGGATCCTACAGCACTTGGATTTTTTGAGGGCTCATGTCATACACAGACGTACTGAGTCCACTCTTACAGTAAGTTCATAACCAAGTTTAAATTCACACACTACATATGAAGGTGTATTTGTATGGAAATGATGGGAATTATGTCAAAGTGCAAGTCAATTCCCAGCAAAAAAAGTTTTTTAGCCAAATGAATGCCACAAAATTAATGAATAATTGTTACATTTGTTCTATGATAGAGCAGGTCAAAGTTCAATGTAACTTACTCCCAACATAGTCTAGGTGGAGTGATAATACAGTGTGTGAAAGTAGTATCTGACCTAAACAACACTGATTACATCTTCACATCTGGGTAATCACTTTCTCTCTTCTTTCTGTGGTGTTTTGTACAGCTTGGCACAGAGTCAGAGGATATGGGCACAAATGAGGAGGAGGATCAGGAAATTGAAGCAGATGTGCATACTCCTTCGAACACCACCAGTCCGGTTTCAGTGGTGCAGGAAGAGGAAAACTCCTCAACCAGTTCACAGGTCATGGACTCCACAATTCAGCCTGTCAAAAGACCCAGACTGACCAAACCTACACCAAAATCAGCAGAGCACAGCATTGAGATGGCCAAACTTTCCCTGCTTCAGCAGGTCCAGCAAACCCTATCAGGATCTAATGCAGATTCTGAGGAACTGTTTGGCCAACAAGTAGCCTCAGAGTTGAGAAATGTTAAGGATAAAGCTCTACAGTTGAGGCTCAGGAGAAACATAATGAATATTATTTATGACACACAGGAGGTAGAGCATGCTGGCCATACTCAATTTGCTAGGCCACCTTTGTATCCCATGCAGCCTTATCATGTCCAGCCACCCTCCCAAGACAACCAGGCCCCATCAACCCAGCCAATGTCTTTTCTGAACACGCTTAGCTCTGAATAGCTGGGAACCTTAAAACCAAAACAACCTTACTTTTTTTAGTTTACTGTTCCTGAGCTGACCAAAGCTTTCTTCAATGCACTAAGTTCATGTTAATGTTCTTGATGTCACACACTATGACAATGATAAGTGACTTTGCCGTCTACCTCAATATTGCTGTGTGGTGCAAAATCATTTGTACATTTTGTTACCGATGTTGTTTCATCTATTTAATGGAGCATTTTTGTTATTTCCCACAGAGGTAGATTTATTGTTGTTTCTACTTACAAAAGGGATTTTTTTCATTTATTGACTTATTTATTTTCTATACAAAAAGAAAAATTTTTTTTTTGTTATCTACCACAAGTGAGAGAGACCAGTGATTGTGTGGTACTAAACAGTGTTTCTAAAAACATAACACATTTTCAATAAAGATAACATTTTTGCAAATATTGTGACATTTCATTTCAAAACCAAAAATACTGAATTGAAAGGAGACAAAAAAGGATAAGTCAGGTGTGAATCAATCCATAGCCCTATTGTTTGAAGTCACAGATTGCAGTCATTAGGAAAGAAAATGGTACAACAGACCAAACAGTGAACCAGCAGCTAACATAAGAATGGGGAAATTTCAATTTCATTTTCCTATGCCCAATTCAATTGATGTTACCTAGTGATTGATTCACACTGGATTTTAAAGGTCATTTCCAGTGGGAGTATCACTTTAACTTTGGTCTCTGATCTACCTAGACCATGTCTGCCTGCCACGACACACTCCCTGCAGGTGAGATGAAGTACTGACAAAGGGCCTCCCGTTGCTTCTTTGCTTCCACTGAAGGGTTCCTTGCCCGGCTCATTGACACAGACTGAAGTGCTCCCTCCATTTTCCATGCTCCTTTGACCAGCTGATGGTTTGCGTCTTCAGAATCCACATAACCAGATGGTACATAGGCGTCAGATCTCTGGTGGCGAAGGAAGTTGTGAAGACAAAGGCATGCAAAAACAATGCTGACAACCTTGTCTGGATCCAGGCACAGAGTTGTTCGGAACACTCTGAAGCGATTGGCCAGAATTCCAAAAGCGTTCTCCACGACACGGCGTGCTCTCGAGAGACGACAGTTGTAGATTCTCTGATTGGTGTTGAGGTTTCTGAAGGGATATGGTTTCATGAGATCGGGTCGGAGGGGATAAGCCTCATCACCAATGAGCATGTACGGCATCATGACATCGGTGCCTGGCAGAGTATCATCAGGGGGGAAGTTCAGCGTGCCTGTGTCCATAGCATCTCTCAGGTCAGAATGGGCGAACACTCCAGCATCAGACACCCTTCCTTGTGTGCCTGCGCTTGCATATACAAATTTGTAATTGGCGTCCACAACTGCCATAAGTAGGATGGAAAACCTTGACTTATAGTTGTAGAACATGCTTCCACTCTTTGCTGGGGGCTGAATGAAGATATGTTTACCATTTATCGCCCCTAAGCAATGTGGAAACTGCCACTTGTTTGCAAAGTCCCTGGCAATGGCCTTCCACTCGGAATCAGTCGATGGTGTCTGTGAAACACAAGTGCAAAGTGTCACATCAAATGAGTCTGAATTTATGTTTTTTCTTTCTTAACCTTCCTGTTGTCCTCCTGAGTCTAGGAAGGGAGGGAGGGAAGGAGGGAGGAAGGAAGGAAGGGAGGAAGGAAAGATGGAGGAAGGGCCAAGGGAAAGAAGGGAGGAAGTAAGCGAAAAGGATGGTGGAAAGAAGGAAGGAAAGAAGGTTGGAAGGGAAGGGAGGAACAAAGAACAGAAAGGAGAGAGAGGGGAGAAAGGAAGGATGGAGAGACAGAAGGAAGGGAGAAAGAAAGGAAGGATGGAGGAAGCGAGGAACAAATTAGGGAAAAGAGGGGGGAAAGAAGGGAGGAAGGAAGGAGGGATGGAGAGACAGAAGGAAGGAAGGAAAAGACGGACCAGGGTCAGTTTGACCCAGGAGGAAAACATCACTTAACTTATTTGATCACACTTTACACAAAGACTGAATAAATAAATCCTTGACTCAGAGAATTGCTTTTGTTAAAAAATGTATTAACAGGATATTTGAAAATGTGGAAATGGATATATGATGTTCAGTAACATTAGTGTATTTCCAGCCAAATTTACCTTCAAGTAATCTTCACGCAGTACGGAGGTAAGGGCTGTGCATGTTTCCATCACAATCCTGCTTAGGGTGGTGCTGCCGATCCTGTACTGGAAACTTAGTGAGTTGAAGGTTTCACCTGTCAAAGTGCAGAAAGTGTTAGGTGTCAGGTGGATTTATATATGGTTATATGGAAATGTGGACATGGTAGATTGATAGATTTTACTGTAGTTGATGGATGGATGGAGGAGAACACAATGTAGCAGTAGTATACAGGTGAATAGATACTGGGCCAGTGCAGCTCATCTAGAAAGGTGAAAAAATGCATGATGTAGCTTGGATGTATGTAATTCAATGGTTGAACTGATGGGAGATCGATCACCTTGCCTCATGTCCACCTTTATATAGTTTAATAGAGTGTCACAGAAGTGTAATTTATATGTGCATACACTTGCCTGTTGCCAAAAATCGTAGGGTAACAGAAAGCCTCTCCCTGGGGCTGATGGCCTTCCTCAGATGTGTATCCCTCTTGAGGATGTGAGGAGTTACCTTCTCCAAGAGATAATTGAACTCCTCCACAGACATTCGGAGAAGGTCCCGAAAACCTTTCATATCATCTACCTATGAACACATGACATCCCATATTAATACAGCATTATAATAGGCATAATTGTATGATGTTATTGGCCATTTAAGAGTCTGAAACTGGTTTGTGGTGGAAGCCTTTGTGCTGTAGAATTAACTTTAATTAATTAATTTTGTAACTAATTTTGTATAAAGCACCTAGAAGTGTTCATTTGAGTAGTACTTGATATTGATATATGTTGAAGTCACTCATTAGAATGCCAGTCAAGTAAAGCTCAAGTAACTTGGCTAGTAGTTACTGTCCTTAACTATGGCCAGTAATTTATAATTTAATGTAGCCTAATTAAAGTAGAATTAACACTCAGAAAACATACTGTGAACTAGTATTAGCCTATCTCTGGATTTGACTGTGACTGGCTTGAACATTGGTGTAAAAAAAGACAGAAAAAGTGCCAAAACGTACGTATAGATAGTATTGGTCTAAAGTTCTATATTTAGCTGTTGCTGCTTACCTCCAGTTCTCGCTGAAGGATTGAGAGACCGTACTGCCCACGTCTGCCCAGCCAATTCCTTGTCCAAACACGACGTCGTCTTTTCTTTTTTGATTTATCGCCACACAGAATGGCACAAATTGCCAAGGCAGTGCGTTTGTTTTTATTGAGCATCTTCAGTGTCTCCCACTTCCGGGTTCCTCTTCTTCTTCTACTTCTTTTTGACGTTGCAGTTCCGGTATACAGAAGTCCGACGTGTGTATTATGACCGTATAGTGTGAGCAGTCAAGTCGCATCAGAGCATCGGGCCGTACAGTGTGAGAGCATTACTCGTGGGCTGCGAACTTCTAAACTCAGCGATCTAGTCGTGCAGTTTGAGATGGGGCTGAATCAAACGATTTAAAATATCGCACAGTGTATGCCCGGCTTAACCCATTAGAACCATTGTGAAATACATAAACATTAATCACTGCATAATGGGTAACATTAGTGATTTAGAACACATTTAAACACAGTTTTCTTTGGCTTATGGCCTTAAACACATTGTCTCACGGCATGCTGTGAAACTCAACCCAATCAGCCCCAACATGCTACAATATGTTTAGTGCACAATGTTAGTGATGTTTATTGGCCTTAAACTAATTAGGCAAAATCGGCTCTATAACTTTTTATTCAAATGACCTCAAAACTGGAAAACTGTTGACTCAACATAAAAAATGATGTCAAGCTCACAAGGGATGAGTTTTGTGCCGAGTAAACATAAAGTTTGTATGTGATTTTGACAATCTGGAGCATCTGTGTAGACTTTACATTGAAATTAGTGTCATGGATGCATTGGGGTTAACACAGCACCTTTTGTACACTTTATCCAGATGCCACCCCTCACCTAAACTGACATGGAAAATCTCCTGATGTGTGCAACATGTGAAAAGGGCAACTCCAGACACGTCCAGTGTTCACATGAGAAAATGGCTTTACATTAGTCTTTCTGTAACTCACCATCCCACCATTTAAGAGGATCTGGCACCAAAGAGAATAATATAATGGCTGTCCTTGTAGCTTTGTATGGACATGAAGGACATGACTGCTGACTTTCTTATTTTGTACACCAGCTAACAGAGGAAATTGGGAGATAACTATTGTAATCTCCTCTAACAACAACAACATTCTCCTAAGTACTAATACGTTATTATTAATAATACTATCATTATCATCATCATCATTATTATTATTATTATTATTATTATTATTATTATTATTATTGTTAATATTATTATTATTAATAATAATAATAATAACAACAATAATAACAATAACAATAATAATAATAATAATAATAATGATAATAACATTTCTCCTTCTATATGCATTTAATGGCATTACATTTAAAGTTCTTACCAGTGAAAAATTACATGTGGTCTTGTATTGGTTTGAATTTTGTTCAAATCATCCATCCATCAGTCCATCCGTCCATCCATCCATCCATCCATCCATCCATCCATCCATCCATCCATCCATCCATCCACTTCCGTAACCACTAATCCTCTTAAGGGTTGCGGGGGGGCTGGAGCCTATCCCAGCTGACATTAGGTGAGAGGCAGGGTACACCCTGGAACAGGTCGCCAGACTGTCGCAGGGCTAACACATAGAGACAGACAACCATTCACACTCACATTCACACCTACGGACAATTTAGAGTCACCAATTAACCTATCCCCTGCATGTCTTTGGACTGTGGTAGGAGGCCAGAGTACCCAGAGAAAACCCATGCTGGCACGGGGAGAACATGCAAACTCCGCACAGAAAGGCTCCCTCCTGGGACTGAACCAGGAGCCTGGGTCTGTCAACATCAATACATCAGAAATGAAGCTTAGCGAAAGTTCAGTCAGGAAGACTATCTTTTTGCGCATGCCCCTTAAGTCTCAATCAATTTCCTACTATCCCTACGCTCCACTACTCATCATCTTTCTCATCCAATCACAATCTGCCACCCTCTCTCTCTTAACCAATCAGTCATTAGCTGTCCAATTTAAAAGTGTTCTCCCTCTCTGCTGTCATTCAGCTGTCATTCCGCTGTGAAGTTTGGTCAGCCCACCTCCACCCCTGCACCACCTCAACCAGGATTCTGGCCATCTTCCATCAAACCTTCAACCAAAAGTGCCACTACACGAAGCATCATTCCTCTTCACCACCACCACCAGTGTCTAGGCTCCGGGGGAAGTCTTCTTTACATGGGAAGCATCTAATCCATCCAGCTGCTTCCTAAGATGATCTACTTCCCGTGGGGTCTAAGCGCCAAAGACTATTTTCTGTGCACAATAAACTTGATCTCATTTCATACCTGTCTCTCTCTTTTATTCTATTAGTCTATCCTGATTGAAATACTGGTTGTATCTATCCACCAGTCGCTTTTTCTACTTTCTCTCCTCTCCTTCATGTATTTCCATCTCAGTATTTGGACTGTGATGACAGTTGTCTTTATTAGTCCAACTTCGAGCAGTTTTCCAGGGAAGAACAAGAAGTGTAAATCAGCAAGCTGCGGATGCAGTGTGGTGCCCTCACAAGATGAAGGCTGCTTTTTTTACTCAGAAAAAGCAGGGTGGTTTAAATAAGCTTGCAGGGTCATACTGTGGTGTGTGTTTATCAGAGTGAAACTGCATGTGTTGAATACAGAACCTAAAATATACCACTGACTTTATTTGTTTAATAATGGTAATACTATGATGGTAACCTTCAAAGAGACAGATCTTTGAACAGATTAACATGGGTGTTACCAGCCACTGTTGATCAAATGTGGTGAAACCACGGTCACAAAGTTCAGACGAAACAGATGAGTTTCTGTGTATATGATATATAAATATAATAAATATAATAAATATAATATGTAAATGTATATAATTACATGTTTTTCCCCTCTGAACTTCAAATATTTGTTGTTGATTTTTAGTCATGAATATTTAATGTTGTACCTATGCATCAAGACATATTTAAGATTTTGCACCAAATGCTTTAGGGGCCTTATATAAATGTAGCAGTGCCACCATGTAAAAACACAACCTGGTCCAAAGTCATTGAAAACTGGCACTTGTTCAGTGACCTCTGGTGTCAGACACCAACAAAAAACGCCCTCCTTTTACGTTGGTATGATTCGCAGTTGGTTGCTGTTATTGTTTAACAGTGTCTGGTGGCGTCAATCTGGCAGGACAACAACGAAAGTTAATTCAACGAAACTCCGACAAGGGTGAGTGGGAGGGGTTGTGGATGGGTGTAATAACCACCAACTTTCACCCGGGAGGCCAGAGTTCGCTTGCTATGTGACTGTAAACCCAAACTGTGTTCTAAACCCACCCATATGCTTTTGTTGCCTAATCCCAACTACGTCCGTGTGTTGGCCAAATGTAACCATTTGTGTTTGTTGTTGCGTTTGTTCAACAACCAACGCACTCAGGGTAACTTGCACATCATATCTTGATGTGGACAGTCCATGACCAAATGTCCATATTTGCAAGGTCAGAGTGAGACTGTGTTGCAAAATACTCCATTTCAGCTACAAGTTTTGCATTCAAGACTTAACTTAAATATGCAAATAGGTAAAAGTACTCACTATGCATTCTGAATTGGACCTGTCAGTGTAATATCTATGAGCGGCATGTTAAATGTTGGATGGTTTTAATTATTGTTTTTTTTTTTTTGCTCAACACTGTTTTGAAACTCTTTTTTAATGATTAAAGCTATCACATTAGTGATGTTAAGTATAAAAAAGTACATTTCTATCTGAACTGCAGTGGAGTAGATGTATAAAGTAGGATGAAATGGAATAAAAGTATATACTGAACAAAGGTTTAAACGGAAAACTTTTCTTTCTGCTGATGTTTTTCACAGTTTCAAGTTAAGGATCTAAAACTTTTTTTTATGCACTCAATAAATATATTTCTCACAAATTTGTTAGAAATCCATGTTAGTGAGCACTTCTCCTTTTCCAAGAGAATCCATCCAACTGACAGGTGTGGCATATAAAGATGCTGATTAAACAGCGTCATTACTACACAGGTGTGCCTTGGTATGGTCACAACAATAGGCCACTCTAAAGCGTGATGTTTGATCACACAACACAATGACACAAATGTGTTTGAGGGAGTGTGCCACTGGCATGCTGACTACAGGCACGTCTAGCAGAGCTGAATGCTCATTTCATTACCATGAGCTGTCACCAATGCCGTTTCCATAATTCCATAATACATCCAACCAGCCTCACCCATGCATACCTGCAAACCACATGAGCTCAGGACCTCCTTATCCAGCATCTTCACCTGCAAGATTGTCTGAGACCAGGCAGTATTCACAACTTTGAAGTGAGACTGGGTTGCTCTGTCACAGGCGCAGCAGCAGTCTCAAACATAAATATAGGGGCTTACTGCATGCAGCTCTACAATGAAATGAGATTTTACCCGTTTAAATAGTCTAATTCAGGCAATGAATTTGCCATAATTGTTGCAATTGCAGCATCCTGGGGGGACTGATTAAAACCCCATAGCAAGATGTCCACAGATAGAAGTTGGATAGTACTGTCTGTATGACTGAAGACACAAGTGCTAATAAACAGTATATTACACTACTGTAAATGTACACAACATCCATCTGTAATTTTGAGGTTGGGCTAATGAGGTTCTCCCAATCTTCCGAGGTTTGAAATCCAACCTCAAGACATGTTCCAGGTGAAACTTCCTGGTGAGCACTTGAGAAATTCTGAATTCTGAGTATAAATAGATTTTTGGCATTACATATGCGCTGTTACTTTTCACGACTTTTTTCACGAGAGAGAAAAAAAGGCTTTGGTAAATAGCAACTCATTTGGTTTAAACACACCTGCTCACATCTACATGTTGAGCTTTTCGGTCTTGGGAATATGTGAAGCTGTTTAACTCTAATGATTGTTTGTATATTTGATAAAACCCCTGTGATTATGGCACCAAAAATACAATATCACAAAATTGATGACATCATCCAAAATTACCAGTCTCACCTACTGTGCTTTGACTTACTGGTAAACAGAGAAATAACTTCTATCACTGTCCCTCTATTTTATTTATTTTTTTAATACTAATTGTCTTAATCAACACAAACACATCTGTACCACTGGGGGACCAACAATGGCAAAGCTCAGGCTTTCTAACTACCCACTCATTGCAGAATAGCTTCATGACTACACTGATATGTTGATGTAAATTAGCAGATTTTAGATTATAATTACACCTCGCCTCCTCAGAGGCACAGTTGGTTAGAGTGGAGCCTTATGGAATAATTCGGGAGGCAAATGAGAGTGAAGAAATGAACAGGAGACATTAAAAATAATTCTCTTGCTGGGAACCTGTGCTGCTGGAAGCCTCCAGAACAGGTGATTAGGCAAGAGTAGGTGTCATTAAAACTCCATTAGCACAAAACTCAACCAGCTCACTGCAAACACACACACACACACACACGCACACACACACCTACACACACACACACACACACACCCACACACACACCCATTGTCTATCTCAGCAGTGTGTGTGTCTGTGTGACACACTGAGTGCACGTGCATGAGTATCTAATGACTCATTCAGGACCCCTACCTCTGGGAATGTGACAGTAAGGAGCCTCTTGTGGCTGGCTCACTAAGTGCCTGCTTATTAATTAAACACAGCTGAGGCTCAGGGGACGGCAGCAGTCCTGCATATCAGCTTGTCAAGTTTCACTCTGTGTGGGGCTAAATGAACTGGGTTCTTCTGCAATGCAGGCCAGCTGGATCCACTGGCAGACATTTTGCTTCCATGCATCAGAAATAATTACAAGAAATCATAAAAGGCCAAAACAAATCCCACAGGCACTGACATGTGGTCAAACTGGGAGTGCTTCTCGACTATTTGAGGGATATAGAAATCCAAATATCCCTAGGTGTGTATCTAAGTGTGCAGTGTATGTACAGAGTTTTCAGTCCCTGTGAATTATCTGAGGTGCAGTCCTAGATCAGAGATTTCAGCCACATCTTGAGAATGAGAGAATTGAATCAGTGAAGTGGTGCTGTGAGTGCCAATTATCATTCTACCATTAAAACCCTCTTCCCCGGCCTAGTAATTTCCCTCTAAATGTGTTGTTCTAATTATGAATTAAACTCAAATAAGCTTGGGTAATGAACCCTGTTTTATTCCTTTCCGAGGCCGTACCCTTTCTGCCTTGTGTGCCTCTGCTGCTGCAGTCATACACAACAACCTGGCTTTCTTCCTGTGTCCTGAGCTGGATGTCCAGAGGTGTTTGAGGGAGTATTACTGCGTGTTATTGTGTAATTTGCAGAGATAGACCTCCAGCTTGTGGCTGCATCACCTTTGATTGAACTTCTTTATATGGCTTTGTTTAATGCTCTCGTATTGCTTTTCTATTACAGCTTTTGCTGAAATGACACAGAATTCCATTTGCTGTAATGCCCTAGCTATTGCCTTTGTTTGCATTGTAGTGGTAGTCTAGCAGAACCATAATGGGAGATTGAGCCCGTTGCTCACAAGTCCCATTTTAGGTGAATGGAGGACAGTGCCACTAGAGCCCACTGTGGCGAAGCCCAAATAGAAACTGGACTGCAATGCCACTGTCCTGCTCACAACTATTAATCCTTCAAGCTGGACCATTAACAGAGAGGAAAGAGGAAATGTTGTGGGTGAGTATACACTGCATGTGCCTGTGTGCATGTGAGCTATCACAGCCTTTTGCATCCTCTGCTGTAGGCAGAAAACCACCAAACACAATGGCTCAAAACTGCTAAGCTGCTCTGCTGAGGTGACAAAAACAAGCAGTTTGTGAAGTCAATGGTGAAGATTCAAAACTTCTGTCGTAAGCAAAACGTTGATAGCTTCAACAAGGGTTGGGCAAGCTACTTGGAAAATGTAGTGAGTTAGGCTACCAGTTACTCTACATCAAAATTAAGCTTCACAACACTGAAGCTATTCCCAGAGAAATTCAGCAAGCTAAGCTATGAGAAAAAGTAGCTGCTACTTGCAAAGCTACTTTTATTTTATGTTTACCTTTAGCTCAAATCAGCATTATCTCAGTGTTTAGAAAAACTGTCGGCCAACAAATATGCAAGCAAAAAATATGCAGTTAAACTGTTTATTATAAAATAACTTTTTCTTTTTTTTTTTTTTAATTTTGAGGACTTTGTTACATTTGAACATGTCCTCCAATAACATGACATAAACAGTCAGCCTATTTCTCTCTCTCTTTCTCTCTCCTCTTCTTACTTAATGCATTTCTCTGTCAATAATTCAAAACAGAATTGCAAAATATATTTTTCACTCAATAAAATCACAATGAATAAAAGACAGTAATAAAAAACAATAAAAATATCAGACCTAAATGAAATGAATTGACATTAGAACACGAACATGTCCTGCAAATAACACGTGACATCAGTATGTCACTCGCTCTCCTCTCCTCCTTCTGAATACTGTCCTCTGTCTCTCTAGCTCTTTTTTTGGTCCTTGTTGTGTCTTTTTCTCTGGTGTCCACTGCAAATCCACTAAATATATACAGTCTATGGGCAAGACACAGAGAGAGATGTCGAAGAAGCTAAGAAAAGCCAGTAGCGAAAGCAGCAAGCAGAATAAACTGAAAGATTAGAATGTGATGTCATATGTAAGTGCTTCCCTTGTCTACATTCCTCGGTGTTGCACTGTTATTAGTCACATTACCTGTCCTCGGTGTTATTATCCTTATTTTTATCCAGATCTCTGCACAGTGGTGTAAGTGGTGATTACCCAGCAATCATAAATGCATATCTGACAAAAATATCAGAATAAGAAATTATCATTTAATTGAATAGGTTTTATAATATATAGATTCAGATAGATTTTATGGCTTGTTTAGAAAAAGTATATAATTTTGTTTTAGATAGTTACTGACTACTGATGGGTTTGCCTTTTTGAGAAAATATATAGCAAATGGTATCATTTTTTAATTAATGACATATGTTATTTATTTATTTATTTTTTATTAATCACTTATCTTTAACACAGGTATACTTCCAAGGTGGCAATCTAAATCACTTGCAAGGGCCCACTCTCTCTACAGGCCCCTCCACCCCAGGGGCCCCAGTGTAATCACATTGCCTGCACTGTCTATACATATTGGGAAAAAGAGCTTCTTACTTTTGTGGATGCTACCGCGTTTCTTAGTCAATTAATCAGCTTCGCTACTGAACCTATTTTACCTATTTGACTCAGAAAGTAGTGAACTTATCACCACGCTACTGAGTAATGTAGTTAAGTTAGTAACATTACTATTTGTAGTGACGCTACCACCCAACACTGGTTTCAGCAGTCTTTCAAACCGTAACAGTGCAGTAAAAAAGAGGAAACAGAAAAGGAAATGTGCCGTCAAAGCTACAGTTAATAACATTTATAAAAAGATAACTTTGTCTTCTTCTTTGTCTTTGATACTGTCATTACATCCACACAGTGTAGCATGACACGCATAGTTTAAAATCATGTCCTCCTTCTAATGGCATTTGCTAGAATCTACCAAGGCTGAAGGAAAACAACTAATCAGTGCTGAGGAGTCTCTAAAGCAGCTGTCAATCATGGTTTGTGAACTGCAGTCAAACTGTCCAACTGATCAAATACTGATCAAGTTTCTGTTACTGCACTGTCTATTTCTCACCTCAAATGTTTTCAGAAACATATTGACATAGTGACTGTTTAGCTGTAAACTGAGGAAGATTGTAACCTAGCTGCCATGTTGAAAATAGTTTAGACAAAACTAAGCACCATCAACTGGCTGGAGCAAACGTTTACAGTTACACCAATACAATTTTACTCTCAACTTGTCAAATACCAACACAGTGGCCCTGCTCTCGGTTTCCCACCAGCATCAGTTTTGGACATTTAGGGGACAGTGTGCCAGTTTACGCTCCTTACATGCATTGTGTCTATTCAAATTTCCCTACATACAATAGGCTGCAAAATTAATCAAACATTAATCACAGTCATGATTTTGGCTTGACACAATTAAATGAACATGATCGACTATGATACAACCATCTAAAATGCGCGCTCTGCGCACAGAAAACTCCATTGCAAAACTTCTTGCAAATGCCATTAGAAAGACTGAGAGGAGGAGGAGGAGGAACTTTTTTTTTTCTTTTCACTTTATCAGTGTCATGTGTGGATAAAGTAAAGGTTTCAGCAAATATGACAGAACAGTTATTTTTCTTACCAACTGTAGCCTAAGGTTTCGCATTGATCACACCTCTGAATATATCTCTACTGCCAGCTGAATTCCATAAAATTAAACTGTGTCTAACCTTCAACTAATGTTTTGACTTTCAGTTCAGACCTGTTGAAAGTGTTGTAGAAATGTTACAGGTCTAATATAGTAAGACTGTGTCCTTTTACACACAACTTAGAGAGCAGCTTACTCAGAAATTAGATCCAGATGTAAAATAGCTGGCACATTTATGTAACAAAATACATGTATGAAAAGGTCTTTAGTAGGGATGAGCGAGTACACTATTATCTTTATCTGTGTCTGTGTGTGTTTCGAATCACACAATTTTCTTTTTACTTTAAGTAGGTACTGCAGCTGTAGTAAAAGTAAAAGTACCTACTGTTGCCTGCAGTATGCACACAATCAGGACATACTACTTCCTCAAAACGTTACGCTGTGAACTTTGACCCTCTTACTCATATATCCGTTACCATGGAGATTAAACAAAA
Source organism: Cephalopholis sonnerati (assembly GCA_019142605.1). Classification (NCBI taxonomy): domain Eukaryota; kingdom Metazoa; phylum Chordata; class Actinopteri; order Perciformes; family Serranidae; genus Cephalopholis; species Cephalopholis sonnerati. Next base: position 2,603,483 of record JAGQAX010000020.1, read on the forward strand.
CACTATCCACCGAGTTTGCTAGAGATGGAGGTCAACCCAGACAGCTCTGCTGTTATTTTGCAACAAGTAACAACTGCATGCATTGTAGATTCTAACATATCATATTCACAATAGTAAAACTATAAATAGTAAAACTACAGTCTATACATTTCTCTGTCACTGTTATTTAATACTTATGCCCCTTTGTTGTCGGTTATATTTATTATTTTACTCAATTAAACAATAAATATTCCTATTGCTACTAATTGACTGGTCATCAGTCACCTGAATGTGCTGTCATCCATCACTGCGCAGAGGATTGTGGGTCACAATAGCTAGAAAAACATGCTGGCTTACATATTGCAAAATCAGACTGGATGTTGTAGAACTGAACTCAGATTTGAGCTTCAGAATATTTTTAAATAAAAGAATATTAAAACTATTTTTAACAACTTCTTTTTTAAATTACAGCTGCAATTGTGTAATTGCTTCAGATCAATGTTTTATTTGAAGAACAAAACATGAAAATAAACTTGAATGAATAAACTTGAAAACAGACAGTAGAAAGTACGTAAAAAGTAAGTAAAAAAGTACAAACTAGAGTTTTTAACATAACTTTTTTTGTTTTTACACGTGTGTTGTTTTTCACAATAAAAAACAATGTTTGTTAATTATTAGGTGTGTATGTATACGTGTGTGTATGTGTGTGTGTGTGTGTGTGTGTGTGTGTGTGTGTGTGTGTGTGTGTGTGAGAGAGAGAGAGAGAGAGAGAGAGAGAGAGAGAGAGAGAGAGAGATTGTTATATATATATATATATATAGAGAGAGAGATTTTTTTTCTTTCCATACTTACGTTTATTATTGTACATTGTTTGTAAATTTGTAATGGCTTCGGCAATATTGTTAATCTACAATCATGCCAATAAAGCTTATTAAATTGAAAAACTGAAATTGAAATTGAGAGAGAGAGAGAGACAGACAGGCAGCGAGAGACAGACAGAGAGAGAGGGAAAGAGTGCAGTCAAACATGTGGGTTATGTAGCAGCTTACTATATCCCAATATTTAAAAGCCTATATAAATTACGCACTAATTTGAAATATTTCTTACACAATTATTTATGAGCTTAAGATAATAGAGTCAGGCCAGCCATATTTAAAAAAAAAAAAAAAAGAAAAGAAAAATAATAAGCTGTACGTACTGTAATAATAAGTTGTGTGTGACGCAAATCTTTCTGAGTGTGTGGGGTCAAGTGGTAAGATAATAACAACATCCTACATGGACATGCATTCAGCTATGTGACTGTATTCTTCTCAAAAACACGCTCCTGGTGGCTCATCCATAGTCCTCATTAATGGTAGAATGCCACCATATGAATGATGGTCAAAACTATTAAAACAATGCCCAAGCCATGACAAACCATTGACATAAAACTTTAAAAATCTATTTCATGTACTGTATGCTGCTGATTTTTTTTAATAAAACTTTGAAAAAGGAATTTTTTGTTTGAAAGTATTCCCTGGTTCCAGTTCCCCAGTGGCCCAGTGATGTGGATGTTGAGTCTTTGTGATGCTGCTGTTAAGAGCTGGCTGACCTTGGAGCATTACTGATTGTAGTGATAGCTGATGGACTGTCTGTCTCTTCTAATTCCATTGTTCTGCTTCCCTTTCCTTCTGTTCTCTACCATGTCTCCACCTAATGATGTCACTGGTTAATTGTGGTGCAGCACTCAGTGCCTTGGAGACCTCACTAAGTCACTAAGGACTCTAAGGAAAAAGTTTAGAGTCACACTTACTCACGCACTTGAACACAAATACACACACACACACACACACACACACACACACACACACACACACAAATACAGATACCTCTTACCCATAACTGGAGCTGTCACCCCATATACACCTAATGAGGATAAACTCCCTTTTAACCTAACTGAGGAATCCCATTAATTGTGTCTCCACTGATGGGGCTCTTCCATCCCCTCCTCTTTTCCCCACATCAAGAGCTCTGGGGCTGGGGAAGGCAAGCGGACCAGCCCCCCTCCTCCTGGACAAGGTGACTGCAGGAGCAGATGTTCCACTTCACTGGAGGAATGGGGCGGTGGTGTTGAGGAGAGTAAATCTCCAGCCTCCTATTATATTAAATGTTGGTGCTGGACTGGTGTCAGTAAATCTATACTCAGTAATGTATCTGTGTGTGTTTGTGTGTATGTGTGTAAGTGGGTAAACTTCATCATCTGTATACACTTGAGCACCTTTACCCAGGCAGTCTCTTAACAAGGTTAAACACACACACACACGGACACACGCACACACACACACACACACACACACACACACACACACACACACACACACACACACACACACACAGAGATTTGGGAATATGCTGTCAGTGTTTCACTAGCATGGTACATGCTGTCCTCTGTCTTCCTCTTTTGTCCTTTTCTGTTTGGTATTCAAACATGCAGAGCTGCATTTGTTTGGCAGAGACTCCTCTACCCCATGTTGCAGTTAGAAGTTTCACTGAGATCACAGTGAACTGTTGTGTTTATATGGCACCACATCTGTAGTTTATGTGATCTAAACTTTTCCCTTGGTATAAGGAAGGTGAGCAGACAGGGAGTGAACTGTAAAGGGTATACGGTTGTGTCTTCAGCATGTCTGTTGTTCAATCATGAGTTGCAACATCATGAAAAACAAATGGCTTTAGGCAAATAATGGACCCTATCTTTGGATTGGAGAATTAAAAACCCATGCAGCATCTCTGCGCACTCAGTATGGAAAGCTTTTACATCGTATGTCAGCCTGTGATTCAATAGGCGCTGTCATCGTACAGTCTGCGTACATACATCGTACCCAAGTTTATTAGATCCATGTTGCACAGTGTAGCTGCACTAAACTTATAAGATTGCTAAAATCTTGCAGTCTGCAGGAGGCTTTACACCTGCCACAAAGTGGCACACAGTGCAACTGTCATTGCTAGTTGTCGACTGATGCAGTTGTCATTTTCACAGCCAGCAAACATGTTGTGTAAGTCACACATGTACTTGCACACATCTGTGCACATATGGGCATGTAGGTCTTAAAGTGGAGATGAAACACTGAACAATATGACTGTGGTTTGTTTGAATTTTGAAGGTATGACACTGGAATCAAACTTGATATCAACCCAGATTTGCTAGAGAACTAGATTATATTTCACATTTTCACCAGCAGGGTGTAGCCATCTTTCAACAAGCTAGCCGGTGACGTTATGAGAATGGTTTGTTTGTGTCATTCACTTGTCTGCCAGCAGGAGTTGTTGAGCTGAACTTGTTTAAATGGTATAGCATATTTTGTCCTTTGATGGCTGTTTTGTTCTCTGACAATATTTTTTTTACAGCAACTGTACATTCTGCTTGTTACACACACAGGATGGGTTGCTTTAGGTGATTAAATACATCATAACTAAGAGAAATATAAATGACATTCTGTAAAATGTGAACATATCAGAGAGCAGAGCAGAGCTGCAGAGCTGCAATTACACTCCACATTAAGAGAAATGCTGTACACATTTACACACAAGGAACAGCCTCACTGAATTGATTGTTTAGTTCTGTTTCCTCTGTAAAGTTTTAACTACAATTTTTAGTTTTGTTGCTTAAATGTCCTATAATATATGTTGCAGTGCCATCACTGCTCACACTGCCTTACTCTCAGCAGAAAACTGCTCATTTCTCCAATTTCCTTGATTTGCCACGTAAATAGCAGCAGGTGAAGGCACACCTGGCTATTAAAGAGAATGGGAGATGACACTCTGATTAGTTGAACTCATGTTATGCCCAAAATACAGCTATGATTAATCAAAGATGTAGTTGGTAACTTCTTTGAAAATATTTTTTGTCAAATTTGCTGAAACTGTCATTACATCCACACAGTAATATAGAAGACAGATGGTCTGTAAAAACTGGATTACCACCCCAGGGTTGTATACCTCTGCACAACAGTCAATGTTGTCTTACAATTTACATGCATGTCTCTGAAAACATTAGTGCTCAACAACCACTGCCCCACAGAAGATCTATACAGTCACCACAGTTTCAAGGTGGATACCCCAAATTAGTGTCATCAATTACGTATGTGACCAAATATTTCCCCCTCTGTTCCTGAGATATGACTCTGAATAATAGCCAGAAACGTGTTTTATGCAGAATATTATGATGTCACAGTGAAGTTGACCTTTTTGATATAAAATGTCTTCACCTCATTATTTTATCCTATTAGACATTTGTGTAAGGTTTTGTCATAATTAGCATGAACTCTTGAGTTATGGCCAAAAACCTATTTTGTGCGGTCACACTGACCTTAAACTTTGGCCTTCAACCACAAAATTCTAATCGGTTTATTCTTTGGTCAAAGTAGTCATTTGTGTCAATTTTAAGAAATTCCCTTAAGGTGTTTTTGAGATAATGTGTTCACAGGAATGAGACAAATGCAAGGTCACACTGTCCTTGACCTTTAACCACCAAAATCTAATCAATTCATTGTTGAGAGACCAAGTGAACGTTTGTGCCAAATTTGAAGAAATTACCTCAAGGTATTCTTTATATATCACATTTCCAAGAATGAAACAGATGAGGTCACAAAAACTTGACCTTTGACCATCAAAATCTAATCAGTTCATTGCTGAGTCCAGATGGACATTTATGCCAAATTTGAAGACATTTCCTGAAGCTGTACTTGAGATAATGTGTTTACAAGAATGAGATGGATGGCAGGTCACAGTGAACTTGACCTTTGACCCTTGAGTCCAAGTGAATGATTGGGCCAAATTTGAGGAAATTCCCTGCAGGCATTTTTGAGATATTGTGTTTAGGAAAATTAGATATACAAGGTCACATTGATTTTGGACCTATGACCACAAAAAACTAATCAGTTCATCATGGAGTTCAAGTGAATATTTTTTTGCCAAAGTTGAAGAAATTCCCTCACGGTGTTCTTGAGATTTCATATTCACAAGGATGGGATGGATGGACATCCAGAAAACATAATGCCTCTGGTAATGGCTATCATCCCAGTGGAGGCATAAAAAATCCTGTCCCTCCTCCTCCTCCTATTGCCTCGATTGGCATTCAGTAGAATCTACTGATGAAACAATCAATCAGAGCTGAGGAGTCTCAAATAGCTGTTAATCATGTCAATTTCTCTGTGAACTGCAGTCAAACTATCAAACTAGGCAGCTCTATTTAAATATGATACAAGATTCTGTTACTGCACTCTCTATTTCTAAATGTTTTCAGGAACATACTTTAGTGTACTGTAATATGAGACCGAGTCACCATGTTGGAAATAACTGAGTTCGCACCAAGCACTGCCAGCAGGTCAGACAACCTTTTTGCATTTCAAAGCGAAACAGCACACTATATGCAGCATAAGAATGTCAGGATACTTTGGCCTTTGCTGGACAGAGACAACTGTCCCGGTACAGTTCACGTGAAAACCTACTATGTAGATAAAATTGACATAAACGGAGACAGATGTTTTAAAATCTTATGGTTCCTATTGAGATGGTCTCTAAATGAATGAAAGCAACGTAACTGCACTGAACTTCTCCTTCACTGGGCTTATACATTAAATGTTTGTTTCACTCAGGTAAAGAGAACTGGAGCATCCACCACTCAAACTCTCCAAGGACCACTTGAGGATGGGCATGGACTATGAAACATTAATAAACTCTGTCTAATTTGGGTTAGGGGGCAAACAGAGGTAAAGGTGTAAATATCGTACAGCTTCATAGAGCAGGGCTTGTGAGGTAGCTCAGGGAGACAACGCGAGGTGCATGACTACACTCAAACACAAGATTTTCTATGCAAATCAGAGCCAGTCGTATGAAAGTGGTCCTTTTAAAGTTAGGTTCACTGGTCAGTTTTACTCTGCCATTGCTGAATTGCTGCTTTACAAACACTGCTGTAAAACACGGCTGCTAAAGCTGCTGAAAATACTGCTATTGCTCATAATTGCATTTCACAAGGGGGGTTTGGGGATGGGGGTGGGGCAAGTGGTAGACAGAGAGAGAGAAAAAGAGCGAGAGAGAGAGAGAGAGAGAGAGAGAGAGAACAAACACAAACTCTGTAATACAGATGCTCTGAAAAACACTATACATCAATTCCACATGAGTTGGCTGATTGACCCCAGGTGTCACATCATGTTACCCTACATGTATGCTCCACACTCCATCCACATCACAGTTCTAAAGATGATCAGCTATCACTGTAGCCAGTGTGTCAATGTCCACTGTCAATGTCAGTGATTTCCAGCATCAGACACAGACAAAAAAAAGCTTTTCTTCCATGTTGGCATGATACAGAGCTGGCTGCATCTGGGGGATTAGTGGTCAGACAACAAGCGTAGCTTAAGGGGGCGAAAGTCCAAGTAGAGTGGGCAGGAGGGGTGGAGGATGGGTCCAACAACCACTGACTTTCACTGGGGAGGCCGGTGTTCACTTCCTGTAAGATTGTAAAGCCAAACCCTGTTCTTCTTCCTAAACCCAACCACTGACTTTTTTTGGCTAAACGTAACCATGTGTGTTTGTTGTTGAAGGAAAAAAAAAACCCGTTAATATCCGGTGTTGTACCAAAAGTGTGTTAATTTTGAAAGAGACTGTGTGCAAACTGTACATTTCCTGTGAAAACAAAAGTGTATTTTGAAAACAGACAATTCATGTAACAGGCTGAAGTTGATACAGCATCCCAGAATGTCAACAACCAAGCACCCAGGGTACCTTGCATGTCATATCACGACATGGAAAGTCCATGACCAAACGTCAATATCTGACAAGGTTGGCATGAGAATGTATGGCCGAATGAGATGACGTCATTTCATCATGCTACAAGTGGCCCAAAAGATGGTAAAAATGCATGGTGACGCCATATTGTTCTGTCATCACTGTGGGAGATCATTGTTTACATGATCCTGTTTAAAACTGATCTAAAATAAAAACTATGAAATCTACCAACCAGAGCACTTCTTTTTTTGCAGCAGCAGCAGCAGCTGAAAGCTGAGAATTCTGTCTTTTATGTCATGAAATTGGTGGTGCCACAGGAGCAGAGATGTATGTTGATAGGAATAGCTTTCACTAATTTTATCAATTATCATGGTTTATTGACTTTACATAACCTTTTAGCTTTTAAGTTGGACAGATTTTGGGGATATGAAACACCAAAAAGTACCAATGTAGGCAGTGGGGGACTATTTCTATTGCAGAGGAAACTATCAAAACAGCTTTGCACTCTCAAAATCTATATATCTATCTTAAAAAATTTACATTGTTTAAATAACTTGTGGAGTGTTGAGAAATATTTTGATCGTGTTTCTACATATTTTTTTGTCCGAAATATCATGTGTGTATTTTTCCAAATTCGATAAAAAATGTCCAATTTTTGTATTTTTTTATATTTTACATAATTTTAATAAGTGTATTATGGTTGATTGACTTACATAACCTTTTAGCTTATGTTGTACACATTTTAGGGATATGAAGCACTTGAAGATACTTCAAGAAATTACATCACTGAAAGCAAAAACACCAACATATGCACTGGCCGACTGTTTCTATGGCAAAGTTCAAAGGGTCAGTGGAAAAGGTAACGACTGGAATCCATTCCCCGGACAAATGACTGTGCAGTAATCACAGGTATTTATCGGTTCAGCTCTATCATCTCCCATTGGCAGTGATGGTAATACAACACTGGGTGGACGCTAGCACAATACAATGATGGGCCACCAGATAATACCTTCTATCTCTGCCCAAGCAGCACTAGAATATTATTCCCAATTAGTCTGCATAGAGTTTTACAGATAGACTGAATAAGTAGGCATACAAAAAAGAAGGAAACATCACAACATTTCCACTGGCCTTTCTGCTGCTTTCTACTGTTTACTAACCTGTTTCTGGCCCATCTGTGATGTTGAACATGACACATCATTTAAAAAATACAAAAAAACAAAACACACAAAGAAAGGCATACTCATCTACTGAAGAGACATGTACACAGCTCTGTGTTCAATTTTGGTGGAAAAGGGATAAAATAAACAAGAGAGGTGAACAGTTATATAATCTTCTTTTACTTGTCTTGGCCCCTCATTTATGATTTAATATTACTTTGCTTTGCAATTCTAGAATTGAATTTCTTTATTACTTAGTTTGTTTTGACTGCATTTGCTTCTTAGTTCTTGACAAGAACAAGCAGGAGCAGGATTACTGCACAGTGCTGTAATTCCAGCTAATTATATATGATTGCCCCGTAGTGTACGGTATGTGGATGTGTGTGTGAGTGTGGTGCAATTGTCATCTCACCCCAAACATTTGCCGGAGGTCAGGGTCTCGAAAACGGAAAGGGATGTTTGAAACATGTAACCTCTTAGGCTGCTGCTTCTCCGATGAATCACTGGATGGCAGGTGGAGCTGCTGGGAGCCCTCTGTCTGTGCAGCCTCCTCCGGCTGCTGCAGGGAAACACACAGCGTGCCACAGATTAGCTCCTATTGTGATAAAAAAAGAAACACCCAGGTGAGAGGCAAGGTTGTTTTGCTTGATGTGTCACACTGAAAAGTAGAAGGAGCTGGAGTAACATGGAAAAAATAGACCATGTACAATAGAAAAGAATCGACAGAACAATGTGGTAAAATATTTAGACAGTGGAGAAATTTGTGAAATTGTCTATGAGGAATAAGAAAAGCATTAAACAACCTGCAACATGTCTGCCCCAAAGCATACATTATAGTGGGCCTTGTTGATGAAGAGAGTAGGTGTGAAGCATAGAGGAACAAAGCGTACGGGAGCGGCTTGACTGAGCTCACTCAGAACACATAGAGCACCATTTTTAGTACAGTATGCTCATACTAGACAATCGCACACCTCATGGTTTAGGTTCAGTGCCAACATTTGGCGCCAGTGCAGGAAGTAGTTTGCCCTTTATGTAGCAAAGGGGGAAGTAAGATGTTATTGAGAGGCTTCAGTTCTAACCACTGCGCCACCCTGCTGTTAAATATCAGTTGAACAACAGTTTAATACAAACTAAATTTTATTTTGCTACTTTTTACCATGAGGAGTTTCTGTAGAGCAGTGTTTCTGAAACTGTGTGACATGGACAGCAGGGGTGGGGAAAAAAAGTTGATACAGCATAGTACCTGGATAATTTGTATGGCGCTATTGTATGCCAAGTATCAATCTTTTATAGTATCTTTTATAATCTTTTATATTATTTTTTTCAAATACACATTATAATACAACTTTTGGTGCTAGAATCACAAAATCAACTTCTTTTTGGTCCATTAGATGATGCTGATGTTTTTTTTCCTTGGTGAGTTCAGCAAAGGTCTCAGTCGCATTTGGCAGGACGTTAATTAAAACAAAGATTGAAGCACCAGAGACAGATCAGAAATGTGCTGTCACCGTTTAAATCAAACATCTGTACTTACTTTTTACTTTGAACACAGAAGCAAATGAGCACTTTGATATGACACATGTGATTTGCCAACAGTGTCATATCAGAATAAAATACTCTGGTAACTCTAAGAACATGAGGGCTCACCTCACACTCTACCATTCAGAGATAGCGCTAGCCACTGACGGCCAAGCTAATGCTAAACCCTCTCCACTGAAAAATCAACCAACACTGGAAACACTTAGCTTGACAAAACTACCATCCAACTCTAACAAAGCTAAGAAAATAACACAGTCCATCAGCTACTTCATGTGCAAAGATCTGTGTCCATACATTGTTGAAAACTAAGGCTTTTGTTACATGCTAAAAGCAGTGGAACCCAGGTATGTGACTCCATCCCAAAGTTTTTTCACTGACGCAGCTGTACCCAAGCTCTACAGAGAAGTGCAGCATAAAGTTGAGGAATCTTTGAGTACAGCTGGAAGGGTAGCGATAACTTGTAACTTGTGAGGTCAGTGGATTCATATATGACTATAATGGCACATTATATCATAGGAGACTGGCGACTGCTGTCTCACTAAGAAAAATGTACTCAGCATATCACAGTATTGTAATAATATCATATCGTGACCTAGGTATCATGATAAAACTGAATCATGGGTCCTCTAGCGATTCCCACCCCTAATGGGCAGATATTTGACAGGGTCAAAAAGAAAAATAGGATGCTTTTCAGGTGAATACAAACGCTGCAGAACATGCAGAAAGATTATCAGCGTCTTTCTTCGCCTCCACCCCGCTGAGCTAAGTGCGTAGCATGTGTGTGGTTAAGCAAGGGAGAGAATTAGAGACGTAAGAGCAAACAGATGTTGGTGATCAGAGCAGAGGAGGAATTAGTGGTAAAATTGTCAAGAAGTAGTAACTTTACATTATACTGTAGGTCTCAATTTGTCCATAAATAATTACCACAACCCATAATCCTCATTTCCCTGAAAACAAACTAAAAGAAAAAAAAAATGCAGCATGTCCACTATGAACTTATGAAGCAGGGGTTCCCAACCTTTTCCCTTCAGGGATGGCTTTTCATCGTTGAGCAGACCAGTGACCCTGGACTAAGACACATATTTTATGGATATTACATATTAAATTCTATGCATAACAATAACAGCTCATGAAACAACAACTGAAACTGTACAATGTCCCCAAATCATAAACACAATAACTGCAGAAATGAGTTTCCCTGATATTTCTGGGAACGTTTTATGCAATTCTGTCTGTTTTGTGTTTTTGTTTTTTTGTTTTGTTTCGTTTTTAACAATCATGCAAACTTGACAGGTTTCTTCTTTGATAAATTCAGTATTTTCTTAGTAGCTCTTTGGTTGCAATAACTGCATACTTTTCTGATGCGGGAGAATGTGTAGCAGAGGGAGAAGGCTCTGTGAATATAGCTTGCGCACAGGTCCTCACTGTGCCCTTATCCTACGAGATTTTATTTGATATTGTTTTTTAATCTTTATTGATCTTGAATATATTTTAAACATTAAAATAACAATTCCCTTCAGTTTTTTTTTTTTTTTCACAGAAATGAAGAAAATGCCGATATATAAGCCTACTGTATATTTCTTTTAAAATTTTATTTACTCTTTAAAATCAAGAAGGCTGTGAGGTAAAGGGCCGTGAAAATTGTAGAAAATCAATTCAGGGTCCAAAGTGGGGGATTCCAAGAAAAACAAGACAAAGTGCCCAGATGATGGTAGTTTTGCCATAATTTGCATTTTGTTTACATTGATCCATTGATCATTGAACCACTGATGTATTGCAACAGAGCCAGTACAAATATAACACCTTGCATTAGCATGTGTTTTTTGCGATCGGATTGCAAACGGATAGCGCTTGACCACATACATTTATACCTGGTATTAATATGCATCTCTGGTGTCCACATCCAGATCTGTTTGCTATCAGATAACGCTCCGTCTCGCTGACGTCAAATCCTAGCGGCACACTACAACATCATATTATGTGCACCACAATAACAACAACAACAACAAGATGTTAGCCACCCATGGAGTTGCGTTATTGTATGGACACTTTTGTCAGACCAAATGGAGAGCAGACACTTCTTCTCACAGTGGCTCCATCCTCGGCTAGCATACGTGTTTTCTTTACCGTGGTGAAGATAGTTTAACGTTGGATATTCGACAGATATTCGCATATTCATTTTGGGTTCAACACTGATTTCCATCTCCATGTCATAGGCAGAAAACAATGAGCAACATAGGGTAGGGCTATTAACCCCCCTGCCCACACACACACACAAACACTCACAAAAACACACTTTTTATTTTCTAAGAATCTTTTAAACAAACTTCAACAAACCATTCTACATTGGTGTGGGGTGTCTGGGTCCAGTAATGTAAAAGCTATTGAAGAAAACAGACTTTTCTCAAGGGAAACCAATGGAGTTTGTTTAAAAATTCTTAGAAAAAAAAAAGTGTGTTTTTGTTAGTGTTTGTGTGTGTGTGTGTTTTCTGCCTATCCCATGGAGGTGGAAATCAGTGTTGAACCCAAAATGGATGTGAATATCTGTCCAACATCAAACTATCTTCACCACGGTGTTTTCTTTTTCTCTGCAGTCGCTACCCGGTGAGTGTTGTTGTTGTTATCTTCTTCTTCCTTCATCCTGTGTCCAGCTGGTGCACCTCGCTTACTTGTTTTTGCCCACGGCGTTGTTGCAAGTGGATTGGAGACATTTGCATTTACACTTGTGTTGGATGGGGTCACAATGCGTCCCTGACCACCTACAGAAGTGGTTTGGCTGATCGGATAACAATACGTCCTCAGTACGTTTCGAGTGTATTTACACCTGTACTTTCATGTGGTCACGAGCAATTGGATTGCTATCCGATCGCAAAAAACGCATGCTAATGCAAGGTGTAAAGGGGGCCTATGTGTCAAATTTGAGTACTTATACAGACAGCAGTGATTTTTCTGTAAATATTTAGTGCATTGAGTGCATGAAATTTATATAGAATGGAAGTGTGAATATATAAAATGAAACTTAAATATATAGAATCAAAGCATGAATATATGGAATGAAAATTTGAATATATGACTTGAAGTCTGAATGTATAGAATAAAACTTGAATATATAGAATAACAGTCAGAATGTATGAAACTTATAATGAATGAAATCTGAAATCATCAAGGCACTGGTGCCATCTTGTGTTTACAGTGTAAGCTACAAGAACTGTGACACGATGATAGTCAAAATAAAATCTAGTTTTAACCAGGTGAGTACACACCATCCTTTCTACAGTAATGCTCCGGTCAATGCATGTACAAAACAAAACATATATAGACCTACTCCACAGCTGTTAATCAAAAGATTACAGATGGAAAATTAATATTCTTAGTGTAACATGCAACCTGAAATGCATCCAAAATATCCAACCTGTTACCACCTATTGTTTTTCCAACCCATTTTAGGGGAAACCAAACCCACTTCATGACAAAAGCAGGCTGCCAAACAGCACGGCCCTATGATTGGATGCTAGCCTACTGCTAGCTAGCCCCACTGAAAGAGACTACTGCTATCTAGGTAGCTAACTCACCTCGTGACCTCTTCAAAAACAGCTCCCAAAAGTGAAACCAAAACATCTCGATTGCTCCCTGGTGGCTGGCTACAGTATAGGTCATACAGTCAGGTCCAAAAATATTGGGACATCGACACAATTCTCATCTTTTTGGCTCTAAACACCACCACAATGGATTTGAAATGAAACAAACAAGATGTGCTTTAACTGCAGACTTTAATTTGAGGGTATTTACATCCAAATCAGGTGAACGGTGTAGGAATTACAAGAGTTTGTATATGTGCCTCCCACTTTTTAAGGGACCAAAAGTAATGGGACAAATTAACAATCATAAAACAAACTTTCACTTTTTAATACTTGGTTGCAAATCCTTTGCAGTCAATTACAGTCTGAGGTCTGGAATGCATAGACATCACCAGACACGGGGTTTCATCCCTGGTGATGCTCTGCCAGGCCTCTACTGTAACTGTCTTCAGTTCCTGCTTGTTCTTAGGGCATTTTCCCTTCAGTTTTGTCTTCAGCAAGTGAAATTCATGCTCAATCGGATTCAGGTCAGGTGATTGACTTGGCCATTGCATAACATTCCACTTCTTTGCCTTAAAAAACTCTTTGGTTGCTTTCGCAGTATGCTTCGGGTCATTGTCCATCTGCACTGTGAAGCGCCGTCCAATGAGTTCTGAAGCATTTGGCTGAATATGAGCAGATAATATTGCCCGAAACACTTCAGAATTCATCCTATTGCTTTTGTCAGCAGTCACATTATCAATAAATACAAGAGAACCAGTTCCATTGATAGCCATACATGCCCACGCCATGACACTACCACCACCATGCTTCACTGATGAGGTAGTATGTTTTGGATCATGAGCAGTTCCTTTCCTTCTCCATACTCTTCTCTTCCCATCACTCTGGTACAAGTTGATCTTTGTCTCATCTGTCCATAGGATGTTGTTCCAGAACTGTAAAGGCTTTTTTAGATGTTGTTTGGCAAACTCTAATCTGGCCTTCCTGTTTTTGAGGCTCACCAATGGTTTACATCTTGTGGTGAACCCCCTGTATTCACTCTGGTGAAGTCTTCTCTTGATTGTTGACTTTGACAAACATACACCTACCTTCTGGAGAGTGTTCTTGATCTGGCCAACTGTTGTGAAGGGGTTTTTCTTCACCAGGGAAAGAAGTCTTCGGTCATCCACCACAGTCCGTGGTCTTCCGGGTCTTTTGGTGTTGCTGAGCTCACCGGTGTGTTCTTTTTTTTTAAGAATGTTCCAAACAGTTGATTTGGCCACACCTAATGTTTTTGCTATCTCTCTGATGGGTTTGTTTTGATTTTTCAGCCTAATGATGGCTTGCTTCACTGATAGTGACAGCTCTTTGGATCTCATATTGAGAGTTGACAGCAACAGATTCCAAATGCAAATAGCACACTTGAAATGAACTCTAGACCTTTTATCTGCTCCTTGTAAATGGGATAATGAGGGAATAACACACACTTGGCCATGGAACAGCTGAGCAGCCAATTGTCCCATTACTTTTGGTCCCTTAAAAAATGGGAAGCATGTATACAAACTGTTGTAATTCCTACACCGTTCACCTGATTTGGATGTAAATACCCTCAAATTAAAGCTGAAAGTCTGCAATTAAAACACATCTTGTTTGTTTCATTTCAGATCCATTATGGTGGTGTTTAGAGCCAAAAAGATGAGAATTGTGTCGATGTCCCAATATTTATGGACCTGACTGTATATCTCACACCCTTCATGTTAATGGATGGCACATGAGCCAAACTAAGTACACATCAAATACATTTTTCCAAAAGAAGGCTTCTGTCATTTTAGGTAGTTCTAATCACTAGGGGTGTAATGATCCATTGATCTGGTTCGATATATCGATTTTATGATCAACAATCCAATCACATCAATGCAAAGTAAAAATGTCGATCCATATCGTCATCTTTAGCATAGGCTTTTATTTTGAAGGTTTGTGTCACTGTCAAACAGCAGCAGGCAGATGGTAAGCAGCCAAGAAAAAGACAATGAGGATAACGTTATTTACTCGGAAATAAATCAGCATAGTGGAAATAATATGTTTTCAGAGAAAATAAGGATCAACAGACAGCACATGGCGCATGTAAACAATGACATTACGAGATAGAGCACGACGTAACACTGCCTGCCTGGACGAGTGTCTCACTCCGCTAGCTTCTTGCTTTAGCAACATTAGCCGCTCTGTTTTAACAATGTTCATCTGAAAAACCGTGCATGCAGGCTGAAATTCAACTGAGCTGTTCTGTTGGGAGATGCAGTGACTTAAACCAACGGTGAGTAAGACAAATATTACTGCTCTGTGTCATTTGTTAAGCTATGAGAAGAGGAAAAATGTCCGCTAGCCGCTAGGCTAATTTATGCAATGGAAACATGCTTACACTAATAATGGGTGATAAGCAAAAAACAGTTGTTTTGTCCATGAAACTTGACAGTTATTACTGAGCTGCATGTTACACTTTTGTTGAATGGTCCTGTTGTTAATCTGTTTTATGGCTGTTGGGAGAAGTTTTCCCTCAGGACTTTAAGCCAGATATTCCTGAAGTTTTATGAAAAACATGATGGTTTTTTTCTTCCAGAAAGGTCTCAGACAGCCCTTTGTGTCAGTGGAGTCAGTTTCAAGTGAATTTTACTGTACTTATTATTTATGTGTTTATGTGTTTTATGGCCAACAGTAAAAAAGAAAGGGGTGTCAGCTTCTTTTGTAACTGTTAAATGGGCATTTAATATTGCCTAATATCGATCGCAGACCCCTGAATCATATCGAATCAAAATCGTATTGTGGCAGACTTTGTTATATCCGAAAATATCATATCATTGTTCAAAGTATCGATATAAAATCGTATCGGCGATTTACACCCCTACTAATCACACCGATGTATGTTCAAGTGTACATATTCTGATAAGTTTGGTTATAATTACTTATTTGATGCTATAAAAAGGGGGTATGACATCACGATTGACACCCCTCCCACCCGCCCTACTTGGACTTGGCTTTTTTCGTCGGTGTCTGATGCTGAAAGTCACTGACCAAGTGGTGGTGTAGGACTTTGGAGTGAGGCTGGATTGTACAAGTGGAAATTCCAAACCCTATTTATTTTGTTTTTTTTTTTGATAGGTGATGACCTGTAGTGGCCATGGTGATCACTGAAATGTTTTGTGGACTAATCTACTGATGGAAAATAAACATTTATTAAAATAGATGTCAGTTTCAGTCATTTTCATCTATTACTTAAACCTTCACAAATATGAGGATTTGCTTTGCTTTTTCTTTGAATTCCTTTAGTTATTTAAATTTACATTTATTATTGTTGGCCAACCTGTTAATAATATATCTTATATATATCCTATGTACTAGATATTATCTCCTATGTATGAGATATGATATAAGATGTTGTTGCTGTTTTAAGAGTGAGAAAGCGCCTAGTGCAACATACAAAAGGCATTAAAAGTTAGCCAAATGCATCATAAACCAGGTAACTTATTACAAACCTCCACTGTAAAACATAATGGAACTGTGCAGTGGTGCTCGCTGGGTTTGATTCCATATGTAGAGGAACCACTCACCAGTAATATCTAGGTTTCCATCCACGCACATACAGAGTCTACTCAGCAAGTGAATGAGAAAGCAAAAAAGGGAGAGACTGATTCATATTTTTTGCACTAACGTTACCATTACAACACCACCAGAACCTTCTGATAGCCTTCTGCACACGAATCAAACACCATCCAACAGGCAATTACACAGCCAGTACTGCAGCTCTCAAACAGCAGCAACAACTTTCTGATTAATAACGGCTGTGTTGCGGGCAGATGAAATAATACATCATTAATGAGGAAAATATTAATTACATTCTCTAAAATATGAACATAGCAGAGCAGAGCTGCTGTTGGCTGCTGCTGTGTGGCCACCTAAGAGAGATACTGTGCACATTTGTGCACCAAGTTGTGCATCTGAAAACAGCAACAGCACTGAAAGACTGGATAATAAATCCTACTGTCACATTAAAAGTTCTCTTTGCCACTGTACTGTCTACTGTGTTCTCGGAGCAAAGGTAGCATTTATACTCTGCCTCATGGATAATTACAATTATATATCTATAGAAACACAACAAAAATAACAAATGATTGGCTGCGATAACCTACATGTGTTGTTTCACAATCATTGATAGTGCTGCTGTCTTTAGAAGGTGTACTGAAACCAACAGAGGGGGAGGAGAGAGAGAGCTGCAAGCTGCAAACAATTGTTTCTACTGATAGTCTGCATGTAAGTTTTAATCGCACAACAAGACAAAGGTCAACTGTCATCAGAACTTGCTATGTAAACAAAATACAGTGGCAAGCAAAAGTTTGGGCACCCCTGGTAAAAATTGTGTTTCCTGTGAATAGTTAAGCAAGCAAGTTTTTTTTTTGGTTTTGTTTTTTTCCCCGTTAAAGGGTTTTTTTGGAGAGCTTTTCTTTATCTGCTGTGAGGGACAGAGGGATGTTGCATGGTGTAAAGCCCTCTGAGGCAAATTGTGATTTGTGATATTGGGCTTTATAAATGAAACTGAAAGATGAACTGATTTCCAAAAGGAAAAAAGTTAAAGATGACACATTTCTTCAATATTTTAAGTAAGCATCTTTTTTTATTCAGTCTTTTGCAAATTCAAAATAACAATGAACGAAATCGGTGAAGCAAAAGTTATGGCACCCTGCATGGTCAGCACTTAGCAGCGCCCCCTTAGGCAAGTATCACAGCTTTTAAATGCTTTTTGTAGCCAGCTAAGAGTCTTTCAGTTCTTGTTTGGGGGATTTTCACCCATTCTTCCTGCAATAGGCTTCTAGTTCTGTGAGATTCATCTTGCATGCACTGCTGTTTTGAGGTCAATCCACAATTTTTTATTGATGTTTAGGTCAGGGGACCGCGAGGGCCTCGACAAACCTTCAGCTTGTGCCTCTTGAGGTAGTCCATTGTGGATTTCAAGGTGTGTTTAGGATCATTGTCCTGCTGTAGAGGCCATCCTCTCTTCATCTTCAGTTTTTTTTTTTTTTTTTTACAGATGCTGGGATGGTTGCTTCCAGAATTTACTGGAATACAACTTCTTCCCTCTACCTGTGAAATGTTCCCTGTGTAACTGGCTGCAGCACAAGGCCAAACCATGATCGATGCACCCCTGTGTTTAACAGTTGGACAGGTGTTCTTTTCATGAAATTTTGCACCCTTTTTCTTCAAACATACCTTTGCTCATTGCGTCCATAAAGTTCTGCTTATTTCAGGGGTGCCCACACTTTTGCATGCCACTATATATGATTTCAAAGTTTAGTTTTGTTACATATACGTCAGTCCTATGCAGTGTCTTTCTAGTTAAACTTATAATCCTGTTATATGGGCTTTTATTGTGTTTAGTTTCTAATTGTGGTTTGGGTTAGCTGGTACACAAGTCAGCACATTATCAAGTTAGCCCAAGTTAGCCCGGGTGGCTTCACTTCTTTCTTTGTTCAGCTTGGCTGGCTGAACTTTAACAATTATTTCAGATGGTATTTATTTTATTCAAATGTATAGTATTATTATTATTAGTAATAATAATAATAATAATAATAATAATAATAATTATTATTATTATTATTATTATTGTTGTTGAACTATGGCTCCTTGACTCCTCACTATAGGTCCTAATTGTCTGTTTCAACATATTTCTAACTGGGCTGATGTGTTGATTGCAGTGAGAGCTAAAAGAGAAGAAAGAGCAGAGAGAGTTGATGTACATAATGAATCAGACCAACATGGGGATAGAGAAAAGAAGGAATGAAAAAGAGAGAGAGGGAGATGGAATGATGATGTCAGCTAAACCTGCCCGATCAATGAGAGAGAAGTGCTGAAAGTAGTGGCAGAGATGAAAAGAGAGAGCCAGTAGAGAGAGAGAGAGAGAGAGAGAGAAAGAAGGAGACTGAAAGAGAGAGAGACAGGCAAAGAGAAAGAGAGATAGACATGGAGAGTAAAAGACAAAGAGAGCATGGAGAGAACAGTAAGGGAGGCAGGGTTCAGAGATGCAGGGTAAGTGCTGATTGAAGACAGAACAGTAAAAATGGAGACAGGCAAGTGAGAATAATGGCATTACATCACACACACACACACACACATTGGCAAGGAGCGCTCTACTGAATGCAGCGATAATCAGCTGCCTCTGTACGTGTGAGAAAGAAAAAGACACAAAGAGTATTAGGAATCCTTGGCCAGCTGCAGACAAATGGACCCTGTGATGATGAAGCACACTTCCCCGAACACTTAGTCCCTTGTCCACACATATGCACACACACAGTTGTGGCTGCGGGTTTAGGTGCCACATGTCAGATGTAATCCTGTCAGCCCTCCTGCAGCACCACAACACCTCAACATCCACTGAATCTCTGTGCCACAAAACACACTGAGGCACATCTGTTTATAACTTATTTACTTTGACTCTCGTCAAAGTTTACCACAGACAACACTGTCTCCAAGAAAGAACATGAAAATGTTTTGGTGGAAATGTAAATGCTGCCCAGATTTTACTCACTGACAACTTTTCTATTCCAGTCAAAGAGGTGTGACATTTTTATCTGCATAGAAGTCATAAAGAGGTGGATAGTTGGGTGTATAATGCTCATGCTAACACCAGAAGCCAGGGTTCAAGTCCTGCATCTCATTTATGGTTGGATTAGGTTTAGGCTACTAAAAGTACTTGGTGAAGGTGAGGCGGTCCCTCCAGGATTTGACAACATGGCAAATTCAAATTCAGCCAATCCCTGTGAATCCTGCATTTCCTCCTGACACCGCCAGGCACCATTTAACAGTATCATACTGATGTGAAAGGACGGCTTTTGTCATCAGTTCGGTGACTTCTGAGTGAGACCGGGTTGTTCAGGGGACAGCATTAGTCATGACAAAATAAACCTTTACATTCTAGAGGCCTGGACACATAAAATAATTCCTTTACCTTTTCAAATCTAACATGATTGGTGGAATCCTATTTACTCATGTTTTCTTCAAAAGCTCCCATAGGTTTGGTTGTGCAACTTTAATTAGTGTCTTTTATTTGGTAAGATATTAAAGCCCTTTAAAAACATGTTCTATAAATAACCTGTGTTACAATGTTATTTACATGGTGAGTCCATTACTCAGTTGGTGACATAATCCTGCTCAAAGCAGACAACGTGTCACAAATCCCTACATAGAGTGAGTTTCTCTTGTTGATCCCTGTTTCAATGGAATCTTCAATTCAGTGTGTGTGTACATGAAGCTGGCTCTAGTCTTTCATTAGGCTTAGCATGGTATGGAATGGAACAGCTTTAAGGTTGTAAGTCTTCTTCTGCCACAGTCAAAGAGCTAAAATCCATCTCTGTGCTTCTTTTTTTCTCTGTGGTCACCATGCCTCCACCATCCATGGTGTGTGAGCAGCCAGGCAGGAAGGAGAAATAATTACATGAACATTATCATACACAAGCAGCCCAAGCTTCCTCTACTGTCACCACGGAAACAGTACTGAGCTGTACAGTGTGCGTGTATGGGTGTGTGTGTGAGGAGGGAAGCTATACAGAACTAATCTATCCTCCCTTATGCCAGTTACATACACACACACACACACACACACACACACACACACACACACACACACACACACACACACACACACACATGCATGTGCAAGCATGCCAAACCACCCCAAACACCTCCACCTGATTACACACCCAGTTAGATCTCCCGGATGTGTCGTTACTGTGTTTTTGAGTAAACATATGCATGTATCTCTGTGTTATGTGCGCGTGTGAGACTTGCAGAGCTCAGCAGTGCCCCTCACTGGGCCTATAATGGAAACTATGAGACGGGAGTGTTGGCAGACAGGTAGATTACACACGGTTAGACTGCTACAGAGCCTTCTCTCACCAGGGATTAGACACACAAACACACACACACACACAGACAGAGAGAGAGAGAGAGAGAGAGAGAGAGAAACACTGATGCATATGAAAAGAGACCAAAAATAAACTGGTTGCCTTTTTTTTTACCATGTCTCTGTTCAGAGATGGTCTTTGGCATTTTTGTGAATGACATCACCTGTGACAGCTATGTTAAATGCTGCATCAGTGACACAGTTGGACAGGAGTCTGAATGAAAAGCAGAAACATCAGCTGTCTGAAAACCACAACAAAACCCCTCACAGCATCCACTGGAGAGAGGTCAAAGGTCATTGACCAGGAGTCAGTGAACGGCTGGAGAGTGATCAAGGAGGACATCCACATCCAACAACGAGGCTGAGACTGAGACAACTGAGTTATTTTCACGACAAGTAAAAGTCCATTCACTGAAGAAGGCCATGAGGTCCACAATCAATCATGCTTGTGCACAGATAACAATTTAATATAAAAAATAATCAAGATTTGCACTGGATTTATTTAATTTTTAATTTAATTTATTTTATATATTTTATTAATCCCACAAGGGGAAATTCAATGTTTTCACTCTGTTGTTATTTTACATATACACACAGGTCCGAAATACACACACATGCACAAACAGGATCTATACATGCATTAAATGGAGAGATGGCAGAGTGAGGGGGCTGCCCATGGACAGGCACCCCGAGTGGTTGGGAGAGTTTAGTGCCTTGCTCAAGGGCACCTCAGCAGTGCCCAGGAGGTGAACTCGCACCTCTCCAGCTACCAGTCCACGCTCCATATTTTTGGTCCAGGCGGGGACTTGAACCGCGACCCTACGGTTCCCAAGCCAAGTCCCTATGGACTGAGCTACTGCCGCCCAGTTGAAGTTTAAAAAATCATATTTTACAGTAAAATATATTACACAAGCCCATCACAAGTTTTAGAAATCATAATTTGAGTTATTGGCAAGTTGGTTTTAACATACAAGGAATTTGCTTTGCTGCTTTGGTGCATAGACAAGAAAAAGACAGAAAAATTAAAATCCTGAATACAAACAAATTACAATAAAATAGAAAAAAAACATATGTAAAACCTTTAACTGGTATTTAGAGTACAAATATTGATGCAGTGGGGAAAAACTGTTTAATTTCATCTTTGAAGTGTAAACTAGAATTACTGCCTTATGGTTAGAGGAAGAGGTTGAGAAAATCCCCTTAATGTGTGCTTGAGATGTCACATTCATGAAATGAGATGGATGAAAGGTCATAGTCATCTTGATCTTTGACCACCAAAATCTAACCAGATCATCCTTGAGTCCAAGTGGACATTTGTGCCGAATTCGAAAAAATTCCCTCAAGGTATTCTTGAGATAGCGTGCTCACAAGCATGGACAGACGGACATCCAGAAAACATCATGCCTCTGTCTTGTGTATTTCTGACGTGGAGGCATAAAAATAGAACGCATTGTTGAAAAAAAAAAAAAAAAAAAAACTTAACAAGTAAGGTATTGGCACCCAACTGCAATATTTGGATAAATGAACCCATTTTTCCACCTATGAAAGTAAATGTGATTGAAATAACTGACAAATTGAGGAATTTCAGGTCAAAGTCTTTCCAGTCAGTGGCAACACTGAGAGGTCAATAGTATATTTTTTATTAATAATATTGAAACCTGATATATTTGTCTGACAGTATATTTCTTGACAGTAAATGTAGTAAGCATCTTTTAGGCCACAGTGAACGTGTGTATGGTGTCTTTTTCCTTTATCCTGCAGTAACTATGTCCCTTGACAGTAACAGTTACAGCCTGTGACAAACTCTCAGCATGACTGTAAAACACTCCCAGTAATGCTGACTGTACTGTGTCTTCTCCTCTCACTGGACTATCCCACTCTGCCATCATTGTCTATACACTTCCATACCCTCCAAGTTTGAGCCATTCTCATTGGCCCTGACAGCTTGAAGGCTCCTCAACTAGAGACAGGTGGTGGTGCAGTTAACTATAGTGTCTCATCCTTAGCATTGCCTGCGTGTGTGTGTGTGTGTGTGTGTGTGTGTGTGTGTGTGTGTGTGTGTGTGTGTGTGTGTGTGTGTGTGTGTGTGTGCGTGCGTGCGTGCGTGCGTGCGTGCGTGTGTGTGTGTGTGCGTGCGTGAATGCAGGGTTCATGTGTGCCTTTGCACACTTGCTTTATCTTACAAGTGATAATCATTGTAACTCTGAGTGTCTCTTCTCATGCTATGTATTTCTCAGCTCTCATTTACTTGCTTGTTCTATGCATTTTCTCCAATTTTAAAGCTTTTATTTAGAACACAGTTTGGAGTGCTTTTTACCTTTCACGTTTTAGGTTTCATGTTGTGTGAAGTGTGGTGTCAAAGGAACTTAAGGAAGACATTCCTAGAGTCAGTGAAAAGGGTTTTCTTTATGCTTCCCACAGTGCCACCCACCACTACAAATGCTGTCTCAACTATCTTCAAACCTGAAAACCTTCAAAGGGGAAGAGCATGCCAGTACTTGGTGGCTAAAATTTACATAAGTTAAATCATAGGATGGTGGTTTGAATTTTAGATTCACTGCCTTCATCCTGTTACATTACATTAATTATTAATTAACTATAATTATTAATTTTGCCAACCACTCTGTTTTTATTCCATGCCTACTTCAACAATAACCTGTTAAAGACCCAGAGTTTTAAACAAATAAACTATAGATTTACTCACAGAGTTTTTTTGAGTATGAGTTACTGATGATCAAAAAGCATTTTGTGTGTTCCTCAAGTGATGATGATTCAAAATACAGGTCTGAAACAGCTAACATGGAAACTTACAGTAGCTAAACACCAGTGTCATGTTCACCTGTTAGAGTAAGTGGAAGGATTAGCTGTTTTACTGTACAGGTCTCTTCGGGATCCCCCCCAGTCAAGTTGCGGTTATAGTTTACATTCATGTCTGTCCGCACTCATATGTAGCCATGTACAGACATCTTCCTCCCGACAGCACAGAAGATCAATCAACACAGTTTTAAGGTGGCTGACCAATTTTCACGTTGAATAACAGTCAGAACAAGTGTATTTTGCAGAACATTATGATGTCACAGTGAAGCTGACTTTTGACCTTTTGGATAGAAAATATCATCACTTCATCATTTGATGGTCATCATGTGATGGTATTAGATATTTGTGTGAAATTTTGTCCTAATTAGCATATGACTTATTGACTAATGGCCAAAAAAAAGTCATTTTGACCTTTGACTATCAACTTCGTGAGATATGAAGTTGAATATGGTACTGTAAGTTCATCCTTGATTCCATTTTTTTCAAAATTTGAGGAAATAAACCCAAGGCCTTGTAGAAATATCATGTTTAAGAAAATGAGATGGACGTGAGGCCACAATGACCTTGACTTTTCATTTTTCACTACCTAAACCTAATTGGTTCATTGCTGAGTCCACACATCTGTGTACATTTGTGCCAAATTTGATGAAATCTCCTTAAGATATTTTCTTGCGATAAAAAACCCCAAAACATAATGCCCCATGGGTAATGTCGGTGTGGAAATGTAATAAAAATCAAGCATTAATCTCAACAATCTATTTAGCATGCGCAGTAACTGTTGAGAAAGACATTCAATCACAACAACCTCCTCTGATAAACCAAAAATGAATTTTAAACAAACTATTTGCATTAAGTAGCTCACTGCCAGCATCAAACATATTGCTGAGGGCACTATGGAGGGCACTATGGTTACCTGATATACTCAAATCAGGGCAACAATGTTAACACATCTTTGAACTTTTTGGTTAGTTCTCTGTACAAGCTATCAATGGATCTGGGCATTGGGTTTTATGCCCCTGTGTTTTCCCTTGTGTCCCAATCTCTCAGCTGCTGAGCAGGGCATTTAGTGACTTTTGCTGCTAAATGGTAAACTTGTCATCCATGTAGTGATCTCATGTGTTTTCACAAATTAATTCAGTTCTTTGCCCAAGATATTCATTGATTTAATCTGGTATATTGTGGTCCTCCTTCAGTCATTAATTGTTCATCATTGTTGCATGTTATCAGTTGATTTATATGTCCATAGTTAGTTGTTGTGAGTGTAGTCAGTAGTTCAATAAACTGTTCATTTATAAATTACTTGATTATGTCATTTCTGTGTATGAAGCATTGCAGTCACTGTTTACAGGTCAAAAACTTAGTATCAACCTCCAGATTTGAGACAGAAGTAATTATTTTCCCTTTTTTGAACGGTGGTGCCTTGAGCTGAATTTAGCGCAAGTTCAATTCTGATATTAATATAAATACTGATTATTTCTGATAGCCCCAAGCTAAGTACAATCATTTTTCTTCATATTTTGTACCAAAGAGGGTATTTACAGGGCAGCTGTGGCTCAGAGGTAGAGCGGACCATTCACCAATCGAAGATCAGCGGTTCAATCCCCAGCTCCTCCAGTCTGTATGTTGAATTATCCTTGAGCTGAACCCCAAATTGCTCCCGATGATGCTTCCATCGCTGTGTGAGTGTGTTAAAAACGGAGTAGCAGGTGGCACCTTGTATGGTAAAAACAAAAAAAAAAATAGACAACTGCTCGACTTGAAGCACCCTCAGTAGATTGCAGGGTCTCTAACTCATGATTTAAATCTTTGACTTTCAACGGCCAGCCCTACTTCAGTTGCAACCAACCTGTACCAGTTTGAACATGCATGGTTAGTCCTATGTTTATGCCACACCTTGACACTTCCTGCAAGGTTGGGCAGTCTGAACCACTCATCACCCCCAGTTATTCGTTAAGGACAGGAATGGCACACCGCATAGTCATCTCATGCTATAATAAAGTGCAACACACTGTGGCCGCTTACTCTACAGTGAATATTTATAGTATAACTTTGAGATGTTCCGTTCTCATAGTCCAGCAGATCTACACTTAGTCCCTTCCTCCTGCCATCTTGCCAGTTAAATGTCAATTCACACTGAATCTTTATAGTTAACTGACATGCAAAATAAGTACAGTGAATGTTTTACCACACAGGTACATATCTCCTGTGGATGGAGCTCACTTAGAACTTGCTTCATTGCTACAATATTGTAAAGTTTTCCCATAGCTATATAAATTTTTGACCCTGTGTCACTAATTATTCCATTACTAGCCTGTAAGTTTATCTCTCTATGCATGGCTGTCAACTTACAACATTACCTACATTTTT
The DNA here is from genome assembly GCA_019142605.1 of Cephalopholis sonnerati. Taxonomy (NCBI): domain Eukaryota; kingdom Metazoa; phylum Chordata; class Actinopteri; order Perciformes; family Serranidae; genus Cephalopholis; species Cephalopholis sonnerati. Next base: position 2,629,618 of record JAGQAX010000020.1, read on the forward strand.
GCAGGTAATGTAATAAAGACATTTGGTGTGCTCCCACCGATTTAAGCTGTTTCCCGTAGTTATAGCTGCAATAGCTTGCAGGCACCAGGAAAGGTTCTATTCAACATGTAATTATCAATCTCTATCAACCAGAACCTCTCAGTATGTATTTCATTTTCAAGGGCCAATGTCAGTGGGTTGTCACTATGTGACGTAGCTCTGAGCCACCAGTGATCACAGCACAGTAGCACAAGCCAATAAAAGCACATTAGGGCAGGACCTGGCACAAAGCAAAGGTGGGGGAAAACACCTGAGCAATGGGAAAATGTAAATAAACTACAGAGTGCAGGGATCAGTATATTATGACAGTTTATGAAACTTCTGTAAGTCGGGCAAACACATCTTTTCTGCTAAAGAAAAGCTGTAAATGCAGGCAATTGTTCCTCTTTTAGCAAAAATACCAATTGGTTCAGTCAATACTGACATGATAGCAGCTTCAACAGAGGGTTTCACATCAGCTGCAGCCATCTTGGTTGTTTTTGAAAATGCCTCGATGGCTGTCCTCTTTACGGGCTTTGTTTAAAACACCACTCATATTACAATGTGATCTCATTGCTACTCATATTTTGTGCTTGAGCAGAAGCTCCCAGCTTCATCATAATGAAGGTTAGCGTTAGGTTTAGGAAAAGATTGTGGTTGATGTAATTAATAAGTGACAAACAAGTCATGTGACTAAACATGACTAATTCACTCAACGCTGACTTTTAATTTCATATATGACATGGACATTGATCTCTTAGGTCAAAGTGCTGTGCTTGCTGGATCTATCCATCTCCCTGTCCATCCACCCTACTCTGAATTTCTCACTCTCTATACTATGTCTGTTGCTCTGACCATTTAATAATGAGGTGGATGGGTTTGTAATGGAGTTGGCTGAAAGCGTAGTGCATCCCGTACACATGCTAAAGGGCGCACTGTGCCTCTGTATCTGATGCCGAGGGTCAATGACCAAGTTGTGGTGTGACGTCCTGGAATTGACACCAAACTGAATGTCAATGTTTTTCTCAAATTAGCAGACACTGATGTTTGCACCATTTTTTTCTCCTTTAAAGGGGATTTTAAGGGTGTGAGGGTCCATGGACAGAGGGATGTTGTATGCTGCAAAACCCTCTGAGGCAAATTGTGATTTGTGATATTGGGCTTTAAAAATAAAATTGAATTGAATTGTTAACACACATTTTCAAATGTGTTTGTAGTGAACATTTTCTACCCTTTGTAGTGCAGCAGACAGAAGAGAGAAAAAGAAATCCTTGCAAAATTAAATTAGCCATCAGACCATCAGTCAACTTTTCAAACCAAAGATGATGTCAGTAAAAAACTGTCGACTCACCGTTACTGTGTTGGCTGTGAGGGTGGAGGTGTTGCTGTCGTTTCCCGGCTGTTCGCTCTGTGTGTGTGTCGGCGTGTACAGCGTCAGAGCATGCTCGGCCACCGTGCTTGGCCCTGTGTAGTCTGCAGGTGGGTGGGTGTGGGGTGTGGCGTACTCAGCTGGGATCCCATTCTGTGGTGGTGGGGGGTACTGGGCTGGTGGGAAGGGTTGGGCCATGGCTTCAGGGGGAGCTGGGGCCTCTTGGTTACCCTGCATGGATCGATAGAAATAGGGACAGGACAGAGGTAGGGAAAAAAATCAATAGGTTAATAAGGTTTGCTATTGTAGTGATACATCTCTGAAACATTTGACAATCGTGACGGTGGTTCAAAAACAGGTAAGTTTGGAACTTCTCTCTCAAACTTTTGTCTTTTTTGTGAGATGAGGCATGACATGATACATTTGGTGATATGTTAAGGTTTACACAAAGGGGCAAAACATGCATTTAGCACATATAAACAACAAAAAATGATAAGCATGGAACATGAATTGTGACTGACCGAGGTACAGGAGGTCTTAAAATGTGGGTTGTGGCTATTAGAGGGGATGGAAGGCAGTCTGTTGTGTAAAATAATGTGAGTAGGTGTGACTGTTGAGGAGCACGGAGGTCTCAAAAAGTTTAGGAGCCACATGTATAAAAATGTGTATGCACAAAAACTATCAGCATCAGCCTTTTCCCACACTGCTATTTATAAAGAAATGTGAGGTGAGAAGGCACGCACCTCACACAGACTTCAGACCAGGTGTGCACATGGTTTTAGCTGATATAACTGTGGCTGATATGATAAGGTGGACATGAAATGCAAGTTGGGTGATGTAAACTTATAGTAAAACGTTATTTGTAATGCGTTTTGCAGTCTACACAGTGCTCTGTAAAATGTCAAAGGCACATTTATAAACTTAACATTTAACCCCTTATGAGTGATGAATTTCATCATTCTTTTTATTTACATTTGAAACATTTTTTCCCTGTTAAAGATCTTTTTATTTTGATTAATCAAGGATATGATCAATGTGCTGAGAGGACTTAAGATGGATGTGGTCCTGTTAGGTGGTAGGTCGGGGTAGTGGTTTCCCTGAAGACCAGTGCCACTAGGTGGCTTCAGTAGCTTAAGGAAATGGCAGGTCCCTATGGGATGGGCAGGAGGGGCAGTGAATGGGTCTAACAAACACTGGACCTTCACCCAGGATCCTGTTATTTGCTTCCCATTTGAATGTAGAGCCAAACCATGATGTTTTTTAATAAAACCCTAACCACATAATTGTGTTGCACGAGGAAATGTACATAAATACGACGTGTTTTATCGATGTTGTAAATTTATTTTGAAAAAGACTGTAACCATCTAACAGGCGGAAACTGTACATTTACTGTGATATTGGAAATGTATTTAGAAAAGACACAATGCATGTAACAGGCATAAATTGAGCATCCCAGAACGTCAACAACAGACGGACCCAGGATACTTAGCACATTGTATCGTTGTTAAAAGCCCAAGCCCAAGAACAAGTGGCAATATGTGACGAGTTAGGAGTGAGAACATGTTGGTGCAGAATAATAGCTTCATTTTGGTGCTGCTGGAGAACCTTGACGTTGCAACACAGTCTGTGAAACTGCACTCCTTGTTGCTGTTCCCTTATCATCAGGTCTAATGAGTGCTGAAGTAAACGCAAGTGTCAATATGAAAACAGATGTTTAAGGTGGTTAAATATTACATTCATATATATGAATTATATATATATATATATATATATATATATATATATACAGTACAGGCCAAAAGTTTGGACACACCTTCTCAGTCAATGCGTTTTCTTTATTTTCATGACTATTTACATTGTAGATTCTCACTGAAGGCATCAAAACTATGAATGAACACATGTGGAGTTATGTACTTAACAAAAAAAGGTGAAATAACTGAAAACATGTTTTTATATTCAAAATAGCCACCCTTTGCTCTGATTACTGCTTTGCACACTCTTGGCATTCTCTCAATGAGCTTCAAGAGGTAGTCACCTGAAATGGTTTTCCAACAGTCTTGAAGGAGGTGTTTAGCACTTGTTGGCCCCTTTGCCTTTACTCTGCGGTCCAGCTCACCCCAAACCATCTCGATTGGGTTCAGGTCCGGTGACTGTGGAGGGCCAGGTCATCTGCCGCAGCACTCCATCACTCTCCTTCTTGGTCAAATAGCCCTTACACAGCCTGGAGGTGTGTTTGGGGTCATTGTTCTGTTGAAAAAAAAAAGATCGTCCAACTAAACGCAAACCGGATGGGATGGCATGTCGCTGCAGGATGCTGTGGTAGCCATGCTGGTTCAGTGTGCCTTCAATTTTGAATAAATCCCCAACAGTGTCACCAGCAAAACACCCCCACACCATCACACCTCCTCCTCCATGCTTCACAGTGGGAACCAGGCATGTGGAATCCATCCGTTCATCTTTTCTGCGTCTCACAAAGACACGGCGGTTGGACCCAAAGATCTCAAATTTGGACTCAACAGACCAAAGCACAGATTTCCACTGGTCTAATGTCCATTCCTTGTGTTTCTTGGCCCAAACAAATCTCTTCTGCTTGATGAAGGCCTGATTCGCGCAGTCTCCTCTTAACAGTTGTTCTAGAGATGGGTCTGCTGCTAGAACTCTGTGTGGCATTCATCTGGTCTCTGATCTGAGCTGCTGTTAACTTGCAATTTCTGAGGCTGGTGACTCAGATGAACTTATCCTCAGAAGCAGAGGTGACTCTTGGTCTTCCTTTCCTGGGTCGGTCCTCATGTGTGCCAGTTTCGTTGTAGCGCTTGATGGTTTTTGCGACTCCACTTGGGGACACATTTAAAGTTTTTGCAGTTTTCCGGACTGACTGATCTTCATTTCTTAAAGTAATGATGGCCACTCGTTTTTCTTTAGTTAGCTGATTGGTTCTTGCCATAATATGAATTTTAACAGTTGTCCAATAGGGCTGTCGGCTGTGTATTAATCTGACTTCTGCACAACACAACTGATGGTCCCAACCCCATTGATAAAGCAAGAAATTCCACTAATTAACCCTGATAAGGCACACCTGTGAAGTGAAAACCATTTCAGGTGACTACCTCTTGAAGCTCATCGAGAGAATGCCAAGAGTGTGCAAAGCAGTAATCAGAGCAAAGGGTGGCTATTTTGAAGAAACTAGAATATAAAACATGTTTTCAGTTATTTCACCTTTATTTGTTAAGTACATAACTCCACGTGTTCATTCATAGTTTTGATGCCTTCAGTGAGAATCTACAATGTAAACAGTCATGAAAATAAAGAAAACGCATTGAATGAGAAGGTGTGTCCAAACTTTTGGCCTGTACTGTATACAGTGGTGGACAGTAACGAAGTAAAGTTACTTGAGTACTGTACTTGAGTACATTTTTTGAGTATCTGTACTTTACTTGAGTATTGTTTTGGGGTGATACTTTTACTTTTACTCCACTACATTTGAAGGACAAATATTGTACTTTTTACTCCACTACATTTCTATTGATGCTCTCGTTACTCGCTACTTTTGCTCTCACGTCAGCTGATGAATTTTTTTTTTTTTGCTAAATTCTGATACCAAAGAAAATAAACTGTTTCTGCTGAGTCGCGTATGGTTTGTCTTAGCCGCATTGCTGTACCTGTACAACATCATGCTTAAAATGAAACTTAGCTTTGGCGGTTCACATCCACATCATGCGATAGCGGTGTCGATGGCTTCAGCAGCGATAACTCCCCCTGGCCAAGAGCATCCGTGGCCGTATCTCAAGCACATGTTCGAGGTTTTTGATATGAAGATGCACTATCCTTAACCCTGCAACACTCCTGCCTGTTCCAGGACAAAATGACGAGGAGGAGGACCATGACTGCAGCGTAGTGTTGTCTCAAGTGTGCAGCCCGAGAGCTGACCTCAAAGACACACCCCTGACTAACCCTGATTTGATTCTTTTTGTAGATGGTTCGGCATCCAGGGATGCGGTCACTGGTAAAAACAATGTAGGATTTGCAGTGGTGGATACACATAGTGTAATGTGTTCAGGCAGACTTCCGAGTAACTACTCTGCACAAGTAGCTGAATTGATAGCGCTAACTGAAGCATGTAACATTGCAAAAGGCAAATCTGTGACCATTTACACGGATTCAAGATGATGATAGTGACAGTGATGAAAGTAATGTGTAACCAAAATAACCTATTCTAAATGATGTGTAGATTTGAAGCTGTAAGCATTTTCTCCACGGATAAATGAATAGTTTATCATAAATGATAAAAAGGGGGGAGTTGTGATGGAATTTTTACATGCTTTGAGAAACATTGAGACAGTCTTATACTTTGATGTAGTTAGTCTGTAGTCTTAGTTGTACCCTGCTGTACTGACCAGAGGATGACCTGGTCAGCCCTGCTGTTATAACCCCACTGTAAATAACTTCATGAGATGGCAAGATGAGATCTTCATCTCCACAGGAGATTACACCCAGTTGTAAAATCCTGAGGTGGGTCATTATCTGTTTTATTGTACCCCAATTGTTTTCTTTCTTCTGTTGAGGGAGTTCTGTGGAATTTCCATCAAAGAGCCAGAGGCATATCAGAAAGTATAAGAATGAACTGAAGCTTGTGGTCGGCGGAGTACAACACCAAGCTGCTTCTGCCGTGTGGTTCTGTGTTGTTGCTTCCTCTCTATAGAGAATAAAACACTTGGTGCATGCTACCTTGCCAGTGTTGTTTTTGTTCCTTTTTGACTCTCCGTAGGCAGACCGGAAAATTTCCGCAACAGTACTTTTACTTAAGTAATATTTTGACTAAGCTACTTTTACTTGTATTGGAGTAATATTTGACAAGGAGTATATATATATATATATATATATATATATATATATATATATATATATATATACACAGTCATGGAAAAAATTATTAGACCACCTTTGTTTTCTTCAATTTCTTGTTCATTTTAATGCCTGGTACCACTAAAGGTATATTACCTGAAGAATACAATGAACATAACAAAAAATGCAGCTGATTCCATAATACTTTATGTCCTATTTGACATGCTTAAGCTTAACTGTATTCCCAGGGTATATAAGAGGCCATTTCATGCCTTCAATTTGCAAAGGCCTAGAGTGGTTTCCTGCTTACATTCAAGCCGTAGCACAACTCAGAAGTTGTCAGCTCTCACATAATGCCTAAAACAAAAGAATTATGTGAAGCCGCAAAGGCAGCCATCTTGGCACTGCTGGAAATTGGCATGAGTGACAGACAGGAAGCCAAAAACTGAAGATCTCCAAGACAGCTGTTCATTACACCAAGAAAAGGCAAGCCGAACATGGTACTACCAAATTGCTAGCTGGTCAAGGCAGGAAACGTCTTTCTGCCCCACGAGAGGACCGTGCACTCATCCGTTCCTGTGTCAAGAATTGTCGTCAGACCTCCAGGGACCTTAAAAATGAGTGGGCACTGTCGAGAAATGTGACTTGTTCAGCAAGGACAGTTCGAAACCGACTTCTTGAAGCTGGTCTGAAGTCACACAGGGCACAGAAGAAGCCCTTCATCAACGAAAGGCAGAGGATGGCCCGCTAACGCTTTGCTAGGGATCACAAGGATTGGACTGTTGATGACTGAGCTAAGGTTCTCTTCAGTGATGAATCGAATTTTGAGTTGATGCCCACTCCAGCCAACTTACTGGTTAGGAGGAAGCCTGGAGAAGCCTACAAACCAGACTGTCTTGCCCCTACAATAAAACTTGGGGGTGGATCGGTGATGATCTGGGGTTGTTTCAGTATGGCTGAAACAGGGCTAATGCAATTGTGTGAAGGCGAATGAACCAGGTCACATACAGGGCTACTCTTGAAAACAGTCTTCTTCTGTCAGCTGATAAACTCTTTCCTGCCTTGAATGACTGGATCTTCCAACAAGACAATGCCCCTTGCCACACGGCAAGGTCAGTTAAAGCCTGGATGGAGAACCAGAACATTCGAACCATGCCTTGGCCTGCTCAATCACCAGACAGATCTAAATCCAACTGAAAACCTATGGAACATCATCAAATTCAAAATGGAGAACCACAAGCCCAAAAACAAAGCAAATTTGTTTGAATTTTTGCAACAGGAATGGGCTGCTGTGACCGCAGAACAATGTCAGAAGCTGGTGGAGAGCATGCCAAGACGCATGGCTGCAGTCATCAAAAAAAAATGGCTATGCAATCAAGTACTAACTCCTGTGTGTATCATGTGACTAACAGACAGAAAAGAAAACATGAAATACCTAAAAGCACTGTTTTTGGCAGTACAATGCCATAGCTATTGATGTAAAAACTGATTTTGGTTATTATTAAGAAAACCATGGAAAATGGCTAGATATCAGTTCTTAAATTAAACTCTTATGAGCTATTTTTGTTGTTATCATTATATTTGTCCAAACAAATGTACCTTTAGTTGTACCAGGCATTAAAATGAACAAGAAATTGAAGAAAACAAGGGTGGTCTAATAATTTTTTCCATGACTGTATATATATATGTGTGTGTGTGTGTGTGTGTGTTTGTGTGTGTTTCTTGCTTTTTAGAGCATAGAAAAACATAGGAAAAACAAAGCCAACAGGCATAGCATATCATATGTAACAGTGGCCACACTCGAGTGATTAGTGCAAAGTAGTAGTACTAAGAATTATGTATACAGTAAAGGAAAAATATACACAGCAAGGTGCTTCATCTAAAAAAAAAAAATGTTATTACATTAGCCTTTGCCCTGAAAGAAAAAAAAACTTGATAGGGGGATATTGTAAACAGCTCTTAATTGTGCAAATAAGGCAAAGTTCCCCCTAATATGAAGGTCACCTATTCACCCTCTACACCTCTGATTTCCAGTTCAATTCTGTTTCCTGCCACCTGACGACTCTTCTATTGCCAGATGCATCAGCAATGACAACAAGTAGGAGTACAGAGGACTGATTGAGAGCTTTGTCACGTGGAGCAACCAAAACCACCTAAAACTGAACATAAGCAAGACTAAGGAGGTGGTGGTGGACTACCGGAAGAACCGGAGGCAACCTGCCCCAGTCATCATCCAGGGTGAGAAGGTGGAGATGGTGGACTCGTACAAGTACCCTGGGGTAGTACAATCATCTTGATTGCGTTAATCTTCTCAACCAACGGTAATGGCAAGGTCTTCCAGAAGTTGATGTTGCGCTTAACTAGCTCAATTTTGTTTTGCCAATTTAATCACAAAAGATCGCCTGGAGTTTTTGTTACCATCACACAGTGGTGGCTGCTGGTCTTTCAAACAGGGGAAGCTCACTTTAAATTTACATCATAAAATTTGTCATATTTTAGCGAGGCAGTAACTTATAAAAGGAACATTTAATTGAAGCCGTTTTTCAAACACATTCATGTCATAGAACCACAGCAAAACACACCTCAAAGATTTTCAGATGGGTTTAAACACCTGAACGGCACTCTGTCAGAAGACTTCACTTGCGAAATCCATGATGGGACTGAGCTGATCTGTCAAGTGACCGTGTATATCTCAAAATAGCTGTCAATCACCTGCTTGATGCCTCCCACTGCTGCTGTTACTATTAGTCATACTTGTACTATTATACACATATGATTATTGTCACATACATATCATACTATTAATATAATATCTGTCTCTCTTTATGTCTCATTGTGTCATATGGATTACTGTTAATTTATTATGTTGATCTGCTCTGTACAACATCTATTGCTCGTCTGTCCGTCCTGGAAGAGGGATCCCTCCTCAGTTGCTCTACCTGAGGTTTCTACCATTTTTTTCCCCCGTTATAGGGTTTTTTTTGGGGAGTTTTTCCTTATCCGCTGTGAGGGTCCTAAGGACAGAGGGATGTTGTATGCTGTAAAGCCCTTTGAGGCTAATTGTGATTTGTGATATTGGGCTTTATAAATAAAAATTGATTGAATTGATTGATTGAATCAAAATGGGATTCGGCCTTTCGACTGATCCTCCAATCATCATGCAGAAGCTCAGCGTCCAGCCCAGCCGAGGCCCGCCCACAGCTCCATTCACCCCCAGAGATGCTGAGCGTCCGGGGGTGGGACAAAATTGTGGCATTTATCCAATGACCGTCGAGTTTCGAGGAAATGAAAAAAACTATTCCATGCAGTCCCATTGAAGTGCATGGATGCTCAGCTTCTACGGGCAAATGCATTGACCATAGACCATATAAGAAAACGGCGCTACGCGAATGTATGAGAAGTTAACAACATCGAATCAGTCGATTTGTGATAAGTAGCTGATTCTGAACGAACTCGTCTTCGAGATGAACGTGTTCTAACGCATTTGTAGTCAATGAAATGTTAACACAACCGTACATATTTGACCATTTCATTTTTGACATTTTAGGGGAAGCTGAGCTCCCTTGCAGTCTTAGAGAAATCGCCTCTGCCATCACACCAAGGTATAAGATCTCATTGTTGACTATTTTAAAGGGGACAGACTGCAGATAGTCCTATCAATTGCAGCAGAAAGCTGCATTAATTCGCTCTTGTCCCAGCTGATAGAAAATCCTGGGAACTCCCAAACCCCCCCCTCCTCCTGGGGGGCACAATAAACATTTAAATTTAAAAACTTTCCTACCAAACCAACGATACATGCTACAGTTTTGAAACTTCACCACAATGTAGCCCCAGTACTGCAGAAACTTTTGTCCATTTAGACTCATTACAAATTATGAAGTCCATCACTCTGTTTTTTTCAAAAACTGTAAAACTTATAAAATGTATCTCCTCCCACAGTTTTTGCTCAATTGTCACCAAAGTTGCTAGAGAGCATCTCCAGACTGTCCTCCACAAAACTTGTTTCTCGGATTTTTGATTTATCAAAAATTGAGCCTAAAGTGCATGAAAACGTTTGACTGTAAACACTACTGTAAACATATACCATCCAATTCTTGCTAAATACATTTTCAATCTTCCTGAAAAAAAATTGACAATATTTTGGAGTCGTGGTTGATGAAGTTTGGCAAATGTCAGAATTTTATCTCCAAAACTGAATTTTCTAGAACATTTTGAATTCTGCTCTCATGGGAACAACTGGAGTCAATGTAAAAGTGGCATTTTTAAACATCACATTTTCTCTTGTGAAGCAAAACACTTATCATTTAAAACAAATCACCATCATGTCCATGCTGTCTAGATGCAATTTATGTATTGTCAGATTTTTGTTTAGATAATAGAATTTGTGACATTTTGACTATTTTTGAAATCTGCCACAACAACTGCAGCCCGGTCAGTGACTTCCTGAGTCTATTTGAGAAGCCACACACCAGGTTTCATTTCCAGACAATTAGTTCAGTGAGTTAAGAGCTGGATCACAGTGTCAAGGACTCTGGGTTCAAGACCCAACAAGGGGGATGAGTATGACACATCAAAACTACAGAGTCTTTGAGAAACAAATGTAGAAAATTTTAGAGTCATGGTAGATGATGTTTGACAAATACATATCAGAATCAATGCAAGAATGGTATTTTAAACAACAGTTATTTCCTTATGAAGCTAATCAATCATTCTTAAAAATAAAACATGGAGGTGGTGTTTAGCTCAGCTGGTAGAGCAGCCGCTCCATGAAAGAAAATACAGCTCTCAATGCAGGCAACTGCGGATTGAATCCTGCATTGGAAAGCCCTTTCCTGTGTGTCATCCCCCTCGCTGTCTCTCCATTTCCTGTCTCTCGCGACGTTCACTTTCCATTCAAGGCAAAAAAGCCCCAAAAATATATTTAAAAAAAAATTGCCAACATCTCAATGCTGTCCAGATGCAATATGTATATTTTCGGAACAACTGCAGTCGCTTTAAGAGTGGTATTTTTAAATCAGTTTTTCTCTTGTGAAGCAAAGCACTTATTGTTAAAAACAAATCACCAACATTTATTTATTTATTTATTTATTATTGTGTAGTGATTTCCACTGATACAAAAGTGTACTTTGCAAATTTATTCCAATATTCAACCACTTTTACTTTTCAATTGCTGCAATACAATTTCCAGATGATGCAACCTGCAAAATGACTCAGTTGATGCTAAATGCAGATTGTAATATCAACTTCCTTGATGTCTTCCTATTCTTCTGCTTGTTGCTCAGAATTGCCTAAAAATGCCTGGTCCCGACCCATCACTGCGCAGCAGCTATAATTTCCTTATGTTTTTCCTTGTCCTCTGTTTCCCCTCCCCCTGTCTGTCTCTCTGTGGGTCTATGTTGTGGGCGTGGCAACTCCCTCACTCTCCTGGGTTCCCGATTACATTCATTCTACTCACCTGCTCTCTGCTGCTCACCTGAGAACTATCCAGTAATCAACCCTGCAGTGTAAAACACCTGCTCTCTTCTCCAGTCCTCGCCAGATCGTCTACTACTGTGGTACTTACCCTGTGTTTTCCTGTGTCATAGGATCATCCCCTGGATTTTTTCCTACTGCCAAATTCATTATCCTGGCAATAAAAGCTTGGGTTTGGGTTCACCTTGTTGATTGTAACAGAACAATCTGGCCAACATGAACCCTGCAAACATAGATTCCTCCCCCTGAGACCCTGTTTTTTCCCAAGCAGACACTGACTCCCTCCACCATGTCCTCGCTGCCCAAGGTGCTCGTGTTGGTCACCATGAGCAACTTCTCTCAGAAGTCATGAAAAACCCTCAAAGCTCTTTCAACACATGTAACCTGTATTGGGAATCAGGTGGATTTTTTCACTGCTCACCTCTTTAACCCTGCCCCTGAACCCCAGCTCAGCCAGCCTACACCGGTAGTCACCGCAGCCTCCCCCACTCTCCCAGCACCACAGAAGAATGAGGATGGGTGAGTGCCTATATTGTGGCCAGACAGGCCATTTCCTTGCCTCTTGCTCCCTCCGGCCAAAAGGGGAAGCTCAACAGTAACAGTGGGAGTACTGGTGAGTCAAACTTCCTTTTCCTTCACACGTATGCAGTTCCCAGCCACATTGTGTTGGAGAGTTGAGACCTTGTCCTTATTAGCCTTAGTAGACTCTGGTGCTGATGAACATTTTTTGGATGTTAACCTTGACTCTCAAGCTGGCATCCCCTTTGAACCACTTGCTAAGTCCATGGATGCTGAAGCTCTGGATGGGAGACTTTTGGCCTGTATCACTCACAAAACTTGTCCTCTGCTCCTCATTCTCTCAGGAAACCACTGTGAGCAGATTCAGTTTCACCTCATTTAACCTCTTCTTGCTCCCCATATCCCCATATCGACTGGACTGCAGGAAAGGTAGTGAGCTGGAGTTCCCACTGTCATTCAACATGCCTGCAGTCTGCTCTTTCCCTGGTGGGCACTGATACTACATCCTTATCTGAACCAAAAGCCCCTGATCTTTCCAATGTCCCCCTGAATATCCTAACTTAAGTGAAGTCTTTAGTAAACAGCATGCCCTGTCCCTACCACCTCACTGCCCATACAATTGTAGAATTGACCTACTCCCAAGAGCACCTCTTCCTACCAGTCATTTGTACAACCTGTCCTGTCCAGAGAGAGAATCCACGGCGAAGTACATCAAGGAATCCTTTGCACCAGGTATTATTTGGCCATCTTCCTCCCCTGTCTGTGCTGGTTTCGTTTTTATTTCAAAGAAGGATCACACATTCTATCCTTAAATTGATTTTCATGGCTAAAACAACACAACAGTCAAGAACAAGTATCCTCTGCCTCTGAAAAGCTCAGCCTTTGAGCCCCTGCATAGTGCCACAGTCTTCAATAAACTGGACCTGAGAAACACCTACCACCTGGTTCAGATATGGGAGGGGGATGAGTGGAAAACTGCCTTTAACATACCCCATGGACATTTTGAATGTCTCCTTATGTCCTTTGGGTTGACCAGTGCCCCTGCTGTCTTCCATTCTCTGGTTAATTATGTGCTTTGAGACCTGCTCAACCACTTTGTCTTTGTTACCTGGATGGTATCCTGATTTTCTCCCGCAGCATGGAGGTGCACATTCAACATGCCTGCCAGGTTTTGCAACGCCTGTACTTGCAGGCTGGGAAATACGATTTGAGTACATCATTGAAGGTGGGCAGGTAAAGACTGATCCTGACAAGATTCAGGCAGTGGCAGCATGGCCGACATACACTTCGGTGAAGCAGCTCCAGCTGTTCCTGGGCTTTGCTAATTTCTACTGATGCTTCATTAGAGACTACAGTTGAGTAGCTGCACCCCTGAGCAAGCTCACCTCCTCTGCACTCCCATTTTCCTGGACCCCTGAGGCAGAGCAGGCTTTCACTGAACCCAAAAGGCACTTCAGCTCTGCACCTGTTCTAGTTCAGCCTGACCCTTCACATCAGTTCATTGTGGAAGTGGATGCTTCAGACACAAGGGTTGGAGCTTTACTCTCCCATCTCTCTGCTTCAGATCAGAAGCTCCACCCTTTTGCTTTTATTTCTCGTCGTCTGTCCCCTGCCGAATGCAACTATGATGTTGGGAACCACGAATTGCTCCTAGTAAAGCTGGCATTGGAAGAATGGAGACACTGGCTGGAAGGTGCAGAGCATCCCTTTATTGTTTGGACTGACCATAAGACTGACCGGTGTGTCAGTATGCTAAAACTATGTCAGACTCTGTAGTTTTCTCTGGACCCCTGCCAAATCTGACCACTGATTATATGTTTAGCCGCATGTCAACATTCAGTCGCTGGCTGTCTAGGTGGTGTCCAGCAAACGATGTGGGCTTCGTTAATAATTGGAAAATCTTTTGGGGAAAACCTGGTGTGATTAGGAGAGATGGCATTCATCCCACTTTGGATGGAGCCACTCTCATATCTAGAAACCTGGACAAGTTTATTAGTGATCTAAAACCGTGACAACCCAGGGTTGAGACCAGGAATCAGAGTCGCAGTGTAAAACACTTCTCTGAGCTTCTAGAGCAGTCACCCACCCATAATGTCATACAAACGGTGTCTGTCCCCCGACCACCTAAATTATTTAAATATAAAGTCAAACAAAGAGGAGTTGTACATAACAACCTGATAAAAATTAAAACCTCTTCTGTGACAGAAAGACAAAACAGGAGAATTGTGGACTGTTAAATGTCAGATCATTATCTTCCTAAGCAGTATTAGTAAACAAATTAATATCAGATAATCATATTGATTTACTCAGCCTCACCAAAACCTGGCTGTGTCAAGATGAATATGTTAGTCTAAATGAATCCACTCCTCCCAGTCATAATAATACCCACGTTCCTCAAGGCAGCGGCCGAGGAGGGGGAGTTGTAGCCATTTTTAACTCTAGTCTATTAATCAGCGCTAAACCTAAACTACATTACGAATCCTTTGAAAGCCTTGTCCTTAGTCTTTTACATCCGACCTGGAGAACCTCGCAGCCTCTTCTATTTGTTATAATGTACCGTGCTCCTGGCCCATATTCAGAATTCTTATCTGAATTCTCAGAGTTTTTATCCAGTTTTGTCCTGAAATCAGATAAAGTTATTATTGTAGGCGATTTCAATATCCACGTGGACGTTGATAATGACTCCCTCTCTACTGCGTTTATCACATTATTAGACTCCATTGGCTTCAGTCAAAGTGTACATAAGCCCACTCACCGTTTTAACCACACCCTCGATCTAGTTCTGGCATATGGAATTGAGATTAATAACTTAATAGTCTTTCCAGAGAATCCCTCTCTATCAGATCATTACTTAATAACTTTTGATTTCTGTCTACATGACTACGGGCCACTCAGTAACAGCTACTATACTAGGTGTTTATCAGATAGTGCAGTAGCAAAATTTAAGGAAGTGATTCCATCGGTGTTTTAATACCCTCTATAAGTGAGGTTTCCCGTACTGACTTTAAAGTCTCCCAAATTGATCATCTCGTCGATAGCACTGCAGGCTCGCTGCGAACAACTCTCGACTCTGTAGCACCTCTTAAAAAGAAGTTCGCAAAGCAAAGAAAGTTTGCTCCCTGGTATAATTCCCAAACCAGAAAATTAAAGCAAATGTCGCGCAAATTTGAAAGGAATTGGCGATTAACCAAACTGGAAGATTCTCGTTTAATCTGGTTAGATAGTCTAAAAACATATAGGAGAGCCCTCCGCAATGCCAGAGCAAACTATTACTCATCATTAATAGAAGAAAATAAGAACAACCCCAGGTTTCTTTACAGCACTGTAGCCAGGCTGACAGAGAGTCACAGCTCTATTGAGCCTTGTATTCCTTTAGCCCTTAGCAGTAATGATTTTATGAGCTTTTTTAATGACAAAATCGTAACTATTAGAGACAAAATTCATGACCTCCTGCCCTCTAACAGTATTAATCTGCCTTCAAACACAGCTATAAGTGCTGATACATATTTAGATTGCTTCTCCCTGATTTCTATTCAACAATTGACGTCAATGATTTCTTCATCCGAGTCATCAACGTGTCTCTTGGACCCCATCCCAACTAGGCCACTTAAGGAAGTCTTACCTTTAGTTAACACTTGCATACTAGACATGATCAATATATCTTTATTAATAGGCTATGTACCACAGTCTTTTAAGGTAGCTGTAATTAAACCTCTGTTAAAAAAGCCCACATTGGATCCAGAGGTGTTAGCCAATTACAGACCTATATCCAACCTTCCCTTTCTCTCAAAGATCCTTGAGAAAGTAGTCGCAGACCAGCTGTGTGACTTTCTCCATGATAATAATTTATTTGAGGAATTTCAGTCAGGATTTAGGGCCCATCATAGTACCGAGACAGCACTAGTTAAAATTACAAATGATCTCCTGATTGCTTCAGACCAAGGACTCGTCTCTGTATTTGTCTTACTAGATCTTAGTGCCGCATTTGACACAATTGACCATCAAATTCTGCTACAGAGACTGGAACATTCAATTGGCCTTAAAGGTTCTGCACTAAGCTGGTTTAAATCGTACTTATCCGATCGTTTTCAGTTTGTTCACGTTCATAATGAATCATCTTCACGTACTAAAGTTTGTTTTGGAGTACCTCAAGGTTCAGTGCTCGGCCCAATTCTATTCACGCTATATATGCTTCCCTTAGGTAACATCATCAGAAATCACTCTATAAATTTCCATTGCTATGCGGATGATACACAGTTGTATTTATCGATAAAACCAGAAGAAACGGATCAATTAACTAAGCTTCAGAAATGTCTTAAAGATATAAAAACCTGGATAAGCACCAATTTCCTGATGTTAAATTCATACAAAACTGAAGTTATTGTTCTTGGCCCCAAACAGCTCAGAAACTCTTTATCTGATGATATAGTTTCTCTGGATGGCATTGCTCTGGCCTCTAGCATCACCGTAAGCAACCTCGGCGTAATATTTGATCAAGATTTGTCTCTTAACTCCCATTTAAAACAAACGTCTTGGACTGCATTTTTTCATCTGCGTAATATTGCGAAAAATTAGGCCTATCCTGTCACTAAAAGATGCTGAAAAATTGGTCCACGCGTTTGTTACCTCGAGGCTGGATTACTGTAATTCTCTATTATCAGGTACCTCTAATAAGTGCCTGAAAACTCTCCAGCTAATCCAGAATATGGCGGCACGTGTACTGACAGGAACTAAGAGACGAGATCACATTTCTCCTGTTTTAGCTTCTCTGCACTGGCTCCCTGTTAAATCCAGAATTGAATTTAAAATCCTTCTCCTAACCTACAAAGCTCTACATAATCAGGCTCCATCATATCTCAGAGAGCTCATAGTGCCCTATTATCCCACCAGAACACTGCGCTCTGAGAATGCAGGGTTACTCGTGGTCCCTAAAGTCTCCAAAAGTAGAACAGGAGCCAGAGCCTTCAGCTATCAGGCTCCTCTTTTGTGGAATCACCTTCCTGTTTCGGTCCGGGAGGCAGACACCGTCTCCACTTTTAAGACTAGACTTAAGACTTTCCTTTTTGATAAAGCTTATAGTTAGGACTGGCTCAGGCTTGTCTGTGACCAGCCCCTAGTTAGGCTGACATAGGCCTAGTCTGCCGGGGGACCTCCTATAATACACAGAGCCCCTTCTCTCCTTCTCACTCTCTCTCTCCCTTGCTAGTATTCATGTCCTGTTAATGCATCTCTCTAACCCGGGTCTACTACATGTCACTAACTCGGCTTGTTCTCCGGAGCCTTTGGGCTCCACTGTCTCGCAGGTTAACTTGTACCGCAGCTGTGCCTGGATGGTGTGTCGTGGTTGTGCTGCTGACGTGGTCCTGCCTGATACCTCCCACTGCTGCTGTTACTATTAGTCATACCTGGACTATTATACACATATCATTATTGTCACATACATATATAATCATATTATTAATATAATATCTGTTTCTCTTTATGTCTCAGTGTGTCATATGGATTACTGTTAATTCATTATATTGATCTGTTCTGTACAACATCTATTGCTCGTCTGTCCGTCCTGGAAGAGGGATCCCTCCTTCAGTTGCTCTTCCTGAGGTTTCTACCATTTTTTTCTCCCCGTTAAAGGGGTTTTTTGGGGGAGTTTTTCCTTATCCGCTGTGAGGGTCCTAAGGACAGAGGGATGTTGTATGCTGTAAAGCCCTCTGAGGCAAATTGTGATTTGTGATATTGGGCTTTATAAATAAAAATTGATTGATTAATTGATTGAAAGACATGAGTATCATGCTAATACTCATGCCTTTGTCTCCACCTGCACCATGTGTGCTCATGGACAGTCCAAACACTGCCCTTCAGGTGGTCTGCTCCACCCTCTGCCTACACTTAGCCGTCCGTGGTCCCATATTGCTCTTGATTTTGTTATCAGATTACCTCCATCCCAAGGTAACACAACCAAACTGACAATTGTGGACTGTTTTTCCAAAGCTGCACTTTTTGCACCCCTGCCTAAACTCCCCACATCCCCCAAGACTACAGAGTTGCTGATCCATCATCTGTCTCATCTCCATGGCATCCCTTCGGACATAGTGTCAGACAGAGGTCCACAGTTAATCTCTCAGGTATGGAAATCATTTTGTCAAGCTCTTCCAGCATCACTGCATCTCTCCTCTGGTTTCCATCCCAGACAAATGGTCAAACTGATCAACTGATTTAAGCAGGATCTGAAAGCTGCCACTCTGTGGTTGCAAAAAAACACAACCTCTTCCTGGAGCTCACACCCCCTTGGGTTGAGTACACCCACAACTCACTGACCTGCACTGCAACCACTATGTCCCCTTTAAAGAGTTCACGAGGCTATCAACCCCCCAGCTCAAGAAGAAGAGGTCTCCGTGCCATCAGTGCAGGCTCTGGAAGGACACCGGTGCTGCCCTGCTCCACACAGCTGACCGCAACCTGCGCTTTGAACTCTTCCTCCTGCACCTTAGACACCATCCCCACCAAGCTGCACAAGGAGGTATTTCCCACAGTTAGTCCTGTTATCTTGCACATTTTTAATAATTCCCTGACCTCCAGTTCTTTTCCTGATAGTTTTAAGCATGCCATTGTCCACCCTCTACTTAAAAAATCTTATTTGGACCCTCTGTCTTTAAGCAAATACAGGCCCATCTCCAAACTGTCTTTTTTTTTATCTAAGTTTCTGGAGAGAGTAATTTCTGCTCAATTGATTTCTTTTATGAATCGCAATAGTGTTTTTAACTGCTTCTAGTCTGATTTTAGAGCATTTCACAGTACCGAGACAGCTACTTGTTTAGGTAACTAATTACCTACTTCTAGCTGCAGACAAAGTTGACTTCTCGATTTTAGTCCTTTTAGACTTAAGTGCCGCATTTGACACTGTCGACCACAGTATCCTCATAAATCACCTAGAGTATTGGGTGGGCATCGAGGGCCCGGCTCTTACTTTATTGCGATCATACCTCCTCAATAGAACTTTCAACTGTGATAGCGCAGCGCTGTTCTCCATATACATGCTGCCCCTTGGCCAGCTTATTCAGAATCGTGATGTGCTTAATCATTTTTATGCTGATGACACACAGTTATACTTACCATTAAAAAACCCTCGGATCCTAGCAGCCTAGTCAAACTTAAATCGCGCCTCTCTGACATTAAATCCTGGATGTCCCAGAATGTTCTTAAATTTAATGATGACAAATCTGAGGTCATTCTATTCTGTCCCCCAAATTCTGTCAGCTCTATTGGAGCAAACCTTGCCGATCTGCCAAAGAACACTACACAGGCTGCTAGGAATCTGGGGTTAATTTGACTCCAACCTGCTTTGAGAACCAAGTCAAAAATGTTGTCAAGTTGTGTTTCTACCAGTTGAAGATCATCTCTAAAATTAGGTCATTTTTATCTTTTCCCGATCTTCAAAAAACTATACATGCTTTTATATATTCTCGACTCGACTACTGCAACACACTTTATTAAGGTATCAGCCAGGGCTCTCTTCACCGTCTCCAGCTGGTCCAAAATGCTGCTGCTCGTCTCATTACTGGGACAAAAAGGTATGATCACATCACCCCTGTGCTTGCCTCCCTACATTGGCTCCCAGATAGCTTTTGTATTGATTTTAAAATTGTATTACTAACCTTTAAGGCATTAAATGGCCTTGCTCCCAGTTACATATCTGCATTAATGAACTGGCATGTGCCCCCTCGACCCTTAAGATCTGCAGATGGAGCCCTGTTGGTCACTCCCAGGTCACAGCTTGTGACAAAGGGTGATCGGGCCTTTGCTGTCAAAGCCCCCACTCTCTGGAACTCCTTGTCAACTGAACTCAGACACACTAGGTCTCTAGCTTCTTTTAAAACTCTTCTTAAAACTTTTTTCTTTGTGAAAGCTTTTGGAAATGTTTGATACGTTTTATTTACTGTTTTTACACCTCTTAACTGATGTTTTTTTTTTTTTTTTTATCATTATTTTACTCCTGTGCATTCTATTGTCCTGTTATTACTATTATTGTGCATCTTCTATTGTTACTCTGTACTTCTGCCTTTACCTCTGTGTTCCTCTGTGCTTATTTTATCTGCCTTGTTGGTTTTATTTTCTTTGTAAAGCACTTTGTAACATTGTTAAGAAAAGTGCTATATAATAAAATGTATTGTTTTTACATTGTTGCAGACCACCACAGCACCCCAGCTCCCACCTATCAGCCAGGTCAGAACGTTTGGTTATTCTCTAAAGACATTCCACTAAAGACTGACTCCAAGAAACTCTCACCACGCTTCATTGGCCCTTATGAGATCAAAACTGTTATCAGTCCACCTGTTGTTAAACAGAAGTTGCCCAGATCCATGAGGATTCATCCCACCTTTGATGTCTCTCAGTTGAGACCAGTCTCTCTCAGTCACTTGTGCCCTCCAGCCAATCGCTCTCCACCCACCCGGGTCGTGGATGATCATCCGGCCTTCACTGTCCAGTGACTGCTAGATGTTTGCCACTGTGGCCAGGGATATCAGTACCTTTCATGTCTCCTAGTTGAAACCAGTCTCTCTCAGTCCCTTGTGCCCTCCAGCCAATCCCCCTCTTTCTTCCTAGGTCTGTGCTCTGTGTTTGGGTTCACCTTGTTGATTGTAGCAAGGTGATAATTTATAACCGAATGATTTAAAAAATTTCATGTTGAAACCATCTGGCCCTGCTGCCTTATTATT
Organism: Cephalopholis sonnerati; assembly: GCA_019142605.1. NCBI lineage: Eukaryota > Metazoa > Chordata > Actinopteri > Perciformes > Serranidae > Cephalopholis > Cephalopholis sonnerati. The sequence continues at coordinate 2,650,552 of JAGQAX010000020.1, forward strand.
GGGGAGTGAGGCAATTTCTTTCATCCAGATTAATATCAGTCTAGTGCAGCAACTGAATCTTCTGACAGCTTAGGTAAACTTGAATATTCAAAAAAGGCTTCCGTGTTTTCAAGATCTGGCTGGACCTGTGATTGGTAGACACTTGCTACCAGTACCACCTTTTGATTTAATACAATGTATGGCTCTAGAGGCCTGCTGTTGTCTCAGCTAGCGAAATAGCAACTTGTGGGACTTGTCACTGAGCTCAAAGTATCTCTGCCTGGCCTGTATTAGTAGTTTGGAAGCATTTTTGGAATTTATAGAATTATATTCATATCATATGGCTGTGATCTTTTTAAGGAAATCCGGTTCCTTATTTATTTTGTGTGAAGCTTCCAATTTGGCTAACTCACTGTATATTTCTGTCAACCTTTCCTTAGATTTTGTCTTTTCTGCTGCCTCATATAAAATTATGTGACCCCTTAAAACAGCCTTCATGGCCATAGAGTGGAAACATCTACATCGCCCCCATCATCAGTGCTTGATTATTCTAATTTATCTGAGAGATAGGAACAATTTTTTGTCCCTCATTGTAACGCCACCCATATTCACCCTTATTATAGTTCAATTTCAGGTTTAAAGAAACAGGGGCATCGTCAGATAAAGTATATTATGGTAAGTGTAATCAGCTGCTGACATTACAAATTTGGAGTCTGACAAAAAAATAATCAATCTTTGAGTAGCACTTATGCACTGCAGAAAAACAGGAAAATTCTTTTCTTGTAGGATGAAGAAGCCTCCATATGTCCACTAAATTATATGATTGAATAAAATTGTTCAGTGTTCCACTGTTTTTACATGGGCCTACTTGGGGGCGTTGCCTGTCTAGGACAGGATCTAAAACACAATTGAAATCTCCAGTTATAGTTATTTTGGAGTGTGACACATTAGGCAAGTCAATAAAAAGATTCTGAAAGAAAATGGGGTCATTAAAATTGGGACCGTATGTATTTACCAATGTCAGTGGTATGGAGTTAAACAATCTGTTGACAGTTAAATATCTGCCTCTCTGGTCTGAGATAGTTTGTTTCTGAATAAAAGGGATATTTTTCCAAATCAAAATTGCGACACCTCTTGTTTTAGTGCCAAAATTTGACTAATACATTTGAGATGCCCATGAAGCAGTACTTTTGCTGCAGTTTTCTTAATGTGTGTTTCCTGTAGAAAGCAGACATTGGCTTTCTGTGCACATAGCTCTCCATAAACCTTTCCTCTTTTAAGTGGGATATTCATCCCTCATACTTTCCAGCTTACTAACTTTACATGTGTTTAAATAAACAAATGTGCTGAAAACAAACAAACAAACAAACAAAAAAAACAGACAACGAACACACTAAAGCTACAGTCTGGAGCGAGCATGAGCTCCAGACTAGACATATAGCTACTAACCACGGGAGCCACTTCACAAGTAATAAGTGTAATCATATTAAAAAAAACAGTCCTCACAGAGATCTTGGCGTAAACTGACTAAATATCATTCAAGTGTCACTTAACAACAAATCTTGCTGGGTGACGGAATCCACAGCGGAGTTTTCTAGCTCCGCATTTTTCTTAATTTTGTTAAAAGCCAGGCGTTTCTTCATGACTGACGAAGTCAGATCTAGATAGATAAACAGAGGACATTCCTCGTACTGTGATGGAGACTTCTCTCTAGACAGCCTCAGCGCCTGTTCTTTCACTTGAAAATGATGCAGCCTGGTGATTATAGCTCTCAACCTGCCTTTCTTGGCTTGTGCGATGCTCCAGTGCGCACGGTCCACTTATATCGGTCCATCAACTTGGTCGACTTGCAGTAGTTTTGGAACTCAGTTAATCCGTGTATTTTATTGGGTAAGAATAGAAGTCATGGTTTGGTCAGAAAATCCTGACAGTGACGAGACTGGGAGATGATGCCCAAGACCACCAATCTACCTTTCTGTCCATTAATAAACACCAAAAGACATTATCAAATCAAAATACAACATGTGGTCTTGTGCATGCTTTACAAAGAGTGAGAGTGCTATCTTTGCACATGACAAGAGAAGAACATCGGCTTCTGTAAACAGAAGTCTGTTTAATCACGACATATGCAACCTCACCCACACTGCAATGTCTCCGTGAAAATATGTTCACCAAACACATACACACAAACACTCAAACAGCACAGGCAATGACAAACACACGGACCAAGCAAAGTGATGCAAATTACATCCCTTACAGGGATAGAAAGATTTATTAACTGATACTCTTTTGATGACTACTTCTGTTTTGAAATCCATGTTTCTAATAAAAGTTTACATTTTCCCTCTCATCTCCACTTTTCTTCATTTCCTCCTTGCTTCCTTCAGTTGCTGTGGTTCCGTCCTCCTCCCTGCTAAAGTGAGTATCATGCTCTTTCACCCCTGTCCAGGCTCTCCTTCTCATTTACATACCTGTCAGATAATCATTTCCTCCCACCGATGATGATGAATCCATCGGACATATTAGCACCCTGCTTTTTCCTCCGCACTGCTCAAAATCTTTTTGAAAAATAGCTTAAAAAATTTAAAAATCAATCATAGCAACTTTTTGAAGTGCAATGAGGCTCTGACCTTAGCTGTTTCCAATAGTGCTATTGAAGTTGGCTATTCTTCTGCATGGAGATTGATGGTGGGGAGCATAACAAAGCAGGTTGCCGATGGCTCAGTGGCTGTAGCTACATCGTTCCTGGCAGAGAGTCATCGTCAACTCCCAAGGCAGAGAAGCGTTATGCTCAATTTAGGGTTTACTTAGGCTCACTTCACATACAAATTAGGAAAAATATAAATCTCCTACAGCAAACGAGTCAAGTCATCAATAATGAAATAGGACTTTGTTGTGCTTGTTAGATTTGGATAGGAGTAATGCCTTTTTAAACGCTCTGTGATGTCCTAACAGCTGAAATGAACACTGCTCAACAACTGCAAATACACACATACACACGGATTCACACTTGACAGCTCTTTTCAAACTTTAATGGCAATTTCAGCCTGCAGTTATGTTGTATTTAATGTCCTTCATCTTAGTTTAGATTGTGCAAACTTGTGTGATCTTCTTTACCTTTTACAAATTATTTGTTTTCAGGTGGCAACATTTGAAGTGTTAAAAGTGTAATCAGTGCCTTTGACTTTATTTAGCTCTGTCCTTCTTTAGTCTTCTACTTTACTACAATTTGGTCTTTTTGTTTTCAAAGTTTTGTCGATATTTGTTCATGTATGTCTGTCAGCTCTGATAACATATTCACCCAATTCTTCTCACTGCTGAGATCTGTGATCACAAAGACACTGCTACAACAAAGTCAACAAACAAAAGCACTGTCAATAATCTATAATCAAACTGTTTCATATGCACTATGATCCAAAAGCGGAATACACAGAGTGGCTGACATCAGATTTTTATTTCCAGGTTAATATATAGCCCAAGTCCTCACATCAATTCCTCTGTACAACTAGTTTCTCTACGTTAGTACAATGTCACATTAAAGAACAAAATTACTGAGGTGCCCAGTAGATCAGGAAGTAAAGTAGGCACCCCATGTACAAAGGCAGTGTCCTTGCCACAGCGGCCAAAGGTTCAGTTCCAGCTTGTGGCCCTTTGCTGCATGTTGACCCCTCTCTCTCTCACTTTAAACGGTCCTGTCATTAAAGAAAAAAGCCCCAACAAATAATATAATAAATAACAAAAATGTTCACAGCATTTAGGCTATTCAGAATGCAAAACTCTGAAGCTCAGTATCTCAAAATTGCTTAGAGCGCAGATAGAACCTTATAATTCTACGGTGGCAATATCATAAAATTAATTAGTATCTATTTAAGACACTGCTAGAGTGTGATTTTGGAGTTAGGAACTTCCCATTATCCATCAGTGCCTACGTTGGCATTTTTGCTTATTGTGATGTCATTTCTTGGAGTATCTTCAAATGCTTCATATCCCAAAAAACTGTACAACCTAACCTAAAAGCTTATGTAAGTCAATAAACCATAATATGATAAAAGTATTGAAGTTGTGTCATCAATAAATAACGTAAAAATCCAACTTTTTTTTTTCATCAAAAAATGACCCAAAATATTTTTGACAGTAGAAACATAAACAAAATGTTTCTTTACACTCCATAAGTTATTTGGACTATGTATACTATTTAGTCTTTCCTTATTTTTATGAGCTGAGTGCAAAGGGTTTGTGATAGACTCATCATTCATTCCTCTGGCGCCATTGTGTATTTTTGCACCACATGCAACGTAACGCAGTGACATCAAGTGTACTATGTAATGAAACAGAAGACAGAAGCCTTAGCTTTCTACTGTAAAAAGAATGAATGTTACAGTTATTATTGTTTTTACTTTTGGCCAATATATACAGGATTATGCAAACAATGATCTCCTGCAGCCATCACAGGGAAATTCCGGGGTTATTAAAGATAGACAATTATTCACTCTCACATTCACGCCTACTGCCAATTTAGAGTCACCATTTAACCTGCATTTCTTTGGACTGCAATAGGAAGCCAGAGTACCCAGAGAAAACCCACGCTGACATGGGGAGAACATGCAGACGCCACACAGAAGGGCTCCCCCACCCCAGGGTTCAAACCAGGAATCCTCATGCTGTGAGGTGAGAATGCTAATCACTGCACCACCTTGCTGCACAACTGGATAAATAAGTCTTGAAATATACTGCATGAGTTGTGTGAGAGTTTTAAACAGATGTTTTGATATAGTTTTGCTTTTGTGAAACCTTGTTTTAGATTCTTCATTCACTGTGGAGGCATGAGAGAAATCCAACTGACAAATTCAAGATAACATGGGGTGAGTAACTGATATACAAATGTTTATCTTGTGGGTGAAGTATTGCAATAAGGGCTTTTCATAATGTCCCAGAAGTAGATGTTAAAGATTCCCTGTATCATATTTGAACACCTGACAACTGAGCTAACTCCATCTGCTGGAAGAAAGTGGACCTTGGATTGAGATTGTTTTTTTTTTTTTCAAAAATATTTCCTATAATTCAGAAGACTGCAGCTTCCATGATTTTTTTTTTCCAGTGTGGCACTTTCTGAATTACACATTATTACAGTTTCTCATCTATAGTATCCACCCAGTTTCTCCTCTACTGTCTTTTTTCCAGCTTTTTAGCTGTAATCACTGCTATCTGAAAAAAAGCCTCCATAGTTCAGCCCATTCTGTCCTTGATCTGTTTGTTAAAGCTAAAAGCAGAAATACTAAATGAACAATGATATCACTTCTTTGTCTTTGTTTTTTATACAACATTCTTATCTCCACAGTTGGACTAAACCTCTTTTTATTCCGTTAAACAAGGCTATTTAGAGGTTTTCTTTCTTTCTGGAACAGAACTATGAAGTTTCATGTTGACAGTGCAGCTTGCTATTTCAGTAATATACATATCGGTCTAGGTCTGATTTCTCTTATTGCTCATCTTAAGAGTATATATGCAGGGTGGAGCTGTTTCCCTGGGGCGAGTCTTGGTTCACTAAAACAAGGAGCCTCATCAATAGGCCTCCCTGCCTTGCAGCATCGATAAAGACCTGAGCTGATATATAGCCCCACCTGGTCAATACACACACTGGAGACAAGCACATACACTAACACACATACCACCAGCAAGCCATGATCAAAGACAGTCAAGTTAAATAATGACACCAGAGTGTGTGAGGTGGGAGCTGCAGGGAAAGTGCTTTTCCTGGAGCTTTTGTTTTAATGCCTAAATCATGAGCTGATGTATGATACATCTCCCTGTATGTATGCACACACACACGCACGCAGGGACAAACACAGCCATGCTCACACGCAAAGCTGGAGATGGCTTTGTTCTGCTGGGGTTTGAGGCAGAAAAGAGTGAGAGGGAATAGAGGCTGTGGGAAAAGAGAGTTAGAGAGAGCCAGAGGCAAAGAGGGAGAGAAAGGGAAGGAGGGAGAGAGAGAGAGAGAGAGAGAGAGAGAGAGAGAGAGAGAGAGAGAGAGGAGAGTGTTAAAGTCAGTGAACTTCCATCATCCATCAAAGTGACTGAGGCGCTGACACACTGAGACATCCCCAGATCCTTGTCGACAAATTGCGCTGGTAAATGATTTCTCCTATCAGCTAAATCATACTATCCATCCCTCTCTCCCTCCATCATTCCATCTATCTCTCTGCATCATCCACCTGCCTCTCTTCTCTCTCTCTCTCTCTCTCTCTCCATAAATATATATACACATATGTATAAATATATATATATATATATATATCCTCCGTCTTTTCCTCATTGAGTTCATTTCCCTTTGGCTCAGTGGAGTGCCACACTTGATGTCTGATAGACTCTGACTCCATATATACATGAGGCACATGTATGACGCTCTTTCTCTCTCCCTTTGTTTCTCTCTCAATCTTACACACAAACACACACACACACACAGTGTTAATTTCGTTAACGACAACTATGGCAAACATTTTTTGTCAACTTTTTTTCCATGACAAAAACGAGATGATGCCGAGCTAGAAATGGATTGATAAAATAAACTAAGACAAGTTTCATTTTTGTTGACGTGATGAAAATGTTAGTGGTGGACTACTTGACATTGAAAGCTGAGAACAGCCGTGCTTGAAATTATCTTCAAATGCTACATAGGCGACAGGCTGGTAAACCCCAGTAAATAGTCTGCACTAGAATGTTTTGCTAGCCAGCAAATACCCTCACACCGGAGCAGTGTCAGCTGTTGGTACGAGTTGTGAGCTATAATTCAGCAGTAAATAATTAGCCGTGTGTGTTTGACTGTGAATGTTGCTGAATGGATTGTGTAGTTTGTCAGTTGCAGCAGTGGCTGTTAGCAGTTAGCTCCACTCGTTAGCCGCTGAATGGCAGTGGAGCAAGCAGCCACCGCCCGACAGACTTCACAGCTGATCCCCGAACTCCACTCAAACCAGACTGCAGAAGGTTTATTGGTTAATGCTGTTTGACAAGCACGTAGGAGGCTCAGTTATCTGTGAGTTTAGCTGTGCTGTAAGTAAACAGTCTGAACTCAGATCGGTTTTCTCTGACAGAGATGAAAGTTTTGTTTTAATCACCAACTTTGTGAGAGGACAGGAGAGGTTAAACCTCCAGACTAACATGTTGCAAAACTTCTAGCTTTAATTAAGTTATTTCTCTGCTTCTTAACAGTGAGATGGATAAGTTAGGGTTTACAATGAACCTGGGTACAAATCCTAGTTGTCTCATATAAGTGGTGTCAAAGTTTTTCTGGGCGAAAATAGAGAGATGTTGAGCTTTTCAAATGATGATCAGTAAGTGTGTGTTCATAAATCACCCCTTAAACCTGTCAAAACTGCTTGCAAAATGATAGTTTGTAAGTGTGCAGAAATTTTTTTTAGTTGTAGAAAAAAATGTCAAATCTTTGTACAACCTGTCACCTTGATTCTAATTATATGATATATGCAATAGCCTCACTAGAGTAGTAATAAATAAATAAAAAAAAGAAAACATAATGACTAAAAGTTGACTAAAATGTTGTGAATTTTTGTTGACTAAAACTATGAAGGATAAATGTGACTAAAATATCACTAAAGCAGCAAAAGTATTTTGTTTCTAGACTAAATCTAAATCTAAAATAGCTGTCAAAATCAACATTGCAAATGTGGTGTGATGGCATTACTTGCACCTTAAAGTCAAGCCACCACTGATAAAAAGTTTGAAAAACATGTGGGTTTTGAAATGTAACATCTATAGATACCATAGCGAAATTCATGCATCCATGCTTCCAAGGCAGACTCTTATATTACTAGTCTGGTTCGCTGTTTTCAGAGCTGTAGGTTTGAGTCAAATGACTTTGCTCAGGCTCATTCATTTGATGACAAACTGCACAAAATCCAAAAAGACTTAGCCGCATTTTGACTTAAAGTGGCTTGACTTTAATTAGTGACTTGTGCCTTCACTTGGACTTAAACAATTTTACTTTGAATGATTTGATATCCTTCGCAAGACAAAAGATTTTAAATAATTTTGGAAAAAATGCACAGTGAATCAATTCTTTGTTTTCCTGATAACATATACTTTAGTTTGTCTGATCTGTTCACACGGCAAAGCAGCAGGGAAAGGTCTGTATGTCAATGCAGATGGAAAACAGATGACACCTCCAATCAGCTCCTCCAGGATGTTGCGATGTTTCAAATTGAATCAATTCCTGTGAATTTGCAATTTTGTCCAGTCATCACAACTTGTCCACATATTTGACCAAACTTTATAGTTTTCCACGAGTCGCCAAACTCACTTTATGTTTCTGCTAGTGAAATGGCAGACATGCAACACAAATGTCTCACACTGACCAACCAAAATTACTGCTTGAGACTGTGTGAGGCTATTCCCTGATGCTCTGTGTAAAAGCAAGGCTAACTGTTTTGCAAAGTCATTGATTCACAAACACTTTTCTACTGCAGCACACACCCTGGAGAATGGCTGAAACCTATAGACAAAACACCAAGACAGTTGCATCCACATCTACTGCATGTACAGAAAGAATCAAAGTGAGTCAAGCATGGTTAGCGGTAACATTAGTGTAGTATAAATCACAGTAGTGGCTAAGTAGCTAATAAAAGCCTGTTTGCCTGTTTGTGTGACAAACTGTATGCAGCTGTAATAGAGATAGAGAAAATAGTTTAGTAAAAAACAAAGTCTTGAATAAACAACCCAGTCTCATTCTGAATACCACTGCTTGGTCATTGATTTCTGTGTCAGACACTGACAAAAAACAGGCATCCTTATACAGCAGTAATACTCACCATCAGGTAATAACATGACTGGATGGCATCAGTTTTTAACACCAGACAGCACTGTAATTTAAGGAGCTGGAAAGTCCCTTCAAGGACGGGAGGGAGGATTAGTGGATGGAACCAACAACACCAGACTTTAACCCTGTAGGCCAGTGTTTGCTTCCTGCATGAATGTGAAGTCAAAACTTTATGTTTTTTTCTAAACCTAACCATGTGCCTCTGTTGCACAATGAAATCAAAGGAAATACAGGGTGTGTACCAACGTTGTACATTTGTCTTGGAAAAGACTGTATGCATCTAATGAGCAGAAACTGTACATTTGTTGTGAAAACAGAAGTCTATTTTGAAAAGACACAGTGCATGTAACAAGTGTTAGCTGACATTGCATCCCAGAATGTCAACAGATGCACCCCAGGTACCTAGTGTGTCATATGTAGACGTGAAAGTCCCCTGACTAAGCGGCAACATGTGACAAGTTGGGATCGAGAATTTGTTGAAATAAAATGATTAAAAATGGTGTGAAAGCTTTGTTTATGTTTTTTGGCAAAGTTACGTAGTACACTACCTTGAAAAGTGCAGTTTTATTCTCACTGGAACAAGTTCGGTTTCTTGTATCAAAAAAAAAATGTATATATATATATATGTGTGTGTGTGTGTGTATGTATATATATATATATATATATATATTTATTTTATTTTTATTTTTTTCCAGTTTTCACCTGCCCCTGCAATTTCATTGCAAAAAAACTGCCTAAAAACATCACAACACGTATTGCTGTTTTTTTTTATATATATATATATTTTTAAAGCTACCGTGAAATCAGGCATTTTAGCCTGCAGTGATCCCAAAACAGATCAGTTATCACATTCAGATGTTAAGACTCTGCTGTGGTCAGCAAATAAAGAAAATGGAAAAACATGCATTTGGCTAAAGGTTTCCATCCTGTGGTTGGCATTAACACAAAGGACCATCAGTGACAAGTTGTATATCCACTGCATTTTACATAGTGAGCCTCCACTGTATGACAGAATAAGAGAGGACAACACATTCTTACTCTAACCTTGTCACATTTGGTCATGGACTTTCCACGTTGACATATGACATGCAAGGTACCTTGGGTGCGTTGTTTGCTGATGTCCTGGGATGCAGTGTCAACTTCAGCCTACTACATGCATCGTCTGTTTTCAAAATACACTTCTGTTTTCACAGGAAATATACAGTTTGCATACAGCCTCTTTCAAAATAAATGTTAGTATAACACTGCAAACAAATGCACGTGGTTACATTTTGGCAACACACAAATGTGGTTGGGTTTAGGTAAAAAGAACAGGCTTTGGTTTTACAATCTTACAGGAAGTGAACACCGGCCTCCTGGGTGAAAGTTGGTAGCTGTTGGACCCATGTGCCTTACTTGGAATTCCACAGCATTCACTTTTCCCCTTATGCTGCCAGGCACTGTTAAACAATGACAGCCACCAGCTGCTTGCAAACATATAAGGACAGCTTTTTTCGTTGGTGTCTTATGCTGGAAGTCACTGACCAAGTGTTGGTATTCGATGACTTTGGAGTGAGACCAGGTTGGAGAGGAGACTGTCCTCAGCAAAAAAAAAAAAAAAAAAAACAGCACTGGGGGTTTGGTCAAACACATAGAACAAGCTTTGTTCACACTTTACTGACAAAGAATCACCATTTTGTCCAACCTCGTTCATTTAGTCCAACATTGGAAATTTCCCCACTGTGGGACTAATAAAGGATATCTTATCTTATCTTACATTGCAGTTTATGGTAGCTGGTTTCTGTTAGGGGAGGAGCTGTGGTATGTTTTTTTGTTCTGTTTTGTTTTGTCTTAAGTTGTCAGTAGTGAGTAAAGTATTTGCACTAATGATAGTAGCTGATAGGAGTAGTTAATATTTTACCACACTGAAGAAGTACGTCAGGCTTCCTGTATGACATCAAGGCAGGTGGCAGCATAAATTGAGAGCTCCCAGACGGGTCTACCAAATTCCCCCAATTTAACTTGATTATACTCCTCTTGAAGTTAAATCACAATGGATGGGGAAAAACAGAAAAAGGGTAGAGGCAAAGCATCTCTGAGACCCGAGAAAAGTGGAGGACAAACACATGAAAAAGATGACGACGTTGACAACAACAGCGCCATGGATAATGTTAGCCTGCAAGCTAACATCTTTGCCATACATGACGAGATAAAAGCTATCTGCTCAGATGTGAAGACGGAGTTAAACAACTTTCATGACACCTTTTCATGAGACATGAAAAGCGAATTTGGCGAACTTCAGACGTAATGTCAACCGCAAGCTAAATGAAACTGCCACAGATTTGAGAGAAATGGTGAGCAGAGTTGAGGAGGCAGAACAACAGGTGGCCAACATGGAGGATTGGAGCTCCCTAGCTAAAGAGGTGCTTTGCCAAGCACTACACACTCAACCAGGCATTCAGGCCAAACTGACTGACCTCGAAGCACGCTCACAAAGAAAAAACATATGACGATAAAGAATCCTGGAGGACACAGAGGGAGACGACATTCAAGAGTTTATTGAAACTTTTATCAAGATGGAGCTGTCCCTCCCTGACATTGGACTGGAAATACAGCGCTGCCATTGGGCGCTTGGCTATAAGCCGCTGCAAAACGCTAACCCTCGGTGATGATTTACTTTCTGGAATATAGGATTAAGGAATTAGAGCTACACTCGGCATGGAAATAGAGAGAAGGTTATTTGAATGGACACAGAGTGTATTTTGACCAGGACTATCCCGCGGAGATCCAGAGGACGAATAAGGCTTACACTCCCATCAGAAAATTACTGAAAGAAAAGGGTCTCTGCTTTCAAAAACCACCTCCAGCCAAAGTCAGTGTATTTTTGACGAGGGTCCCATCACCTACAACAGTGTGGCAGAGGCAAGAGAGGGTTTGAAGAAGAAGGGGTTGACCATGGGAAGCAACGGAGATGAGGGCGCCACTGATTTGGTATCCATTGTAAGACTGGGAGAAAAATCATGGGAGATGGCCATGAAAAAGCGCCGGGACGGAGACGCTCACATAAAGAGTGTGCGGCAAAGGCTTCAGGGATTCCGCCATGCTGTGGTCGGAGACACCGCCTGACTTTACTCCTAGGTAAAACATTACTCATTTGCTACAAGCAAAATATGAAAAATTAAAAAATCTAGGTTTTAGAAACACATTTCATTCCTCTAATGCCAAAGGACATGCAAGAGGCGTTGCAATATTGCTTTCAAACAAAGTCTCTTTTCAGCCCACCACACAAATTATTGATAAGGAAGGACGTTATGTCCTTGTGAAAGGGATTCTTGATTCCAGGAAAGTAACACTACTTTAAGTTTACCAGCCACCAGTTCAAGACAAATTATTAATTAAGAAAATATTTGATTTGATAGCTACAGAAGTCTCTGGTGTTCTAATTAGCGGAGGGGACTGGAATGTACAGCTTCACCCAACTCTTGACTCCACAAACCCAACAAAAAGAATTAACCCTGAGTCAATGAATGTTAAAAAAATGCTTAAAAGTATCGGTATGATTGATATATGGAGGGAACTCCACCCCTTTTTGAGGCAGTTTATTTTCTTCTCCCATTCCCACAAGGTTTACTCGAGAATTGATTATTTTTTATGTTTAAGTTGGAGAGACACAGAATTATAGACTGCAGTACAGGGAGATGTGTCTGATCACTGGAAATGTTCCAACATCTCATTGACACCCACAACTTAGAAAAACAAGATTTTTACAGATATCTGCAGCTTAGGCACCACTTTGATAAACTGTGGAATGTGAAAACTAATGAGGAAATTGACATGAGTCTCATTATTATTTTCATTGATGCATATATGGGCAACGGCCTCAAGAAATAGGTATCAAGCTTATATTCATTTATACAGACTTCCGGGAATCATTCTGCTTTATACATTAAAGCAAAATGGGAGAGGGAGGCAGACATAACCCTCACAGAGGAAGAGTCCACCACCTCCTGCTCTGGCCAATGGAGAGAATTTTCATAGAAGAACATTATCAGGTTCTTTATTAGAAGAAAAGAAGAAAATATTTACAGAATGGTAGATCAGAATCTGGACATTGCTGGAAACAATGTAATAATTCAACGGTGGATCACTTCCATATATTCAATGCAATTCAATCTTACTGGCTAAAGGTAGTTACAGAAATCAATTCAATAATGAGTTCTGAGATGGCTATAATTTTACCACTATATATTTAGGTAATATTCTAGTGGAGGTGCGGTTGATCCCATACCAGGCAAGGTGCTCAATTTCCAAAAAGTCTGCAAAATATTTAGTTGCAAAAAGGAACGTTTCATGTTATTACTCTGTATTTTATAAAGCACTGGCAGATGATTTAAGCATAAAGACTTGTTGAAGATGCATCTGCATCATCTTACTGCACCCAACATGAAGAAGGTATCCTTGTGCTGCAAAGAGATGTGAATGTTGGGCAGAGGCAGATGGTGAACGGGGGAAACAGCCGATGGGGAAAAAACATTCCAACATAACGATTAACTCTATTATGATGAAAGGGAGGGGGGAGGGAGTTTTATGGGAAATGCGATCTTAATATTGAATACAAATAAACACTCTGTAAACCACTGGTGAGAGAAAGAAAGCTCCAAACATCTGCAGCAACAAGAGATTAAATTTACTAAATGCTCCATCCAGCACCTTTGATGACTGTATAAATAACTGCACCTTCATGTAAGGAGTGCTGGAGTGTGTGTCCATATTTAATATCCTAAATATGACTCTTACAGAATGAACGATTTTGTTCGTTGGCTAATTTTCCAAATGATGACGATGATGTCAGTTTGTGTGAGAGGTTTATACACTGCAGGGTAATTAAAAAGTTCTTTCGCTTACATACACACACACACACACATACATATATATATATATACATGCACATATACATATAGTTATGCTTGCACAGCAGATGTGTGTCTAATATTGATTCCCTTCTCTTCAGCTATTTTCCAAAGTAGCCTGGGGGTACTCTCCACCCCTGCTAACCATTACCCAGCTCTCTGCTGGGCAGAAATGCTTCAGAACCCCCCTCTGCCTTCACCCCTGGAGCTACACCACCCTGTGTATAAGTGTGTATGTGTGTAGGGTCTAATACATTGTAATGATCCTAGAATAAGAGATGGAGTTGGAAGAAATGTGATACAAAATGCACTGAAGTCAAAATGAAGCCCCAAACACACTTAAATAACAGGCCGTTACATACACACATACCACTGACTATTGTGCATGTGTGTGTATGAGAAAGATACAGCCGGTGTGACACTGTCTGGGTCCCTTACACTCTCATCACCACAGCGTTATTGTTCCAGGTTGACAGAGACAACTAATGAAGATTGGGGCCAAGAGCCAGAGAGGCTCATCAGCCAGGGGCATGCAAACAGACTCACACACACACACACACACACACACACACACACACACACACACACACACACACACACACACACACACACACACACACACATGTTGAGGCATATCACTGCCAAAAGTGAGGTGTTGTCATACATCGTGTGAAAAAATAGAAATGAAATATGCACACTTAAAAAGACACACTGCATCCACCAACAAACCCTCAGCATCAAAGGGACTGGGTCTCTTGTTAAATGTACGAGAAAGCAAATGAAACAGCCACACACACACACACACACACACACACGCATACATGCTCAGACAGACTGCAGTCTTTTGCCTTATGCAGCTTTTTTGGCCAGACTGTGTAAACATGCCAGAAACTTGCTGCTTTAGGGGGCGATTAATATTGATGTGCACTGCAGACATCAGACAGAAAAGAGGACAGAGGGGAAGAAAAAGATGGAGGGAGAGAGAGATTGGAGGAGAGGAGAGGGAGCTCTCTCCCAAAACACTGCAGAAATGTTGTCAGTAAACAAAAAGTAACATTGTTGGCCTAGCTGGATTCCACTTTAATTAGGTGTAACACGTTGTCTCACCTAAAGCGCTTAAGCAGAGGAGGCTGGAATGAAGGCTTGAAGAAAAATAAAGAGAAGACAAATGAGCCTGTTTCTTCTCAACTTTAATATGATTAATTTTTTCATCTGAAGCCTTGAATTTCAAACCCACTAAAACACCTCTAGTTAATCCATGTTGGTCCCTGTGCCGCAGTCAGTGTGGCCCACCTTTGACACAATGGAGTTTGACTGATCTTCTGTTTATTTTCATCATCATTATGACAAGACCCAGTGTTTGTGGGAGGCCCAAAATCTGAGCTGTTTTGAATAAGACTTGACCTCAGTTCCACCTGGTATTAACATGCACAGTGATATGTGTGAGGAAAATCACACACTAAAACAGGTGCTAACACGCACAACACATTGCAATCAGAATGTGATTCGAGCAGCCAGATCACATGCTTACCCAGGCTGTTCTCACAAGTTTTTCACATTTTCCTACGAAAAGCAGTGCACCCAAATTTATTCATATCCCTTGTATTTTAAAAGGCTGCCATCTAGAGACCAATCTACTGACTGATCTACTGACAAGGAAGCAGTCCTGTTGTGACGGTATGATACACTGCCACACAGCATCAGTGTGAAATGTTGCCGGTAACAACGTAATATCAGGAGCTGGAGAATCTGGTGGGAGGGGTGGTGGATGGGTCCAACAGACCTGTTTGCTTCAGTATGAATGCAGGGCCAAACCATGATTTTTTTAAAATTCTAAACACATGCTTTTGTTGACGTCCTGGGGTGTGTGCGAGTGTGTAATGTGAGGGATCTCACCATGCACGGTCTGGCACTAAACAGTGGGATGGCGTAAGTGCAACAGACTGACATGACATAGATAAATAGAATCACACTGAGTTTGAAAATGATTTACTACTTTTATTGAAATGTGTGGATTTTTGGTTTTGTTTGATACAGAGGGGAGAAAAAAAATCACATATTGAGTGCGTTCATCAGCAGATGTGTCCCGTACAAGTAAGTGTTTTGGGTTGATGAGTTTTATTTTCATACAGACTGTAAATGAATGCTTACGTTTGCATGACTGACCATTATCCTTAAGATGTATGGTTGGGAAACCTAAAGAATGTCTATAAGCGTGTGAAACTTTGGTGGCTGCCCTTTCATTGTTTAAAGTATGTTTGCCATTTCAGTGCATTTGTCAGATTTAACAGAGCACTTAAGTTCAAAGTGTTCATTCAGAAAATCTGAGCTTGGTTCATGCAGAGGATATTGATAGTCTTATGGAAGTTCATGGTGAACAGTGATTGTTTTGTTGTCTTACATCCTATTTGTGCACCTAAAATTAGATAATGAATGCTGTTCTCCTAGATCAGTGGTTTCCAACTGGTCCAGCCACTGGGCCCAGATTTATTCGTTAGTTCAAGGTCCACAGTTTAATATATTCAGCATAACACTTGCGTTTGGCCATGTTTTTGTGTTTTCAAGTCACTTGTGAACCCACGACCCACCAGTTGAGAACTACCACCATTCTGTACAATAGCTGAAATCCGAGGCCAAGGTATTCTGCTGAAACCATAACTGAATCTTCTGTAAGGTACAAAAACAAACATCAGTACGGAAAATGATATTGATGTACCTCATTTATAAGCTCCCTCTCACTATAAGCTCAGCTTTGTCCCATTCTTTTTCTTGTTGTGACAATGGCTTTTTAATAATGTTTATGAATTAGTGCTGTCTCTTCTCCTGTCAGCCTGACTGTTATATTATTCGGGCATCATTAGACTGTCCTGTTTTCACAAGCCCAGGTCCTTCCCCAACTAGGCCCGCTGTACCATCACCGCCATCAATAAGTTGACGCCCACTATAAATTGGCTTCGACAACAGCAGCCCAAGCGAAAGTTACAATTACCTTTACACACACACACACACACACACACACACACACACACACACACACACACACACCACTCATCTATTACCAGCCTAAGCACGCCCCACTGGTCATATAATCATTAAATAACATTATATCGGAAATATACTGTGATCATATATTATGCAGCGTAAAATAGCTTCCATCTGTTTGCAGCATAATACAGTCATGAAATGAAACCCTCCCCTGCTAAAAATACGCTAATTCTCTATTTGCTTTAATTATGGTGAAATGTGCAAGCTGCCTACGCAGAGGGAGAGAGTGAGGAGAGGAAAGTATTGAAAAGGGAGCAGCACAGGTCGCAGAGGAGGAAACAAAAACATCTTTACAGTGTGACTTACTAAATATTAGCTGACATGTAACGCTTTAACTCTGCACCATCACCATCATCATCATCATCATCATCATCATCATTGACATGGGAGCAGTCACAGCTCAGCAAACTCACTGACTTTACCCTAAGAACAGTTTCCTGCTATGAATATCACTGTGTGTGACAGTGACCTAGTCCCTGTGAGTGAGTTATGCACGAGTGTGTGAGACACGCTCACACACAAACACACGCACACAAACACACACACACACACACACACACACACACACACACACACACACACACACACTCTGACAGAAAGGCAACGGAATCTAATTTAACACTCCGCTGAGCAGAGATTGGCCGACACTCCCAGTCCCTCACCGGCCAAGTAGGGACACTCCACGACCCAACCCTGCTGTGTGTGTGTGCGTGTGTGTGTGTGTGTGTGTGTGTGTGTGTGTGTGTGTGTGATGATAGCTGTAGAACAAGAAAGCCAGCCAGCAAGGGAGAGAGAAAGAAAGAGAGTGCGAGCGAGAAATCATGTTCATGAAGGAGCAGAGCAGCGAGGCTGCTGGAGTGGAGGGACTGTTTAGGATTCAGGGTGTGTTGCAGGTCCGCTGGCTGCCAGCTCCCTCTAGGTCTGCTACATGATATTCACTAACCCCTGTAACAATGGCAAACATATGTAAATCGGACTGTGTGCCCGATTCAATCAGACCCCAGCACAAAGCCACCAACACCGCCGGCACACCCAGTGGAAGAAGACACATTTAGGGCAGACACACACTCATAAAAATGGAGGAAAGTGTTTGAGTGTGTGTCCACACTCTATAAAAACCTTGTGCCTGTTGAGTACAGGCTCTTACAACACTTTTTGAAGTACCTGAAAAAATCAAGTAATATGATGACATAGTCTCACTTCTTCCTGATTCCCTTTTTCGTGAATAATTTGAAAAGCATCTAGATGATTTGGCCAATCCTTCTTATCGCAATTTGTGCATTTTTCACCTATACAGCACCTAACTGATGAATGAATCAAAGTGAGATTTCTGTGGATCCACCCTTATTAACACATACTGTACAGCGGGCTGCTGGCACAGGCAGTTCAGGGAATTGCTACGAGTGCCAGGAAAATAAACAGCTGGGAGAGAAAGAGTCTTTCACCCTGTCAAATAAACGATTGTTTTACCCTCCAACTAGTACTTGTTTTTACTATCTCAGCCATCCATTGGATTTCATTACTGTAATTTCCTCACGATATGAAAACCTGTTTTCCAGACTATTGAAACCTGTAATGTAACTCACTACAGTCAACAAAACACTATTTTGTGAGGTGATGGGATGCAGATTTTTCAATAAAACTGCATCACAACACATGAAACACTATGAAACTTCAGTTTAAGAATTTGCTACTTGATTGTCATACTGTAAAGAAATAAAAGGTAACTAATTGCTGCCTGAAACAATAGACTGAATCACCGTGATGTCACAATAACAAGACGAAGAAGAAGAAGAAGATATACTTTATTAATCCCTGAGGGGAAATTCTTTTTTTTTTTTTCACTGCAATATACACACAGGCCCGAAATACACACACATGCACAAACAGGACCTATATATATATATAGGTATATATATGCATTAAATGGAGAGATGTCAGAGCGAGGATTTTGCCCATGGAAAGGCACCCCGTGCAGTTGGGGGTTAAGTGCCTTGCCCAAGGGCACCTTGGCAGTGCCCAGGAGGTGAACTGGCACCTTTCCAGTGACCAGTCCACACTTCATACTTGGTACACCCCTCTGGTTCCCAAGCCAAATCCCTATAGACTGAGCTACTGCCGTCCCAAACAATTACTACCTAGTGGAAAACAGCATTTGTTTTGAACTGTGGTAATATGTGAAATCGGCAAACTTGTTGATTTCTGTTGTCATTTTCAACCGGAAGTGTAACGTTTAAACGCATATAGTTTAACGCTGTGGTCCG